>MIEF01006711.1:0-371370 GCA_001870725.1 Taenia solium
CGGCCAACCGGCTAGTGCAATATGGCCACCCAAGTGACCGAAACTGGTAGTTCAAACAAACAAAGTATTACAAAGAGCAATTCTAAATGTTTGCAATTGGATTGTTGACACCAGTTGCCACATGGCTGATTCATAAACTACGGTCGAGGTTAATTGAGACTCCATGATTACTCCGAAATAGACTTCGTAATACTCATTCACTCTAAAATTACTTTTACTTTTTTACTATAAATCAAATTTCTGAGCCAAGTGTTGTAGCAGATGCGACTCTGTGGCCCCTCGATCATCATTAAAGAAGACTTGAACGACTAAATCGGAAGTGAAGTGCGCTATTCCAGAGTTGTCTGACAATCTTACGAATTGCAAATAATTATTTTCAAATTAAGGCTATTATTGGAAAAAAACTAGAAAGGGTGATGATGGCCGCACATTGATGTTAATTCTAAGAGCGTCGAAAATTTCTGCAATTGAAGGCGGGGCCGACCCATGAAAACACCGTTTCCAGGTTGTTGATCATTTTAAACTAAATTTTATTGTGGCACTGGCTCTCTGAAAGTTGCAAATTATATCACCAGTGGTAAGAACATTGTCATAATGCCATCTCTCACATAAATGTGGTACAGCAATGAGGCCAATTTCCATGTCCAAGTTTAATACCACCAGCTTAACCCCCATGAACTGCTGTAAAGCCCCGCGACTTTACTAAAACCGAAAAAAAACAAGAAACCCAAGCAGAATATGTATTCGTAACTTGCTGAAGGACTCAAGGTCTAATGATATGACCTGAATTTCAGGCCGGCCAGCCAAGACGCAGTAGTGGAACCCCAGACAGCCTGTTACTAAAGCCGAAGGGTAAACAAATAGATAAGGTGCTATGCGACTAATTACTGCTCTAGTATTTGTCGGTGTCTAAATGCTGTTGATCTCCGTTCGCTTTCTTAGCCCTTCATTCTTTTGTGTAAGATAACCTATTCTTATGCCTCAGTGATTTCGCACAACTCCGTAAGCTGTAACTCGAAGCACTGGATTGACGGCAACGTCTAGTGATCCACTCCAAAGGTCATGCAAATTCCGACTGCGTTTCCTAAATGTCGTGTTAAATGGCAAGATAAAAACGGTTCCATTTACAAGCTAAATTTGAGAGAAAACATGGAACGACTTCAAGGTTTGGTCACCATACCGATCATGTGCCATGCACTGACTAGCCATAGTTTAAACAGGACTGTTCTTCTCAACCAAGAATTGAAAATTACCTGCATTTTCAGAACTTAAAAGTAGCTGCAATGAGAAAAAGAGATGTGGAGGTGTAACTCGCCCGTCGTGAGTGGCATGAAACTTTTAACTTTTTGTAATTGTCCCTCATGGGATGGTTTAAGAACGATTGAAGCCAAACACTTTCCCACCTCGATGAAAGACTCAATACATAACCTTTCTGAAAGAAATGAATTCGAGCTATTTCAGAAAATAAAATTATTACTCGATGAAAATCCTTTTAACTGCATCGAAATTAAGTAGAGACCTTCAATTGGAATTACTCATGACTGATGAAAACCAGTACGCTATTGCATAGAACTGATGACTAATCCTACATAAGTGATCATAATGGAAAAGCAAGTTACTCCAGGGCCTTATAGCTACCCATTTCCTATGTGCTCTGTATTAGCACGGCTGATACGGAGCGGACCGGCTTGAGCCGATTCCAAGCGTTTGCATTTAACGTAGAACAGTCTACCGAAATGCTGATTCACCGGTGGAACTCTCCCTCCCCATTTAATCGGACCAAGTTTTTAGGTAACGTCCCAATGTAAAACATCTGAAAGCTTATTAGCAACACTTCATGGACTAATATCCCTTACACAAACGCCATGGCATGAGAAGTACAGAGTCCATCGAAACTCACAATGTGGGAACGGAAGGCGCCTTTGAGGCGACTCCAATCTATTTCCGCTGCTGTCCCGCCTATCTCCGTGTCTTTTCAACGTGCAGAGGTCTTCGGTGTTGGACTAAACTCTCAAAACACAAAGTATTGCGGAGAACACTTAATTCTCTCCTCTTCCCACTCATAATATCAAATAAAGGTTCTGCTACACAGTAAAATTACCAATGACACAGAAGCGGTTTATGCACGCAAGGTATTGTTGCGTAACGAATGAAATTGCGACGAGAAGTCTCCGATAGACGCATGTAGCAGGCATTCTTCCACCCAGAGATTTGACTTTCATGCACAACTTGAACTGCACATAAGCACTGTGCCACCGAACTGCGGAATTATCGGAAAGGCTAAATTTGCAACATTAAGACTATCAAGGTGAGGGCTTTATCAACTCATATACTCTCTGGAGTAAGGCGTTTACGCGACCTCAATCTTGGAAAACAACGGTAATTTCATCAATCATCATCCCCAAGAGTGTAAACTAGTCAAAACGACAAAAATTAGTAGACTCAGTTCCTAATTACACAAATGAGATAAATGGGTAGCACTAGAACTCAAAACGCAGGGTCTCCAATAGAAAAAAAGGTTCATCAAAGATATTAACGGCGCTTTAAACTAAGGAAATACTGAAGTGCAGCCACTAATAGTACGGCTTTCTTTTAAGCGGTTAGTTTGTACATAAGAATGAGTATAGAACTGCCTAACTAGTGCTTCTATCGTGAGTGCCTCATGAAAACCAACCTATTTCCAAGTAAGACAAATTAACGCTGTATCGCTTGGAAGGGAAGCGAGTATACAAGAAAGCGGCAACACAGATGATCTGACGACTAATGCGAGTTAATCAAAACCCTCAAACTTGATGAAAAATACACACCACTCAGTTGCTGCATAAATTCATCGGAAAAAATAGTTACTTAGGCTCGACAGGCAAACTCGGCAATAGCTGAAATGGACCGCAACCTTAAAGTCACTTTTGACTACATTGCCAAAAATTACTGGGGTCAAATTTTGACGCCACATACAATGAGAAGTGGGACACAAAGTGAGTACTTTTAGCCATAGGGAACGAAGGAGCAATAGCTACAAACACGTTTGACGCTTCAACGTAGGAAACGACTCAATTTTGTATTTAATATAGGTACAGAAGCATGATTAAAATTCAGGGAGATTTTTAAACATAACAGATCTGTTAGGAGACGGACCTCGCTACAAAGAAAAAGTACCGACCAAGTGCCATATAACGATAGCTCAGATAAAAAAGGAACAAGTTCTTAGCCGTTAACAAGTTAAGGGATAAGATCTATTAAAGAAGAAAAGGCCATGGCTGGCAATGAACTCAAGAGTAGCCCAAATCTCCTGTAAGGAATACCCCACAGAAGATCAGTTTCAAAGCGAAATTGAGAAAAAGAAGATACGGGTTCCAAAGAAATAAAGTATGCGTATCTATGTACACAAGAATGGCACAACAAAGTGTTCATCTAAACGACCTTTGCTTCCGATGCACCTCTGACCGATGTGCGTTCCGTCGCTCCGCCGCCAGAGTGGAGAGTTCGGGATTGAAAGCTGAATTGAATGGCAACTGCCGCTCATCCACTACCGTCACCTCCTCCTCCTTCTTCGCTGCTGCTGCCTTGGCTGCCGCCGAAAGACCCATCGATCTGCATAAAACCACTGCAGCCCGATCACGTTCAGCGCGTTCGCGAACTAATCGTTCCGCGCGGAGCAGTTCTAGCCTTCTTTGCTTTTCTGACTTCGCATCTCCGGTGTTTTGTGAATCCTCGTGATCGTTTTGTGAGCGTTTTGTCTGCATGAAACAAGAAGGTAAGATGACAACACCCCGAGATTGCGCAATGAAGTGGGTAAATGAAATGTATCATACTCCGGGGGTTCTAATATCATCAGGAAAAAGAGAACAAGATGACATGATTTGGGCTGCAGCAGCACGTTCTTTGACTTCAATGGCCTGCTTTGCCTCACGGATCCGAGTGAATTCTTCTTCAACCTTTTTCATATGGAAGAGGGGGTCAGACTTTTGTTTCTGCTTCATATCCACTTCATCTGACCTGAGATAGTATGAGACGTGAATTTTAAGCATACGCTAGGAGGGTTCCGAGGGGCTTTGCTTCCTTACCGCGTTTGGGAACTTCAGACCACCAGGGCTTGACATTAGCTAGGCTATCATCGACCTCAACAAGATACTTAAGGATCCCGAGCTTCTTCTCATGTGACTCCTTCTCCTTTTTTAATTCCTCTTCATATTCTTTGCTTGAAGCAAAAAGATTGCGCTAAAGACCGTTAATAAAAGGCATGACGCACATTGCCTTCAATATCAGCGAAGAGGTGCAGGGTGTCCTGCGTGCTGAGAATCGAGTTGTCTGCAGATTTACCATTATGCGCCCTTTTTCTAAGGTAATCAACCCTAGCTTCTTGCGTCTAGGTTGATCGTACAGGATGAAAGACACATTACAGCTATTAGGCTTCGAATTGTCAGGTCATTTTGCTTCTTCCGGAAAAGAGCCTCATCTGCCTCCACTCGAGCAGCATTATCCCTGTTCTTAACATGCCACCTACACAAATAAGTGAACTGATGAAAGCAAAACCTTTTCTTAGGTAGTATATTCATTGGCGATTAAAACCAAATCCGCACTAAGACCCGCGGTTTGAAATAGCGACTCAGAATAACAATAGCTAAAACAAATCTCGGGCAATTTCTAAGCTTTGTGTTAGCATTATATTTTTTGTTATTTTATTTTAATTTAATCTGTAATTTTATTAAGGCAAAGACTTTAAAACAACTTAAAAATTTACAAAATGAATGTAGTTAAAAGTACTGCTACTTTTAGCTTAGTTATTTTATAAATTTTTATAGCAGTAGGCGATTTTATTGCACCAGTTGATGCGGCTCAACCGAATTCGTTGCCCTACGTGAAAAATGGCTGCAAGAGCCAGGACTAGACTCACCCCTTTTATGGGATGGATCAGGGACTTCTTTTTGATGGTATATGTACCTCATTTTTCCATTTTCTAGCGCAAATACAATAACGCTCAGCGTTATGGTGATCTTTTATCAAAGCGTACACAACCTTCTCCAAATCTACCGCCGGGTGTTGCACACAAAATGTCTGAGAACTATTACTATTCTCGAGATGTTCGTCGCGAATGCGGCCCACCTTCGGAAATTTTTAGTGCTGGACCAAAACGGATTACGGAAGGGGAGAGGTTAGCTTGTGTGTACTTTTCCAGCGGTTCGCATATTTTTGAACACGTTTAGTCGCTCTTTGTTTCTGTTCACCGTCATAAAGTTAGTGCTATTCTTCTAGCCAGGTGTCTACTCGTCAACTCTCCACTGACTTCACTCCTGGTTTCAAGCATAACTGGGATGCCGAGATCAAGCGCTAGTTTGTTCATGTGCTGATCCCTACGTGACCTTTATTCTAGTCTGTATCAAATATATATTTGCTTACAACTCGTTTTCTCTTTCGTGGGATAGGCATTCAAAAAACCGCAACGTCCCATCTGTGTAATCCCCGCCATGCATTACCTCGTACCACTTTGATTGAAGTTGTCTAGCGTAACCATATCGAATACGTTCACAAATCTCCACTCATATAATCCCAAATAGGATGTATCTCTGTCATCCAGTCCTGGTTGTTGACCACCCTAGTTGATACTATCTTTGGCTGGTTGCAAATACTGATTTGGCACATGCGGTCTCTGATGATGTGATGGACGACCTTCTGTAGAATCCTACTATTTGTTCGATTAAAACACTAACGGATCACGCCGACTGGCATCGGGCACGGACAGCTTCCAAGTGAGGCTCCATGGCAATGATAACTGAGCCGGTCTCGGGAGCGTCTCCCACACATCCCCTATAGTTGCGCGAAAATGGGTAAATCTTCTGACTTTGGTCCTGTTAATTTTACTTGAGATTGTTAATTGCACATGAAAGAGGACCGATCTTTTGGAAAAGTCGACAACATTCAAGACAGGGAAGTAATAACTCGCAAAGCGCCGCATCCGCTGACTTTCAGGCAAATTTCTCATCCCATACCCCCTACCTAAGCCAAGCCCGAAGAACTAGGAAGATACAACATTTTATAAAAATAAAAAATACAAAAATGAAAAGGACACCAAGGCACAGTTTCACAGCGTGATGGCTAAGCGAACAGGTCCACATCTTCCTCTTCCACCTCATCATCCGAGGCAGAAGTGACGACCGTGTCGGTGGAGGGCGTAAAAAGTTGAGCAATCTCTGCGGCCTCCTTGTTCAGCGACTCTACTCTGTCCACAAGGGTCATCCGTGCCGACTGGACGATTTCTGTGGCTGCACGTCGGGAGAGGAAGGGCGCCAAGGCAGACACTAGCTGCCCCGGTTCCGCTGCCGCTACCTCCGCCACCGTTTTGAAGCCCGACGCGAACAGCTGGCGCGCCCGCGCCTGGAACGATAGAGCGCAAAGAGTAAAACGGTGGCGAGTTGATTTGACCAGGGAGGAAATGCGTAAACGAACTCTTTTGACCCCAGGAAGCTGCATGAGGGGAATGAGCTCAGAGGAGACGCAGTACGCGAGACGGGCGGAGAAGTCGGGGAGGAGGTGAGCGAAGGCCCACAACTCGGGATCGCGGGAGTACTCAGCAGCAACGGCGTGTGCTAGACCGACAGCCAGACTGGCCGCTGATTGGACTAGACTCTGCAGGGCGCCACGTGACAGACCGTAGCGACGCGCAGTCCTCCATATGGGCTCGCAGCGAGGGGGCCAGAGCTCGGAAAGGGCTAATGCCAGATAGAGGCGATATAGCGGGCTCTCGTCCTGCTTCTGTACAGGGATATGATTGGGGGTCGTGAAATTGTGAGGTTAGAAAGAGAGAATTCAAATCCTCTCCCCCTCCAAAAAAAGAAACACATGAGAGTGGAGCCAGCTACATCGAGAAATCGTTCTGGACGTCAGAGCTACGCGAAGAATGCCAAATCAGTGATTCAGCTGAACAACAATCGGATTGATAGGAAGTAAACATCAAAATGTCAATAAAGAAACCCATAAAGCAAATAGAAAAGTCAAAAGCAGTCAGGTTTTACCTCTCAAAATGAATTCTTTCAATGCAGCATTTATAACATTTGAAGGTACCCTTTAGGAGCTGCTACGTCGATAAATTTACAATACAATTTTGATTCTCTCCAGGGAAACTATTCTAGGAGAGTCGACCCACCCAATGAGCTGCCTGAAATGCACTTCTGATTAAACGCCTAATATTTTATCCGCAAAAGTTTATCTCTTTATTCAAGGAGAATAACGCCTGAAGAGAACTCGCCTTTCTAATGGGCTGTCCAGCAGCCTTTCTGGCCAGGTATGAGTCGGAGAAGCCAATGAGACTGACAATATTGGCCTCTTCTGGCGGTAGCCAACTGACACGCTCGAAGAGGACACCCCAGTCCATGGAGAAGGGCATCACGGCGGCAGTAGAAGATGTTGATTGTTGCTGCTGCTTTGATTGTAGGTCGGTGAAAGAGCGTGGGACGACGAGGTAGAGGAGGTGCAGTGGTCCCGCGGTGTTGAGGGCGCGTGCAGCGCGGCGTAGATCTTCGATCAAGCCCGCGATATGGTCCGAGTCAAGACCACCGCGGATAGCTGCGCGACCCAGCTGGCCTGTCTTTTTGTGGAAGTGCCGCGAAACATTACAACAGGGGAGTGAGTTTACAGTCGAAGACCCGCATGTGTGGGTCTTAAATTGTTGAATTGTCTAGCGACAATTTCCCATTCAAATGATAGGTGAAAGTGACTTTTGTTTGATAGTGCAGAAGATACCAATTCTTAAAAGAAACTTCCCATACGATTCAAAGATGTTTGCGCATAATGGGAAGCGACTTAACGAGCCTAGTGTCAGGTAAGCGTCCTTTAGAGAACATCTTGTAAGAATCTTCGAGAATCGCCCTCTGATAGTTCGCTTCTCAGTATTGCAATACACAGGCGAACACCAGATTGGTGCATGGAAGCGTTTTAACAGTCAGAAACGAGTAATTTTAGCGTGGCGAGACCATTCAATTGAAGCACTCTTGGTATTTGTGTCGTTTTTATTCTTCAATTGAATAAGACCGAACTTGCCTTTGTTGGGGTGCACTGAACTTAGGTCCCCCTCTAGGTTAGACAAGCCATGTTTTTTTTTTGACGCAAAAGACTCGAAAAATGCAATGCTTCTCATCATTGTAAAAGCGTATCGGCGTCGTACAGACTAACTGTAGAACCATGTATGAGCTAGAAATTCGTGACATGGTGAAATGCACATTCCTTCGTAGAACCAATAATGACAGGCAGAAAATTTAAAACATCGACGAGAAAAACCCACTCAGTAATCCAGCATCCAATGCGATTATGTAGGACATGTTGTTCCTAAAGCAACGAATCAACCGCAATAGTGGCAACGAATATCAAAGCAATGATGATAAGTATTTCATGCATAGTAAAATGAAAATTAAGCGATGCTAGGATGCAAAAAATTCAATTTCGCAGTCTCGCACACAAACTGACGGCATTCACGAGTTTCAACAAAGAACTCAGAGGCATGCTTCCAGGCGCCCAAAACGACTACGGAGAAATCCAAAATGGAAGCTACCAAGGAAGTGGACGCTAGGCCCATTAAGCGATGACAAATAAGCTCCAACCACCATAGTTTTGGTTACTTCTTTCAAAAATCTTAGAGAACGCACAGTTTTGAAATTGCTTGCCAGTTTAAAAACCGATGATGAAAATTTCCAGTAATAATACCAACGAATGACGGACAGAAATCATGGAGACCAACTAGATCACCCACCTTAAGTTCGATTTCTTCCGATGGGATAGAGGCGTCCGGCATGCGGAAACTACGGCTAGGCGAGCCATGAGGCAGTGGGATGCGCGGTGATTTGGTGAGCAACGGCGGAGTTCCCAAGGGAGCGCTTAGGCTGACCAGCCGGCCGCGAAGAAGATGCTGCAACTGCTCTCGCACTGCCTTGGTCACGCGAGCCCTTCCATCGCATGCATTCGCTGCTCGGTGGGCCGACTGCACTGCAAAGAAGGTTTGTCCCACGCAGGCCAGGAGATCCTTCAAACTCTTTGCCAACTTGAAGGACAGTGGATTAAGATCACTATGCTGATATATAAGTCTTTATGGCTCACTTAGGGCACTAGTCGTTCAGCCATTTAATATGTTTGTGGAGCAGGCTATTTAAGGCGCCTTCATTCCTACGGCCAGCCGATGACAGGACGGAAACCATTCACGAGAAGACTCTCGAAATTAGTGGTTTTTCAAAATGGAGATCTGAGAACACTTTACATGAATATTTATGATGAGAAGGATAGGGACTAAGCAGTTAAGCACAAAAATTGATATCTGCTGAAGTCTTATCTTTTGAATTTGACTTCAACAGCCCTTCAGACTACTTTTTTTTGAAGTGAGGGCCTACCATTACCACAGTTCCTATCGCATATTTTATTTGATGGCTGTGATTTGGGTTTTGTTAGAACCACAAATGTAAATCGGAAATTCATACCATTTTGGAGTGATTTCCATTTCATGGAATCGCAAGGCAGCAGTCAAGCTTAAGTATTAGTAAGGTGAAATGGTTAATGGAGAAGCATTTCGATTGTCGACCAAATGAATTCTTTCGAGCATTCAACCACCCATTCACTAGGAAGCAAATGGACCAGCGAAGCCTGCCTAGGCTTAAAGAGACAGTAGCTCACCCCAAGGCCCAAGAGAGACAATATGAGTTGCCTGAGCCCCTTCCCTCCATCATAGAGGAGACTGCTGAAACAGACACCGCCGCCACTCTCGTCAGCCGCAGAGAGAGTGGCATCCATGAGACGGCCAAAGGCCTCACATTCACTCGGCTGAAGGATGATGATGCTTTCCCCACAACTGTCCAGTCCTGTGCGGCCCGCTCTGCCAACCATCTGCTTGTATTGACTCCAACTCAGGAACGCCGATCCCACGTAGGGCTTGCGAATTATGACTCTGAAGAAAGAGCTTTTATCAGCTACGAGTCCCTTAGCTAAATGAAACCTTTATCAACAATACCTTCTGGCAGGAAGGTTTACTCCAGCTGCGAGTGTAGAAGTGCAGCAAATCACCCTTAAAGTGTCGCCTTCGAGGAAAGCCTCCTCCAGAGCTCGTCTTTCCTCTTGAATCAGGCCAGAATGGTGGTATGCAACCCCACGAGGTACTGTGGCTTCCAAAATGGGACAACAACTTTCAAGGGCATCGACATCTTGCTCACGTTGGGCATCAAGACGCAAGTTGGTGAGGAGTTGGTGCCTCCGACTTCGTATCTCTTCCCCCACCGTGTCATCGATCTGATAGGGTAAAAGCTCAGCCAGTAGAAGAGCAGTGTTCTCGCAATGTGCTTTAGTGGGACAAAAGACTAGACAGGAGGGAGAACGAGAAGAATTTTCTGTTGGGGCCGTAAGTACTTCAGCAACAAGGCCTACTAATTGGTCGGGGTCCCGCTTTCGCACCGATTCTGAGTACTGAAAAAAACAGGTCAGGTCGCATGAAGTACAGTGGACACACCTTGAAATTAACAACTCTTTCGTGTTCCAGACGTTCTGAAAGACATGAGCGCTTTGACATGGGAGAAGAAGGCAAAAGGATTCTGAATATGTGGTCCTCCACCTTTACATACTCCAACAGATCCACCGGTCGAAAGTTGTTGGTGTACAGTTTGGCATTGAGAAATGCAGTCAGTTCGGAGAGATTGGAGAGGGTTGCACTCATTCCAACGATCCGTGTGCTCGCTACGAAAAGTAGCATTAACAAGCGCAAAACTTACGAGAGGCAATCTTCAATTTAGTTATGATTAATTCTAGTGCAGCGCCTCGAGCGCCACCTTCGCCGATCATATGAAGCTGTTGGGACAAAAATTAACAAGTTCACACCAATCAAAGTACCTCATCAACAATGACCAGCCCTAGTTCTTCCAATCTGCTGAGATCTATCAAGCTGTTGACAATGCTTTGAGCCTTCTCAATAGTAGCAACATAAACGGAGGATTTTTTTAATCGCTTCATCGGAGGGATCCGTCCCTTACTGCTGGCGTACTCCTCAACAAGAAAATCTAGCTCTAAGCCCAGTGGATTAAGATCATTCACCTTCAATTAAGCGAACATCACCACACCCTATTCAAGGCCTACCTTCTCCTGAACAATTGAAACAAAAGGAAGAATAAATAGAACATTCTTCTGAGCTACAAGAACTTCAGAAAGCAATAGAATTTCCGCAACTAAAGTCTTCCCACCGCTAGTCGGAAGACTGTAGATAAGATTCGCTCTTTCGGTAGATGCAGCTATGGAAAGACATTCAACTTGCCAGTCTAGAAGCATTGGGAATTAGGTCACCTTTAACGTACCATAGAGATCGGTAATACCTCGCTGTTTTGAGAGGAGATCCATTACACGAATCGGTAATCCAACCATTGAAAGACAGCAAGTAGTCCTGTTTTTATAAATTTGACTGGCCAATTTAAGTTGACTTTCCGTAGACGGTGAATCGTTTGCCGCTAGTGTGCGGCGACTGAATGTATCCAGCACAGAGTTCATATGCAGCTGAATTAAAAGGCGTTCCCGGAAAGACACTGATTCTTTGCAATCTGGGGAGGTGAGTATGCGACTCTTCGAGTGACGGACATTGCGTCTAGGAGAAGGTATTGAACGTCGGGGCGAAGAATGTTGATTGCTAACAAGGGCAGATAGTTCGAGAGCACCCAGCCAAGAATCGCCAGGCTCATCAAATTTCGGAGACTCGAAGTCCTAAATTGGAACAGCATGCTGAATTTAACCGGTGAACAATACCTTTGCATCCGGATGCGTCATCATCCTTGCGTACAAGACTCTGATGTGAATCAAAGAAACCACCGTCAAACAGCGACCCAGCACAATCCCATGTAGAATTCAGAGAGTCAAGCGATTGAACATATGTATACATCTTCGATCACTTTAAACAATCATTCGAGTGGAAGGTTATGTTATGCGATTTGTCGCAGTTTACACATATTTGTCATTATTCATTTCATGGTCTAGGTATGCTTTATGGGGATGTCTCTTAGCACAAAGTTTTAAAGCACATGTAGTAGCCTTTGACATAAGTTCAGTGGTTCATTTTTTGGTGGCATCAGTGTGGTAAGGCGTGGCTCTTTTAAACGTAGACTTATTAAATGAGAGCCATTTTTCTATCAGCATGTCTGAAGATCAAAATTTGAGGTCTAGGCCAACTAGTTTAAAACCAAAAATAATTCAATGCTAGTTAGAAGCAGTAAATCACGTTAATTTCTTAAGTGAATAGATTATTCCCACTGGGAGTTTTAGCTAATAACAGTTAGGGAGGGTTGCTTGGTTGTGCGGTCTCCCAATCCGCAGATGATGTGGGTCGCTGGTGCTATCTCAGTAGGCTTTGTCTTAAATATACTGTTTTCCGTATCTGATTCTGCCAAAGAAGGAACATCCACTCTACAAACTGGAAGTATGTTGTGCTTTTCTGTTCATGATTCATTATCTGCAGCAAACACAACGTTAACAGACGCACAAAACGATACAGAGGACCGTAGGAATCAAAGCAACGACGCTTTACAAAGTGCGCATGGTTATAATACGTCTCAATTTTCAATGGCATTTTTGGAAAGTCGTCTCGCTAATATGGCGTACTTTTTGGTTTCCATTGATGTGGCTCTTTGGTAGTTCATTTACGTCTGCTGCCAACTTCTGTAATTGCTTTTGGGGTTTGGTTCGATAGAATCTGGGAACTTAAGGGCTAGTGGGCCAATTGTTATTTTTCACCAAAATTTTTAGAGTTGCTTGGCCTATTTCACATTTTTATCAAAAAGTAAAAGTTGTAATATTACCGTTGTTTGGTAAGTATAGGTCTGTTTCTCCTAAAGATCTAGTCATAAATTACGTGGCAAGAAAGATATATGAATATGATATGGGTGTTTCAGTATTTTTTTCCAGTGTGATAACTGCTTTAAATGCTCTTTTATATGCGGATTTCTGTTTACTCAAGAAGTGAGTAGTGATGCCTCGTCAAATTGGCGAAAGGATGTCGACAACTCCGAGAGCGGCGAAAAAGTCATTACTCGCTGCCATCTTCGCCCAGTAAATTACTGGAACTATACGCAAGGTCGAGCAAGGGTCGTTCTGGGCCACGAATTCGGCACTGCCGTCGGTGCCATCCATTCATCTTCCACCCCTCACTACGGTATTTTTAGTGGGACAGTGCATCCACATCGCCAAAATCTGCGTCTTTTCTCCCTGCTCAATCCATTTTTTTCACATCTCCGCGGAAACTACGTTTTCGTGAAGAACAAGTCTTCTGCGCGCCTGATCGACTGTCCGTGTAACTTGGTCTTCATTTTCGCCCAGTGGTGCCCTTTCTCTATGCGTGCTGCGCCCTACATCAATGCAATTGCACGAGCCTTTCCCCAACTCCCTGTGATAGCCATTGATGTGGACGAATACCTGCAATTCCGGTGGAGTCTGCGTGTTTTCTACGTACCCAAAATCAAGATTTTTGTTGGTGACCATGTATACAAGGAGTTTAATGGCACTGAGACGGATCTCAATGAGTTGGCTGATTTCGTTTGGCAGAATTTACGTTAGTAAACATACTTTTATTCCTTTTTTAGAGTTTTGTTAGTGAATTTTTCTTTTCTATTTGGCTACGCTCTAAGGTCGGTATATCAAGTTTCATTGAATGTTTTGCAACTGTCCGTCGGCCATAATCGCGCGGGTAATGAAAACTTCTCCTATGATCACGTAATCTGAGATCAAGTAGCGACATTTTAATTAACGATCCCAATACACACGGTGTCCTCTGTAAGTAATTACCAGGCAATTCGCTTCAATCAGTTCAAGTCGATTGTAAATAAGTTCCCTGCCGACCTATTGCTAAGACTTGACGCGCCCTTGGTTCACGTTCTAACGTTTCACAGTCCTATTGCGTCACCAGAGCCGAGATCATATGGCTACTTTGAGCAGTGCCATTTACTTAATATAAATCAAATTCTTCTATTTTGTAATCCCTACGCTGCGAAACTTGTCAAGCAATCTGCATTTGAAGTGGTTTGTTTTGAAAAGCATTCCCAAGCGCTGGAGCTTGTTCACCGAGTCATTTTTTTCTGGTCCAACTGGTGGTCATTTAGTTTGATTTTTCGGGGGATTTAGTCGATGGGTTGAAGCAAATTTGAAGATTCACTGTCTCAATTAAACTTTTAAAAATAAGTTGTTGCATGGGGTTATTAAATGTGAGCTCTCCGACTTTGTTGCCATTTTATTGTGACCCGCAACGCGATACTGCACACAATTGTGCCTTCATGACAAGTTGAGTTTGCGTTTTTATGCGCTTAATTTCGCAGTTTGGCGAATAATGACAAATTGATGGACGATTTGGCTTTTTCGAATTAACCTTTCACAGTTTGAATGCAACTGTTTTTTTTTGGAAACAAGAACTTCCTCAACTCCTCGAACGTCAAATGCTCTCTCATTCTTATGTTCTTTTCCTTCCATTCAAATCGGGCACTGATGATTTGTCTCTTCATCTTATAGGTCAGATACCACAGGGACCGCTGGAATTGCGAAAGGAGGATTTTTACGGACCAATTCCCACTCAATTGCTATCGCGCTTCAGCGACTACCGCCTGCAGATCATGTGGGTCATCTTCCTCGTCAGTTCCGCATACTTTGTAGGGTATTTTGTCGACTGTCGTGAATTGCGACGCCACGTCATAGCTGCGCTAAAATTGATGAACCACCTCCTCGATCACCGCCGTCGTCGGCGACGAAACGTTGCTGCCCACGCCGCACTACCGCCTCCGCCACCGCTGCCCTCCATCCGCTACCATCCCTCCACTTAGTTTCAACCCTGTGTACATATCCCTCTTGCTTCCTCACTGACACTTCTCTCCCCTGTCAAAACAATTTTCTCTTCCAGGTCTCATTCTATAAAGGAGTACGGTGGGAGGTATTGCAAATTTCATGTAATGCAGTACCAGACTTTGTGGCCATGGCAGTTGCTGTGATGAGAAATGTGATTTCACCAAGGCCTGATAACTACAAGTTGCCATTTGAGTTTAGAAGTCACTAGTGCGATAGAATGAAGCAGTGGAGCGGTTGGACGCTAACCTCTTTCGCGCTAGATTGGCCTCGTCGGTCGTAGGGAGGTTTGAAGTGGATAAGGCAGTGTCAGCACCAGTCGAGACATTGGTGCGCTTCTCAGGGGGTGCGTCGGTTCGCATCGTCATTGACATCGGTTCGGATGGGTGACGATGCCCGGGGAGATGGGGATCTATTCCAACCTTAAACTGCGCTCATTTGTATTACTAAATAGTCAATATTAATGTGGCTGTAGAAGCGCAAATGCTGCAAATGGGAGGATTTGTGACGACCCTCCACAGAAGGGCTAACGATAACGTCTTCCTTCGACTGCTATTAACCACTAAAATGAGAATCACCATCGATCACCTACAATTTTCTTATGGGGCCATCATCGCCGGGACCTGGATTAGGTGTCAGCAAAGTTTATGTGCAATAGCTTCGGAACTTCTCCACTAGCTAAATCGATGGAGATGGTCTGAGAGTGTAGAAATGAGAACGATTTGGCAAGGAATGATTGATGTAGATCACCTCATTTACAAAGTGTTTCAACTCCCGTCACATTCAAGCAACTTTGCTATTGGACCAATGCTCCTACGACTAGCGGTGGAGATGCGTGCTAGTCTATACATCCTCACCTTCCCCAATGCAATTTTTACTCAGGACAATGATCTAGACTTAGTAAGAATGCCAAATCAGTCAAATTGTGGTCAAATATCTCCTTCTAACGCGGAAAGTTTACCATTGGCAATGTCGGAGATTGACGAAAAGACTGTTAAGTAATGCCTTGATTACTTGCTTGACTCAGACTCAGGTGTAAGGAGACTGAGGACTCTACCACAGTACATCTTTAGACCTTAGAATCATCCCAGTAACCAGTACTTTTCGTCTTTCTGACATTACTTGAGCATTTGCTGGGTGGGTTTTGTCAAATCTGCAAGGAGTGGTCGCTCACCCATGTAAAGAAGATCGAATACATCCATCGTACCTTTAATTTCAATTTTTAGTAAGATACGTAACAGCAACTATTTGCGAGATGAGAAGACTATCGAATAATCGGTCTTTTATAAGTTAGCTCTATACCCGCCTTAACGACTTCCATGGCAGTAGACGAAGGAACTGTCTAGGTTCTGGACTTGGAGACCCAAAACAGGTGATGTCAACAGGTGTCAAGGTGAATCGCGGATGGTAATTTACGGTGAGTTGTGGTCGCATTAGTGACCTAATTGATCGTAGCCAGGCAGAGGGTAGCTGTACGACAGCGATTAGTTGAAGTTCATGTCATGCTTCATGGGGGAGAAAAAGTTGTGTATTGACAGGAAGGAGGAAGTGCCAGTGAGGGAGCGTGAAAGATTTGTACACAGAGTTGAGCCTATTTGGCCCTAATTTATGCTGAAAAGTGCAGTACCATGTTGGGCTTGTCAATGCATGCGTCCTTCACCGGAATACTCAGTTCACGTAACTTGCTGTTCGGTAGCTGCATCTGTTCATCCTCCTCTTCCCTCTGTCGTTTCTTTTCATCTCCCCTATATACTTTTTTTCTTTTGCTTGTTCAAATCGCTGGACTTTGGACACCAAGTAATCTGTGTGTCCCCCTTCTCATTCCTCTCACCGATCGCCCTACGCCTCCCACTACGTTTTGGCCTACTCATTAACTACAAGTATGACAATAGAGAGAAAATAACAAACCATCCCTGCCAGTAAAAACTCATCCACAAAGTGTTCATCTTCTACCTCAACCACATCTTCAAGGACGCCATCAGTCACTGCACACACTCGAGGTGCCCCAGAAGGTGGCACAATATTTATCTTCTCACAGTACACTCCCACCAATCCTTCCACCGCCTTCTTTTTATCTACTAGGCAATTTTTTATTAATTTAAGCTGCGACCTCATGTCTACTTCCTGGTCGTTTGAAAACGCATACATGATTATCCTATCTCCGCTTAATACCATTCGTCGATCTCATTCTTAGTCGCAGCTTTAGCCTCTTCAACATCTACCAAAATGACAATGTTGATGTTGGCCAACGCACCATCTTCAAAAGTAGGAATTCACCCACGATTGTTGTGCTAAGTGCCACTCTGAGCGCAATGGCACGTTTGCGTTTTGTCTACATTATTTTGAAATTTAGTGCCAAAAATCACCTTCTATTATTATACATATAAATGTATTTTTCAATCATTTAGGTAATTTTGTTATTTTAGGTGCAGATTCATTTAAGTTTGCATTCCAATCACCTTTGCTTTATAAACCATGTAGTGTCCCGAGACTTTTCGTAAGGTAAAAGAAGGCATAGTACTAGGCCAGAATATATATTTTAGAAGCAGAGGGCGTGAGGGCTGTTGGTACGGCCCGGAGGCCGGCCAACCGGCCAGTACAATATGGCCACCCAAGTGGCCGAAATCGGCGTTTTGAACAAACAAAGCATTACAAACCAATCATTTAGTAGCTAGTCTACACAAATTGAAGCCATGCTTGATACGCTTTGTTTGTTCAAACTGCCGGTTTCGGTCACTTGGGTGGCCATATTGTACTACCGGTTGGTCGGTCTCCGGGCCGTGCCAACAGCCTACGAACCCCCTGTTTCCGAAAAATGTATTCTGGTCTAGTATTGTGCCTACTTTTACCTTAAGGGAGGTCTCGGGACGCTAAAATGCTTCGTTCAAACTCTTAGAAATGGCCTATTATTTGCTTTTGATCTGCACTCCAAGAGCAACATGAACTGCGCTTACAAGCAATGCTTTTCTTACATCTCCACTTGACGAGGGGTCCACCGATAGATTAATCGACAATAAAGTGGACAGACCGGTTGCTGGATTGATAGCTGCAGTTTAGCGCCCCGAGACTACCTTAAAGACAAAGCAAGGCTATAGCGTCCTGAGACTTCCTTTAAGGTAAAAGAAGGCATATTACTAAGCCAGGATACGTATATTCTGGAAACAGAGGGATTGGAGCCACTTGCATGGCATGGAGGCCAGCCAACCGGCTAGTACATCATGGCCACTCAAGTGACCGCAACAGGCATTTCGAACAAACATTTTATTACAAAGGCAGTACCCCATCAGAATGCAGGCATTGAGCGTGGTGTAGGCGTCGGGGCTACTGACATGACTCAGAGACTAGCCCGCTTAGCGAAGGTACAAATTCGTCTTTTGCCAAAACCTGGAGCTAAGTAAGCAATAAACGCACTGCAACAGCCTGCCCGCTCCTTTGCTTCTTGACAGTGCATCCTCTTCCATGGTACTGTGGCTTAGTATAGCGCTTACACTACTTCATTAGTCGTAGCCGAAATGAATAAAGTTACTAAACTCCCACAATACTATGGGCTCTCATTGTGTAAAGACCAAGGTGCATGCTGTCTCTCTGGTTCGAACTGATAGTCTTTTTGAATTTACCACACAACTCATTAAAAGGTGGCGTTTCATTTCAGCTGAAGTTTTTGCAATACCATATTCACATATCGCACAAGTCTTCAGCCACTAGGCGATCGTGGCAGCTACACTGTGAGTGTCACATAAGCGAAAAAAATTTTCGCCTTTATCTACCTGTCGACATTTTTAGCAACATTTAAATCAAACTACAGCGAATTCTACTTTGAAGGTAATGACGTACCCTAAATTACGACACTTGATGTTACAATATGAAAGCATTTTTGTTCCTGTGTTATGAATTTGTGACTTTCACACATCACTTAGAATTGACATTTTCAAGTGAAATTGTTATGCTGGTAAGTGTGCTCCAAAACTGATTGCAACCGTAGTCATCTAAATGGCCCGTAGAGCGATCATTTTATAGTCCGACTATTTGCTCGTTTGCATCTTACATTTTCGTCCCTCACATATCAATTCTTCTCATCCTCCCTGCGCAAATCTCTGCTCGATAGCATTCATCTATTTAAAAGCCTACTTTGTGTCATTTTGAAATGACGAGCCGGATGCCGACGAATTAAGAAATGAAATTGAGCTAATTAAATCAAACCTACAGCTTTATTTCAATTGAACTTGTGGTCCATGCATTATAGTGCATGAAACCGAGTAGGCGAAATATGGCATCTTTACCAAATGATATTGCAAATCAAGGACGCATATTAACATGAATTTAGCATTTGTTGCAACCGAAATTTTAACTAAAATTTAGCTATGTTAGTAGATGCATCCTTTCGTAGGCTGAATTTACAAATATGCAAAGCGTGACCAGTTGTTGGACCTGACCTAGCGCTAACGGCAGACATTCATTTCGCATTCCATTTTTCCTTGTTCTTCGTTATTTGTCTGAGATGTTTTCGTCTTTGCGTCTGTTTCTATGCCAAACATACAAATGCCACCTATGCCTGGTTTGACGCACCTAGTACTTCGGTTTTCGTGCCATTGCAAAGACTGCGGCAGTGGGACGCACGCCGCGTATGCAAAAAGGTCTGTGACAGAAGGGAGAGGACTAATGAACTAAAGGGCTGAGGGCGTGCCGCCATGATAAAGTACAATGTATGGCGACTTAAGTGTGCGCATTATCGGACAGGGAGGTAAACAATCGGTACAAGCGTTACATCGGTACCGACACCGGCTAGTGTCGAACATTAGTGGTTCAACGACCCTGGCTGATTGCACTGGACGTTGTAGGATGTTTTATGAGTCTTACCATTTGATGCAAAATGTATTGTCCTTATGCAATCTTGGTGTCATCAAGAAGAGCTCAGGCTGTTGGCATGGTGTTGATGCCATGTGGCCCAAGGTTAGTAAAATCTGCACATTAATTAACTCCCACGGATTCCAGCGCGGGTTTATCTGAACTAAAAAACATCACACAATTCCTATTTGATTTTGCATCATCAACTTTTAATCGCATTAGACTTTCTAACTTAAGCTATTCATTACTTTTGTAAAAATAACCCAGAAATAGATTGATCTCCCTCTAATATGGATTGGAATGGCTTAAATATAGTACCCTTTTGCAGTTACATGAAGGAGCCATTAGCGTAATACTTCGTTTGTTTAAATGCCGGTTTTGGTTACGACCACTTAGGTGGACATATTGCCTTTGCCGAGTGGGGTGACCTCTGGGTCAGGGCAGCAGCCTCGGTCCCCCCCCATTAGCTGAATATTATCCTCTAATTAGTGAGTTGACACACTAGTCCTCTAATTCTAGGATTAGAAAAGGGAACACCTTGGTGAACAGCTATTATTTTTCTCGCGGATAGTTAACCTCTGAGCAATTAGCCCTATAACGTCCCGCGATTCCTTTAAGGCAAAAGAAGGCATAGTAAGAGGACAGAATATATATTGTGGAAACAGAGGGCTTGGGAACCGTTGGCACGGCCCGCAGGCCTGCCAACCGCCTAGTACAATATGGCCGCGGCAGTTCGAACAAACAAAGCTTTACAAGCCCTACTAAACACCGGAAATACACATCCTGTCTTCGTTTGTCTTCAAAGAAGCCTCGGGGCAGCACTTTCGAAAATAATTACGAATGAATATTTTTATCAGCTTCAAAGTGTTGACATCAGTGTGAAGTACAAATGGGGATCTTTAAGTTGCCTTTAAATGAGCACTATAAAACGGGCAATATAAGACACTTATATTAATTTAACAGTTGCCTAAGTAAAATTATTTAGCTAAGTAATTCATTAATGTTTAACACTATTTACAGTTCTGCTTGCAGCCTTTAACTTAAAATTATCAAAGTAATTTACTGTTCAATAGAAGTATTTTGAAACGATTACGGATAAATGCTTAAGAAACCAGCGATATACCTATGATTCTATGTTATTTTTTTTATTTATTCGCTAAAATCACGTCAATTTTGATAGTTTTGACATGAAATTTTTGCTACTATTTACCCAGATGCCATTGTTTGAGTCAATCGCATCCTAGCCCATTTCTTCTAAAATAAGTAATGTCTGACTTCGTTCTGGATGCTGTTCAGGAGGGTGAAAATGATGAGTTTGTTGATGAGTCATTGAAAGAGGAATTGGTATGGTTCTCTGTGTCCCGATATTTTTAGGAAATCGAGAGGATAAAAGATCGTCTTAAAGAAGTCGAAGAGGATGCGAACAAGTTGCACAACTTGACCAACGCAGACAAGTCTTCAAGTAGTACTGGTCTTATCTAAGTTTTCGAAACACTCCTTTAGAAAATAATCTGTCTACTTTGTCGGGGGAAGATAAGGGTGATGTTGACTTACGCTCTATCTACGTCGGAAACGTCGATTATGGGTCCACTGCGGACGAACTAGAAGCACATTTCCGCTGCTGCGGAGCCATTAACCGCGTTACGATTCTCTGTGATCGTTATACCGGTCATCCGAAGGGATTTGCTTATATTGAGTTTGAAAATGCAGATGCTATAGAAGCTGCGGTCGCTTTGGATGATTCATGTTTCAGGGGTCGCGCGCTCAAAGTGATGCCAAAAAGGACAAATATTCCCGGATTTTCGACGACAATGCGTGGATTTAGGCGGCCTCGTCGTCGCTACAGTTCTTATGGCGTTCGTTATGCATTTGGTATGGCCCGACCGAGGACTTCTAGATTTAGGTACGTTTTCAGTGGGGAATAGTACACTGTTTGTTTGCTAGTACTCCTTTATTCTACTGTCTATTAAATTTGTAGGCGACGTCGTATTTATTGCGGTGCACCATATTGATTGTTCGAAAAAAAGAAAGAAAAAAGAAAAGATACGCGCAGCAATGACTACGTTTCCCTTGGTTCTAATATGTGTGTCTTCAAATCATTTTAGCCTTGGCTTCTCTCATCGAGGCAGTACCCTTGGCAATCCGCTGCTTCCCCTTTTCACCGTTGTAGATTGTACTAGGAGGTGTGAACATCTTCAGTTTGTGTGTGAACCAAGCATTTGCAACATTGGCTGTTTCCCTGTGCCATCAATATGTACTATACCTGCACCTTTTGTAATGAATCTCTTTTCTACTGGTGGTCCTCTTTTAAATCAGAGTCTATCCTATGCTGAACAATTATCTTGCTGTCCATTTGTGGAACTGAATCTGATTCGCTGCGTAATGTGTGCAAATCACGAGCGGTGGACGTCCTCCTGCCTGGTCTTCTCGTGGGAGGCAGAATTTGGTGCTTTAATCCGATTTCACGTTACGAACTGCGTAGTTCCCCGGTTATTCGTACGTAGTTCTCAATCATACCAATGCTAATAGAGTGGGCGAGTCTCTTGGATTACGCTCCAAATGTGTCTCCGCTCCGACTGGCATTACTACCTGCCTTAATTTCATGTGATGGCATTAGACGGTCATTTTGTCGAGGCACTATTGGCTCACTTTATAGCGAAGCGCTAGTACGGCTGATTTTGCCGGGATTCTGGAGTGGCTGTGATCTAAAACGTTGAGGTAAATTTGCTGCGACTCTCTGCAATAAGCGAAAAGGCAGCCAGTGCTCGAAATCTGGATGTGATTAGTTCTACTCAGTCTGCCGCACATGCATATACACTTGAATATATATATGCGGGTATATGTGTATATATATGTGAGAAGGAATAAGATACTAAAATAGTCACTTCATCACATCAGGAAGGGGGAATATAATCGCATCTCTGAAGGCGAAGTACAGTGTCAGATGGGTGGAGGACTTGAGCAAATCAACACGTCGTTATTTTCACCAGCGCTAGCAGTGATGGCGGCTGCTTGTTTTCGAGCCTCCAGGCGACGTCGTTTCGCCCGACGGTGTTGTAGCTGGCGAACTATTGCCGGTAGCATCACCAAACCAGCCAGAAGCACACCCGCGCCACCAACGGTGAAGGCAACTGTGTAGGACTCGGTCGCATCAATTACAAATCCTGTACCACACAAAAATAAATAGCCTTGCTTAAATTATTTAAGTAATTGGTATATTAACAATAAAGTGAGGTTCCTGCTACGCCAATGAGGGGAAATGGGAAAGCGCTTATGGTTTTATTCTCGTAAAAAGGCCACTGTTTTGCAGTGCTGACTTGTGAGCTTGCTCGACAGGAAAATACAAGGATTATTTAATAAAATCGGATCAAGATTCGATGTACCCTCATCAAATGCAAAAACTCATGGGTCACCAGGGCTAATTTACGCTACCATTACCAAGACATCCAATGGTATAAGTTTGTGGTTTTCTTTTAATCATCTGTCCAACAATGTAGGGGGGATATGAGTCATGTCAAATTTTTAGTCTACACGCTTCAAGCTGTTGAATGAAGAAGAATCACGTTGGTTGCTTGTTTTACCCTCGGTTTGGGTAGTGGACCACTTAGTGCCTCTGCCAGGTGGGCTGGTCTCCGAGCCATGTCAGCAGCCCCAATTCTGACTGTGCGCTGAATATACATAATCTGCCCAAGTATTATGTATTCGCACGTCTTTAGTCAAGTCTCAGAGTGGTACACTGGCGGCAGCGGAAAGCGAGCCTGATCCTAAAGGATGTAAATCCTAATTTTTACTGCTGGATGATAAATCTTTGTGGAACAAAGTGTGTATACTGCGAATGGGACAGTTGATTACGATTTCTAATAGAGGGGTTGGAAATGACGTCCACCCTTGGCAACTACTCCAGTTCCATGACGTGCAAGAAAGCTATTAACGGAAGCGACACTACCCATGAACCGTCTGGAGAAATCGCGAAATCCCACCTCCAGAAAACTATTTTAAACTCCGTCCTTTATTAAACGACTAGCTATGGAAGTATTTTGGCCAGCACATTACCCACCCTCCGATATAATTCACTAATAGGACGAAACACCGGATTTAGTAGAGCTGGCCAGGGGCATCAGTGACGGTGTGGTCAAGCGTCTCCTCAGTTGTATGAAAATTCGATGACCGGTTTTCGTACAGCACCAATCAAGTTGTGATGGCTGATGCGAGAAGCTGAGGGGAGCGCCAAGAACGACCCTCAGTTTTGGTGAAGGAGCCAGTCAGGGAGCTCCCCCATCGCACTATTGCAAGACACTACATGAAAGTGCAAGTAATACATGATTCACTTCCCCATTGCATTGTAACACGTCGGCTGTTCGTTTAACTCTCGGTTTTGGCAGAAAGACCACCTAAGTACTCCACTACCGTACCTTCGACAAGTAAGTCGGCCTCCATGCTATGCCGGTAGCTTCAAACCCTGTGCACATTCTGTCGTACATTGTTTTCTTTCGTCTTCAGTGAAGTCTCGGGGTAATACACTTCCATTCTTACCTCAAGGTTGGGCAAGTGTCTCTGATGCAGTCCCATGCAATGGGGATAAAAGTGTCAAGGTTATGGCGCATAGTCTAAGGTTTTATTTCTACGCTAGAAAGGTGTTCACCGATTTTGCGGGAAATTGTAACAGTGGAAATGTATCCATGCACGACTGAACTACCATTTGTGTTGCACCAATTGGTGGACGGGCGATAGTAAAGATGACTGAACTGTAAGAACCGGCATCCACAATCCCAGTGCGAGAATGCATGTCGAGTCCATAGGGTTGAAAAGGGGCAAACTGACTTGTAAGTAATCGAGTCGAAATTGGCATTGGTTGCTAGAAATGCTCCCTATACAGAATCTAGAGCACTTCAGCGTTTGACCGAGAAAGAACTTCTGACCTATTCCTTGTGAAGAGTTTGTCCAGTTTTTGGTAAGGACGATGTGTCTATGTTGGCAAATTGTCCAAAAATGATATGAACTGCCAAAGTTTTAAACACTTGTATGCAGAGTTGCTTAACAGCTCCCACATTAAGCATAATGCCAGCTGCCAAAAACTCAACTACAACAGAGAGCTGAGAGGGCGTAGGCGAAACGGCTGTAAAAATTATGGGAGAAAAATTTCGGCCACTTGAGAGAAGAAGAAACTTTAAGGTGCGTGCGTGTGTGTGTGGTTTCGCGTTAAACGCGATCAGCGATTGTCGACCATAATCAGTTATCAAAAAAGATGAAAATGAGCTAACTAAAAATTTCAAGGAAAGCGATAAGCAAAAGTAACAGTCTTTTCAGATTCTTAGCATAGCAAGTTGGAAGACAATTTTAAGTGGTACACAAGCGAAATTTGTAGCTGAATTGTCTGGTCTGATGTTGGCCCAGAAAAATAAGCTAGGTCAATTGAACACACGAAAAAAGAACTCACTTATAGATTAGGATAGGATTTTATAGCAGGAAGGTCTTAAGCCTTCTATCTCTACTGTTTTACGTCAATGAAACGCATACGGAAATTATCTCCGAGGGGGAATTACGTCACATCAAAACCTCCCGGTCTTAAAACACGAGCTGGGCGGCCTAGCTGCCACAATTTGAGGACTCAGATCGACGCCAGAGTGACCAAACCGACCTCCCTGGACGATGGGATTAGATTACTAACAACCGATTAATCAGGAAAAACACAATGGGTGCGGACTGTGACAGTAATGGCTAAGGAACTGGTGATTAACTCATCGGAGTTTTAAACTTCTGAGTCGAGCTCAGACTTCGACTTGCAAGCATAGAAAGAGACACCACCGTAACGGCAAATGAGACCTAGTCATCAACAGCCGATGCACATCGTCGGCCAGTCTAATCCAGATGCCAGACAGGTAGTAGTCAGTTCAGGTGTGGAACAGAGTTCGGTGTTGAGTGACTTTTAGAGCGTCAGTAGTCACTCACTACTTGTGACTTTCACGTTCTGGGGCCAAGCAAACGTTCAAATGAATACCCTTAAGCCAAAATGATGCAAGTCAATTTCCAATCTGACCACAGCTGAACCATAGCGACCATCTGTGTGGTCGTAGAGGTGACACTTTGAGGAAACGAGATTGAGAGAATCCCATTGTGTAAGCGAAGAAAATTCTCAGCCAAGCAGAGCTTGATCTCTGTACCATTGTTTACTTTGACAGAAATAAAGTGAACGATTTCGCTTAATACTATGCTGAATCCGGCTACAATTCCCTATAAAACATAATGAGGGTGGGTGGATGTTGGTATAATGTCATTTATGATTTGAAAAAAAACCCATACTGCTTCGTATGTATGTAAGGTCACTGTACCCCCTTGGGTGACCTGACGTCCAGTCCATGTCAGCAGTCCCCAAAGGCTTTCTGGACGTCGAAAATGCGCATTTTACCCGAGTATTGGGCATGCTTTCGTCTCTGGGGAGGTTTTGAGACGTTACACATGCTTTGAAGCTCTCATGGTAGCAAAGAACTCGTGCTATTTCACAGCCCTCTCACTAATTCTATAGGGTATCCTCTCATATTAACCAATAGTATGGCTAGAATGTACAGGGAGCGCTAGCTTAAGCGAAAAGATTATCCTTATTGCCAAGACGACAATAAGTGACAGTACCTTAAATTTCTGAGCTGCAATCGTGACAGTGTTTTTTGGGAGGAGAAAAGTACCAATGGAGAACCCAAATGGAGTCGATATCGGAGGATGAGAACCACATACCAAAGCAACGAAAAAGCTTGCCAATGAAGAATCGTATAGGTTTACTTGAATGACAAGACATCATGCTGAGGTCAGATTAAACTATTTACAAGTGCGATATTCGCTATAACAAAAAAAGAGCGCAGCTTTAAATATAAGATGAGGCGAACTTAGCAGACGTCCACCAAGCAGACCTAGGGGAAAGTAAATCAAACTACCCGTCGTCAAAGTTAAGCGGATTTCAGCTTCTACTTTGGGCAAGCTGGCGGTCGCCGACTTCCATCCGAAAGCAAGTTTGGGCGTCAGCAAAAACGTTGATAAGTTAAATAAACATGTAAAATCTGGGAGGAGGAAATGAGTTTGCTTAAAATTCCCAACGAAATTGCGCGCAGAATTAGCACGCAACTAAAAAATTCAATTGCAGTAGTTGAAAGTGAAGGCCGCCCCTGGAAATTTTTATGACATACAATCCTGAATGAGAAGTGTACCCCTCCCAGAGCAACGCTAGCCTGCCCAAGAAGGGATAAAAATACTCCTACGGTTATACAATTGAATCTGGCAAATTAAAGGGGGCTAACTCAATTCAGACTTTTTTTTCCATCTGATGCTTGCGCACTTAATTTCGAGTCACATTTGCAATAAACATTGACGTATGCCACTATCGTAAAGACAATTAAATATTTACGACGCTGGCACACGACCAGCGTCACATCGCAACGGTGGAATGAATATCCGACCAACCAACAACAAGGACAACAGTGACTCACCGATGACCGGAGGGCCGAAAATGGACGCGATGCCCTGACAGAAGAGGCAGAAACCGAGACCACTGACCAGACGACTCAAGCCGAGGAACTCAATGACGACGATTGTGCATAATGAGTCATTGGCTGCCATAGTGAAACCGAAGACCACTGCAAACAGAGTCGCAGTTATAAGTAATGTAGCAGGGGTCCTCACAATCTCAACCCACAACATAGCTAGTCTTCCAGCCCTTCTATACTATACTTACGAAGTTCTTTTCAGACTTCCGGAGCATTTACATTTGTTCCGTACCTTTCGTTTCTTGCTAGACGTGCGTATGTAAAACGACAGAGAAAGACAACTGTCGTAAACAAATGGATCTCCAGAGAGACCTTTAACTGTTGATAACCAACTTCAAGATCAAATTCAGCATCTTGAACCATGGAGAGCATAGGAACTGCCCTGGCGGACGTGTTTAGATTGTACACAGGATGCAATGCTTGCAACAAATTTGGAGTTAGCGAAATCTGAAGACTTCCCTAGAATGGTAAAAGCATGCTAACTAAATAACAGACAAGTGGAAGGAAGGGACGAAACCAGGAGTTGGCCTTGAGATTCTACTTTCAAACGCGCATCTCATTTAATGTCTGCTTCTCGGTGCAGGTTCTTATGAAATACAGTTGCTCTGAAATACTGACTATTCTTGAGCATTACAGAGTACTCATATCTATCCATTCAATCTTCTTACGATTAACGGAGGAGAGCAAATATCAGGCTACTGGCATTTCAACCTTCCAGTGTGATTACAATGGTGCTACCTCCGGACCTATTCGCCTTGGTTAACTCGGGCACTACAACATAGAACCTCACTTTGGTCTAGAAGAGTGGCATATGCAATGGGTTTCGCAGGTAGTATCTTTTCTGTTAGAGGTAGAGAGGATGAGGCGGATTGGTATGGACTTTGACGACGCGATTAATGACGCACAGCTACTACTCAAAATTGGCTTTGAGTGACCAGTGCCAGGGAAATTCATGCATACCGAAGAATCCCTTATTTCATGGACGAGGGAAATGTGTGTGGAAGTAGAATACAAGCACAAGCGATTTAAATGAGCATCAAAGACTAGTCAAGATTGATAATCCTTCAACAACACCCATCCTGCCCTACCAGTTAGTCACCTTAGTGAATAAATAAGCTGGTACAGTAGCATTCATTTTCGGGAGCACAGCGACCGTGAAAGTTTCCCTTCAAACATTGAATCAAAAGTTCTCCCTTCGTTCGTTAGGTTTGTGATTGTGGTTCAACATACCATTTTAAATCCAGTGAAGATGAAAGTAGATGTTAGATAGAATGCTTCATCCTCACACTGAATGCACGAATTGAACGAGTCGAACTGGAGATCCTGACCTAAATAGTACTCATGAAAGCATATAGAAATGCAATTATCACATTTTATGGTCACATTCACTTCAAAAATGAAATGATCACGTGCCGCTTTTCTGTGAACGCCTACAGTTAAGCCCCTTTACATCGCAGTGTTACAGTACAGAAACTATTTACCAGACAAATACCCATTAAACTGAAGTGAAACTAGGCCATCAAAAAAATTCCTCATTAAATAAAAATGGGGATCTCAAACAAATAGCGAAGGCAGTTAGCAGTCGTTTATCTTAGTTTCATCACTTTGTTCGGAGGGAGGCGAAACTTAACCCTGGTTAAAAAGCAAGAATTTGCCAGCAGTTCAACAACTAGAGATGGCAGATGCTAAAAGCTGGCGGCAGAGGTGAAAACCTTCCACAAATAACGCATACTTGAGAAATCGTGGCATCTGGCATTCACCCCCTTGCTTTGTTCAAGAAATTCGGATATTTACTAACCAATAATCCGATCTGTAAGTCTCCAAAAGTATGGAATGGGCAACGGAACAAAAAATTGACGCAAGTTCGAGGGCTTTTAATTAACACACCGCGCTTCAACCCTGGTAGTGCCTTGATCGCTATCAATACATCACGTGGGACATTTAACTGCCCCAAAGGTGCAATTCATCATCACGTGGCCAAGAGGGTGATCGAGGAGATACAGTGCGTGGGACAGTCGAATGGCCAGGAAGGTTGGAGAACAAGTTTTTCTCCAGCCAAAGTTGACATCCATGACCCATGATTCGGCTACAAATCCAACAACATGAAAAGCGAGGTCTACTATCAAACTGGTAGGGCAAATTGGAACTTGCGTGAGTACACTTAATTGTCGTAAAGATTTTATTTCACCCAAATAGCTCACATAGTTCGAGAACAAAATTCGTCGAAAAAGAAGTAGAAAGGTTCTCGAACCAAAGCAGACATGTGGAGGAGATAGGAAAAATCCCCTTGAGTAATGGAAAAGTGCTTCGGACAAGGAACAGGTCAAGTCATAACACCTATGTATTGCCGAGTGAATATTCAGCGGTAATGCGATTTCAAAACCGAAAATTCCAATTTCTGCGAGTTATACATCCAAGCATGAAAATAGGTGCCAACAAACCTTGAAATAGTCGATTCTCCAAAGGAATAAAGGCAAGAAAAGTCTCTCTCTACCTAAAGGAGAATTAAAAAGTTCAACGAATCTAATCGTAACACTCTTTCCACCTTTCACCATAAATTATTGAATTGACATGCTTCTAACCTTGAAAGCACTGACTATGAGCGGCCACCTTTAAAAGAGGAACAATCCAATCCATATTTCCATCTACATTCTACTTGAGTAGCTCATACGCGGTAGCATTTAATTAAACCACCACAGCTTTCTCAATTCATCCTCCTCATCGGTTGCGTTGAGTTCGGACAGTGCTATTTCCCATTCTGCAGTTTTCGCATAAACGTCCAAACTCAGATAGTCGATTAAGGAATCGAACAAAGCATATATAAATAGACCTGTCCACTCAAAAAGTTGTTTAATTGTGCTGCTTATGGTCTGTTTAGCGCTATCATGGGCGAAGCAGGTGGATAGTGGTTGACATGAATAAACTATCGCCGAAATGGCGTCAATCCCAACATCTTCACTATCTCTGGCTCATCAAAACAAAAGATGAACCCTGGGTTAGTTCGTGTAGTTTGGACTATTTGAGACTATTTACTGCAATATTGGCGGTTCAGAACCCAGACCTGTTGACCTTCCGACGGTGGAAGCTGACGTTTACAGGCACAAAAACGCGTCGGCCAAAGGGGCACGTTGTCTGGTAATGCATTAAACTTTATGCCATGCCACAAATTTTGGCAATTTCTGAGACCTCAGCAAGAAATACGGTTTTACATCTATAAGAGCTAAACATTCGGTTGATACCCTTAAAAATGCACTGTACTGTATGCACAGTGGCATGACCTTTTCATGTTAGCAGGTTAGATCGGAAACTGCTATATTATGCGTGTAGCTCATCCGAAGTGATTGATGATAACACATCACGCTTACTGGATGCAGGTAAATTTTCATCGATGGGCGGAAACACGGAGCGCCCTGCTTCGGATTCACATCAAAGCGAATTTAGGGGATTTACAAAGCGCATGCAAACACTTTTACTTTAAAAGGCACCTGTAAATATCTCTTGGCAAGGCAAAGCCAGTAATCAAAGGGAGGGTCAAGGCATAGGCACTTTCTACCGTGCAGTTCAGAAATGTGAAATTGTAGCGATAGGGTTGTTGGGACTAGCAGCAGCGCGGCAGATGCGCTTTCAGCAGTGCAACACTATCCACATCCTGATCTACTGGGCTCCAGGCCAAAAACCCTTCAACGACGCATGTGGCGGGCATCTCTGCATTTGCCAATGATTGACTTGTTAAATGACATAAACAGACCCCGTTTGCGACTACCGATAAGTGAGTTTAAAATACTCTCTAATCAGTGTGTTGGCATGCATTTTTTGGCCGACATGGAAAATACTATTAAGATGGCGTTAACAAAGACAATCAAATGGAAGATGATCATAAAAAGTGATTTTTGGCTAAGAAAGTTGTTTGTAACAATTCGCGATGCTGCATTTCCGCACCTTTTCTTACCAGATACCGGATGAGAGAAATTAAGCGAAGGAACGCGGTGTCCCGTAACCATGAATAATGTAGGAGGAGCTATTCGCTAAGAAGTCCCATTCACCGCACTTTATCAAACGGTCCAGATGATAAACCAACTTCCTCAATATTAATGAGGAACCAGGACAAAAAAAATAAAGCATAGACCCCACTTTTGTAATGAATACTTGAGTTCACCTTTATGTAGGTTAATTCACAGAACTTCTACTCCATTTTATACTAGTTTCAACAATTCGATGGAAGGAAACAAAATGGAAACGCAGCGGATTCAAGTGTACCTAAAGAATGGTGGGAGTGACTTCATCTGTTGAGCTCGAATAGTGTTCTTGACCAAACAATGAGTGCTGGGCAAAAATCCCAGTTCCACAAAGTTGGTCTCCGAAAAAAAGTTGTTCCATGAACATTTAGAAAAAATTATTTTGCATCAACCTCTTTGGAGTTCACACATCAAGCATACACGAAGCAGAAATTGTGTTTGAGAAAAGAAAGGAAGCGATAGAAGCTTCGTTTGACAATCCATTGTACTTTTATTCCATTAGATCAACATCAACTTCCAAAACCATCTAGGAAAATTTTCATTTCATTTACCCTTGAGACGTTTTTCTTTGAAATACGTAGTGAGTCAAAAGAAGTTCCTGTTATTTTCCGACTGAGACTTAGTCGCGGCACTATTGTAGGCAACGCAGAATGTTCGAATCTTAAGGGACTGTCATTTTGGCTACGTAGCAAACAAGCGGTTGGGGGAAATTCCTACCTGACAATGAGTTTTAATCCGGTAAACGAGCTATGAGAGAGGGGCATGAGCCGAGACCAAGGCGATGGACGTCAGCGGAATATGTGAACTTGTGGATACGAGACTTGGCACAGATTAGCTGCGTGGACCTTATCAGCATACACTAGACAAAGCAGGAGAAAGCTTGTCCCGAAGTTGGACCTAATTTGTCATCACGGTGCAAAAACGTCTGTAAACATACTGACATAAAAGTTAAATAAAACTATGGGCCCCTGGTCTTTGTCGGCTGCCAAGTGGTCAAACTGTAAATGAATGACGTGAGTACTTTGTTAGAATATATAGCCAACCTCTGCGTCATGCCTGTCTCTAAAACAACGAAAAGGAGTACCTTCTAGTAGATTTTTGACCTGCTCAATAGTTCAGTTGTCGTCAAAGTTATTTGAAATACCCACTAGCGATGTCACAGGTGTGAAGTCCAAATTTCCCCACTTGAGTTATTCGCTGCACTTGCAGTTCAGGTGTGCCTATTCGGCACTTTGTGATGCTACCTACTTTGTTCATTTGGAAGATAAAAGTTCATGAAAAAATAAGCGGTAATTACAGTGAGACAGTAAAACATCTGGGTTGTGGTACTTTACTTTACCCCCAAGATCCAGGCATAAAGTGTACTGCAGAGTAAATTATTTGAATACGGAATAATTTACCGATGTACTATGATAAACTTGGAAAAGGAAATGACTGACCACCTGTTTCATGCGGAACTATACAGGAAAGGGGGGCGAAGTAACATTTTTGAGCCAACTACTGCGCACTCAAAGCGGAAGCAACTTGTAGTAAATATTTCTGCCAAGCACAAAGTAAACTGAGGGTGGATCTACATGGAAAATGGTGCAAGTCCAGAGCGATTTTTCATCGGTCAAACATGGCTGTTAAATATGCCACGAACTCTCAACGAACCTTGGGAAGCATTTCAATACGTCTGTTAATTACCATTTTGTAAGTTCTTTTAGAAGTTTGGGTTTTGTAAAGTTGTTTCAGGGTCACTTCCGTATACAAGAGCATAACCTTTTAGCTGCTAAATCGAGATAGATTGGATCAATAATGGACAGTGTTGCTTTAATTTTTCTGCCAGGTTTACAACTTGAAGCCAATCCATGCGTTCGCCGCCAGCGTCACGCATGTGTGACATGTTCCTTATTAAATTACTGTAGGTCTACCTATAAGAAATCCTTTTCTGCAAACAAATCGGCAGCAATTATAACAGTGCACGATATGGAGTAATTCGTTGCTCTAGTGACAAATCCCCTTCTTTCCACTTCCATGGGAGCATCAGCTGATTTGGCTAGTTCCGCAGTGTAATTGCTACTGTTCCGTGATGGTAATGGCCAAGTTTCCTCCAGGACTCCTGTAGCAAACGCGTTAAACCTTCATGAGTAAGCCAAGCTGCTAATACACTTAATTTCACCGAGGACACATTGATAATAGAGAGCATTCTCTACAACTACTGAATAGGTTTGCGAAATCTTTCAATCCGCCACATGGAGCAGGACCATGGTAAGGTCAAACGAATTTGACGTAGAATCGACCTCCAGCTAGCTGGAACAGTACAAAAGTTCAGGACAAAAGGTGATCAAGGTGTTAATCTTCATGATGATAACATTGTACTTTTAATGTGATCGCTGTCGTGGGCAATCAAAACGCATCGGGCCCCTCATTTCGACCAAAAATAGGCTTCTGGAATTGTCAAAAGTGAACACACTAACTATCGGAAAGGTTACCTCAACAAATAATGGCAAGAAGTTGAGCTCTGAGATAACAGAGATCCCTCACAAAATAAGCATGAATTTGCATTTCTTATCACTAAGTGACATTTTACAGTGTTTTGATGGCAAGTAAGGCTTTGTGGAACTAAATTTTCCTTATTTTTGATCGACTGGAAGAATAATTAAAAAGGTTAAAAATGAAGTGATGATAACATAAGGCCAGTAAAGGCGTTAACCTATGCGTTGAGGATGGAAAAATTTTTCACCGAAACTACCAGAAACCCATGTGCCTTATTGTTGTTAGGCATGAAACTCTCCGAAAATGGGTATGAATTGTCAGATTCGCCGGTACAAATTGCCAAGGCTTGCATATATTGAGCGAAGTCCAGAGAAAGAAACATCGTTACAGGTTTACAATGGCAAGTGCAATACGATGAAGGAGAGTTTGCAACACCCTAGCACCTCATTATCTTGAATAGGATGAGGCAGGTTAGTTTAGTGAAACATTGACTGAAATGGTTGGTTTACCTAACAATACAGTTTGGCGGACGTTAACCCATGTGCTTATGACAGCGAAAACAACTAGTTCCACATACAGACAAAAAAATAGGTAAATGGAATACATCCACTGGTATGCGAAGTTGCTAAATCACTGTTAGCGGTCGGATGCACTCCAGCTCAACTGTGAATAGGCCATAATGCATGAAGCCAAAAAAGGTTTAGTTAAAGCGGAATATAACAAAGAAGACAATAGATGGAGTTGCATTAAATTATAATATGTGTGTAATAAAGGAGGATTGCAACAGCCCCACTTGTGTACACCACTACAACTAGGCCACCTGTGCCAGTACCTTTTCAGTCCTTTTGCACGCCTATGGATAAAGCTGCTTCTTGCCTTCAGAAACGAAACAGACGCTAAGATGATGGCAAGGCGACAAAGTATGGCCAACGCCTTTTACTCTTGAAAATAAAACAACAGCTTTCGATGTGGAAAAAATGAAAATGAACGTGAATGAATGTACCGAAATTTGAAACGGAAAAACCATTAAATATGCATCTCTATTCGATACCCCAATTCCAAGTTCCGAAGCACAAGAAATATTGTAGTTGAAAGGAAACATAAAGCACTTCTTTAAAACCTGTATTCTAGATCATCAGCTGGATCGCATGTTGTAAGAAACAGATTAACGGGTGGCATTGCAACAGACCAAAAGTGAGAAATAAAAATATGGCGTAGCCCTAAAAAACAACTTTATGCCACATGCTGCATTAAAGATTATTGGATTTGAGAAAGACCTCAAAAAAGGGTAATTGATGTCCCAAATATTCTCGTATCAGGACGTGAAACAACAACAACAGCAACAAGACGTGGCGGGCATGAAAGGCATAGCCATCATGAGATCCAGAGGTCTTCTAACTGCGGTGAATGCTCAACCTAGCGGCAGCTGTTTTAATTACGCGCATAATTGCGCACCTTATTCCAGTGTCCTGGAGACTAGCTTTATTCAGTTATAATTAATCTCGCCCCAAATCCCTATGCCTTAAAACGCCCTCAAAGATAACTCGAGCATTGAATTACATCAGACGAAACATCCCAGCTGACGGCGGTACTCTTACAACAAAAGCAAACCAAGTTTGATTGGAAGGATGGCAAAACTCACAATTATAGAAGACGAGAGCACCAAACGAGGTTGCCACGGGAACAAGCATTGTAGCGATACCGCAGACGACTACGCCAGAGGTGTATAAATATAGGACGTTAGACCACTCTTGATCCGCAGCCCAACCATACACCACCTCACCCACCATGTCCGAGCCCCCCATGATGGCCAACAGCATTGCAGCAAGGCGATTGGAGATGCCCACTTGCGAGTTTGCATAGATGGTGATGAAGAAATAAGTCACGTTGCAACAGAAGAAAAGGCCCAATGTGGAGAGGAGAAAAAGATTAAAAGAGAAGCTCCAGAATATGGAAGGATCCACTGTATTACGCAACAGACGGCAAAAATACCGACGAATTGAATGCAGGTGCTGTCGAACACGGGAGATGGGGCCAGAAAAAGAGGAAGATGAGGAGAGAAGGGATGGTGTTGAACCTTGCAAATCTGGCATACTGAAGGTGGGGCGAATGTGTTTTTGCGTAGTGGACTGAAATGCAGCTGATCGATGATAGATGGATCGCTTGGTTCGCCCGTAGACAGGTGGAATAAGAGAGAAGGCGTTCCGGATACTTGTTGCAGCTGATGGTACAGTGGGATGCTGACGTGCATTTGACAAATTCTCCTTCGATTTAGTAATGTCTGAAAAAGTGATTCTCGGTGGGGTAATTCTTCTCGTCTCCTTAGCCTCCTCTTCTTCCATATTATTCTTCAAACAGGACTCGTCAGTGACCAATAAAAAGCCCATCGATATATCAGATGTGGATTCCGAGGAATTGTGGCGTTGTGGGCTGGTAAGAAGTCTCCGAAGAAGATGGATTCGACGATCAACATTTTCATCCTCACTTTTGAGATACACCTCTGGCAGTTTGAATCCTGACTCCTTAGCGAAGTTCTCCATTCTTAAAAGGAGTTGGCGTTTCCTCCGTTGACGCCCAGTCTCCAAGGGTCGCATTAAGCACCCGAATATCACAATATGAGTAAAAATCCCTGAGAGAACGAGAATCGCTCCACGCCAGGTGTAGATATTAATGAGATAGTTAACAAGTGGAGCGAAAACAAAAGAGCCCACTCCGGATCCAGCAATTGAAAGGCCAGTAGCTGTTGCCCGCCTATCCTCGAAATACATTGAGACAATAATCAATGCGGCAGTGGATGAAAGACTTGCTCCCAATCCAACAAGAATACCAAAAGTGAGAACCAGGCCAAGCATAGAATCTACAAAGAATGCGAGGACACAGCCCATGGCACTTATCAGCCCGCCAATCACACAAACCTTACGGCACTGAAATTTATTAATGAGCATTGAAGCTACCGGGGCTGCTAGACAGGGAATGCCATAGCCAAAGGCGCCAACCCAAGATGTAACACTCAAAGAAGCCCCAAATTCTTCGGCGAGGTCATCGAGAAAGATACCAAAAGATGTTGCAACTCCGTCGTCAATCATTTGAATGAAAAAGGTGGCAATCACGATAATCCAACCCCATCCACCGTCGGGCGGCTCTGGTGGCGAAAGTTCATCCTCAGACTGAGATGAAGAGTCAGAGGAAGATCCATCGAGATCAGCTGTTGTGTCAATGGAGTTTTCGGATGAAATTGAGGAGCCGAAACTTGAACTACCGCCAGATGAAGATGAGGAGGAAGGACTAGCTTTGAGAACAATGCTCTGGTAGTTTTCCAAAATCCCACCACGCAACTGGACCATGCTATCAGAAACTGAAATATTCTTTGATTTCTCAAGTGAGGAAACAACTGAATGGTTATCAGATGCAAAGTTCACATCTGGTCCACTTTTCTGCATAGGTCCCAATTTTCCACGCCTTTTGACCGATTTGAGGTCGTGTCTACCAAAGTGACTCCGGACATAATTTAAAAAGGAAAATTCGGAGCCCACATGATTCATGTCCTTGTGCTGATCAGTTAGAGTTATGTGCCGATCGGTATTGCCAGGACCGGATGTCCAGGTGGTATCAATACGATCTGGAGGAAGATCAGAACTTCCATCATCTTGTCTTGATGTTACTCCATCTACATCCACTGCAAATAAATGTGACTCATCCATGAACAGACCAAGACATAGAACAAATGCAAAAATAGCATAAAGAATTCAAACGAACACCAAACAAGCCCTCTTGTTGATTGGTTAGCATCTTTGAGTTACACTTAAGTAGTTCATACAAACATTTATAGCGTCAGCAGTAAATGTACGCAGTTGATTTGATATGCAGTAGTTTAATTACCAGCAAGAAGAATCTACATAAACCAGCACCAAGATGCCAGTGTAGAATTGTTCAAAATTCAAGTGCAAATTTAAATAAGTGATTATTTAAAAAAGGTTGAAAAAATTATTACTAAGGGAAACGGACGAGCGAGACTCCAGCAGGACTTGTGCTGCAAGAAATATCTGTACCAATCATAGCTCTTCTAAATGCAATATAATTGTTTGATTTTTCACTTATATGACAATAATAACTCGAGATTCAACTGCCCTATCATCATTCACTCAGATGCGAAATCGATATAGTCTGGCTGCAGTAATTTCGGCACTTAAATGAGCTTTGTAGTTGGGAGGCGGAAGGACAATTTTAATTTGGTCGCGGACCGATGCGCTTCCTCTCAAGTGTCAGAGGCGGTCTCGCTGTAGATATACGCCTACCACACTTGTCCAACTGAGTTATATTAAAGATGTCTCGTATCACTCTACCTTCTAATAGCAGGGCAGGAAAAAGAGGAAGGGGGATTCTTCCACACTGACAAACACGAATTGCAGTAAAATGACTACTTTTTGTCAAAATATTGCATAATCTATGCTTGATGAAATTGGCTTGAGAAGTAGCGTTTGACAAGAGCGTGGTTTCCGAAATCTTGATAACGGCTGAACGGAGTAATGATATGAAGCTGATAAAGCTTGACAGTTAATTCATGCCGAACGGTAGCGATCCAGACCTTCCCTATAAACAAATGAGAGTTTAATACGTGGAAGAAAGCCGCTTGGGCAGTTGGAATGTTCCAGGGCCAGCCGAACCAGTAAAGGTACAGTGACTGATCAGTTGGCAGTAAAGAGCCCTCTCTTGTCTTGAGCCCCGTGTTGGCGCTCATTCTGATCGAATGTCACGGCAGCCTAGACGTCGTTATCAAAGTGGAAGCACCACAAGACAACCGTTTGGGCCACCATGTTTATTTGCAACTAAAAATGTATTCAACCATGGCGCCAGTGATCAATATCGCCAATCTAGGGGCAAAGAATTGTGATGGCCACTGATAAATTCTAGGGAGAACAAAAGGTGACGCGGTTACGAAGGAAATGAATTTGTATTCACTCACTGTACACTCGCCAACCCTATAGTTGGCAGCCAACAATCTCCAACATGCACGTACGCACGCGTGCGCTGCTGGCTGGCAAATAGACCTGCTGTGGCAAATGCAAAATACACCAGCGAGTGGCATTCCAATTATGCCAGAATTGGTGTCGGAATGCACAGAGGCTTCTCCAATAGGTTTTAGTCCCACCACTTTAATCACTTGGTCATTCAGGCACCCTACTTGCCTTCCTGTTACCTTCTTTCTTATTACCCACTCCATCTCACCCTACATCACTTACACTTAATCTCAACTTTCCTCTGCCTATCACGCCACACTTCATGCACCTATCAATCCTGCCATCTACTTGGAAGCCTTACTCAAGAGCACCATGCTCCACCCGTCTGGCAATGATGGCAGTGGAATAACGGACAACAGTGCCCATGGGCGCACGGCCATGTGGCAGCGTCAATGGCGCAAGTAAAAGCGGAATAACCACAATCTAGCTATACCCGCCCAACTTATCAACTCTGCACTACCCACCCAAAGCGCCCGGTCGATCCAGAATTGCAATCGCCCAATGTGGAGCTAGAACTCACGTACCGGTGTCAACCTGTCGTGTATCACCCAAAAACAACGTCTACCACAGTGCACTGCCACCCCCACCTGTGTCTTCTGTGACCCCATCATCAACATTCATCATGCCATGACCGTTACTGCCACCATTGACAAGCTTCCGTGTTTTCATGGGCTTTATTCCACTTACACTTCAGCTTACCATTTGGGAAGGGAATAATGCGACCACCGCCGCACCAAAATCACTCACTCCTCCAAACACGGGTGGACAGGAATGATGAAGAAGACGAAGCGATCGTGCAACAACCCCCGGGCATCACAACGGCACCAACCAGCCTAACAGCAACACCAGTGGACACACCGACCCCATGCAGGCCTAGCCGGGACTTGCACGCGGGACCACTCGCACCATACCTCCGGACCACCAATACGTCAACGATTTTGCTTTCCCCTACCAGATCCCTTCAACCACTTGCCGCCCAACGGTGCAACTCAACGCCGTACAGGGAAATCCAATTCTTTCCTTCAACTCCACCGCCAGTTGTTCACCATCCGCCATCCATCTCTACCCTCGCCGCGCCAACGTCCCACTCTTCTTGCCTTCCGACACCAACACCAATCACGTTAAACACGCCTTCTCCAAAGAATGCATTTGCATGCCTACCACCGCTATCCATCTTTTCCGTCCATCCACCCACTCATTAATGTCCGATAAGCGGTACATTTGCCAACCAAACGACCCATTTGTCGCCTTCCATTGCTACCTACTTACCTACTGACTCACTGGTGCCCATTCGCCAACACCGCTGCCGCCGGTAGCCAAGACTCAGCAACATGAATGGAGGCACGCATGCATACAGCGCCAGCGGGACTGCAAACCTGCAAGAGTCAATGTGAAATGGTCAACGGGTGGAGTCTCACCCACAGCAGAAGGGGAATTCGAACCCACGTCTGCTCGCATTGCTTTTACAAGTTCTGCTTCGCCTTGTTCCTTGCTCGTCCTTCTTTCTGCCGTACAAATCAACAATTGTAACTTCTTTTCTCTTTAAAATTTTTATGGAAGATGATACAATTGGCTTTAACCAGTTTATCGTTTGTCATGTTGTTAGATCGGTTTGGATACTACCTTGGGTCCAGGACCAATCTAAAATTTGCAAATAGAAAATCCTTACTTGCCCGGTTAATGCACTTTGGAGACCCATCCTAATAGCTTCTACATTTTTATTCCATTATTTCGCTCATTGCGTTAGTATGTTGCATTTGCTCCTCCACTGAATTCAGAATTCCCCTTTTTGTCTAAGTTCGTGGAGAAATTTAGAAATGCCAGCTCTCGGATAGCTGATCTCGCACAGGAATCATATCAAGCCTTGCACACATTTGCTGACAACACCACTAACTCGCCTCCGTGCTAAGTATATATTGAATCGATCCAGGGCAACGTGACGATGACTCCAGAAACTCCTACAACAGTAGAACAGTGCGTGCATTAACCAGCCTTACCCAATCACATGATCTTGTGCTCGTAACTGACCCTATGATCAGCTAAATCAACCTCCGAGGAGTACTGAATGCCTTTGACCTCAAGACGACTTGCTTGTGTCTCCAAACGCGCTCGCTTATTATCCAAATTATCCCCATAATCACTCAAGCCCTCTCCTTCGTGTTCCACTCCGACTGCGCCGAAGCATTCAGCAAGGAGAGCCAGTACCAGAGGTGCGTCATCCGCCAGGGTGAGAAGGAAGGCATTCGGGCCTGCATCAAAGGTGTAGGCTACCTAAGGACGATTAAATGGTAATAGTGAATAGCACACGTGTCGTAGGCCATTTTCACGCCATACAGCGCTCGTTAAGATGGCAAGCAGAGCGGTATTGCGTGCGATGACGTTTAATGTAAAAGAAGAGCCAAATCCTAAACCTACGGATATCTACATCAAGCGCGTAAGACATTTGAGATGTACAAACGTAAAGACAGTCATGTGCACATACATTAATAAAGCTCCCGATCGTGGTGATTCCATTGGTAGCCCACAAAAGGCAATCTTGTGAGCATCCAGTGTACAAGGGGTTGGGTAATTGTACTGATCAACACACATCTTGGCAATAAATTGGACAAGGAGCTAATTCAATCATACCCAGACATTGGTACCCTCCAAAAGCTGGCGTATGCCGAATATTAAGGCAGGGAGCGGTTTATCCCAGGATGAAGCTGTTCAGGTAGTGATTCGACACTGGGATGAATGTGTAAATTTATGGAGGGACAGTGGGAAAAAATGAATACAGATCTCACTGTTATGTGCTTGTACTTTTCCTTTATAAAAAGTTCAAATGTAACGAACGGCCCTTGTAGTCACCTAAAGGCAGGTTACGGATGCTGCTCTAAATACCTATTTTATCTTCTTTTCGGTAGGACTTTTGCCAAACCAAAACAATACAACTGAAACACGAGGGATCCAAGGAAATTTCACCATCTTTTGCACCTCAAAGCAGGAAAAACACAAATCGTATGGTATACAGCTTCTTAACCACCAGGCAAAGTACTGTCAAACGTTAAGGAAATTTACGTGTTAAGAAGTTTGTAACATGCAGTGGGATCGAAGTAGCAGTGGCGGTGCACGCTTCGCTATGGCATGTGTGGGGGGATTTGTCCTTTGCTATGGAACAGAGGTCTCACCTCATTCTCATCCTTGACCTTCCAATTCCCCGCATTACATCACAACCTTTTTCTTGCCTCAGTGCATCACATGAGAAACCAAAATTAACAATTTCAAGGTGAAAGTGGCATAAAATCGGATGTGCTTAGAACTAGGTTGCCTCCCCCGCAAACAAACACTTTATGTAGTGAAATTCGCAGCAAGCCCGCATCACCTTTGACAAAAGCCATAGAGTATCAGCTGGGGTGCCCAACAAAAACCTCGGGTTTTCGACCAATAACGTATAAACAGAAGAAAGTCTACTGCCTTGTAATCCATCCAAATACTCAAAATTTTTCGAAATAGAACTGGCTCACCACACATCGACGCATATATTGGTTGAGTCCATGAACGAAGCCCATGATAGCGAAGCTGGTAGCGTTGAGGTAAATAACGGGTGGCCAGGAGTCCAGACAGAAGGCGTGCAGTTCGTTACTCTCGCGCATGGTCAACTCGGCGAGAGCGGCAAAGTCCCGTTGACCGAACACGTCGATAAAGCGGGGTAAACGCTGACCCACCACAGTGGCGCGCGCCTCCTGGAAGAGTGGGCTAGTTGCCACAGTACGACGCATCGCTTCGCTCGAGGATACCGGTTTTTCATGGGAGGAGGTCTGAGGAAAGGCATGCGATTGAATACCGAGAAGTTATGTGCCAAATTAAGCAAGCCGACTGAGAGGTTTGGAAACTCAGACCCCGGTTAAGATGGGTAATGCGCTTAACGCCGCGCCACCTCAGGGTTACCAAGCCAGAACGGACTGTTTTTTGCCTGTTGCACAAATAAGAAACCTCCTTTATAAAAAAGTCGCCGAGTGATAGCCATAGATAGCACTGGCATCTTGGTAGTGGCTGATAGAGAGCTCATCCTGAATTGTTCGCTTTTGCCTACAAATAATTAGGTAACTACCGAGTAGGGGAATGCTTTGCCCAAAAGGGAGCCGCTTCAAATGAGGATACGGTTAGATAACGTCTGATCGATTTAAAACATCATTTGAGAGATCGTTGACTATACATTGTTATGCAAAAAAGCAGAGTAACAATCCACGATAAAGGCAAACTAAATTCTTGCACTTCGTTTATCCATATACACAGAAACAAATGATCAAGAACTCGTAATCAAAAACCCTTTGTTACCATGGAGAAAGGCAAAATTTTTGCCTAAATAAGCCATTGCGATGTGTTACATTAAAACAGATTGGCGAGAATCTTCATCACCCACTGAACGTTAGGAGAGCTACTTTAAAATTTGCCGGCTCCTGATTCGAGAGATTCTAGCAGGACCCTAATAAAAAAGTGAAACCCACAACTAGAGCAAGAAGAGGATGGAAGGCACTTCGAGAATCAGGATACAGGAAAAATGGACGGTTAAGTTGCACTTTGCTCACAAACAATACCCATTTGAAACGGATCGCCCTCGGTAAGTACAGATAAACTTTAGAGGCCAGACCGAGTCGACAACTTGGATATTATAATCCAGGTTTAAGAGTAAATGGCATTGACTCAATAGCGAGATACTACTTAGAAATCCTTGAAAAGAAATGGTGTTTTGAAATTATGTAAGCAGGCACAGTTGGACAGCGCTAATCAGAATTCGTGAATGGTCCAAACTCCAAGAGTACAAACGGAGGGTCATAAACTTTCAATAATTGTGTATTAAGCGTCCAAGGTGAGTCAGAAAGGTGATCTCAAAGGGAGGATATAAAATCTGAGGTGAGAGCACTCGCAACTATTATTTAGCCGAAGCAGTAAATTTTACGCGATAACCTCCAACTTCCGCTAAATAACAGTCACACAATAACTTAGGTTTCCAGAACCCAAACTTCGTCAACTCGTTCAAAAAAGATGAACTAGAAGTCAGCCAAACATGAATTCATTTCGATATTTCATTTAGAATAGATTCATTGCTACGAAGCAGCAAACTAATATTTTGCGACCACAAAGATCAGACCGTTTTCAATTTAGATTACAAATGCATTCGATCATCAAGAAAATGTTCTGTAACCCACCACACAGATAAGAACACGAAGTTCGGGCCAGTGCGTGTGGGGAAAGAGTTGCTCAACAGACGGGTAGGCGTGTTTACCGTCAGGTGCTGATCGCTTCCAGTGCACAACGCCACCGTACATGCTTCTGCATGCTGAGCCCGAACCCCTCCTATAAGCATCCCAAAAGACGCGTTTTTCATGAAGAAATCAATGAAAGATGAAGTTGGTATTCTCCACTCATGTACTACTTTGGTTTTTTAATAAAAAAGGTTTGAGGTAGATAAACCTAAACCACCTGGACTATTGTTGATCCTTTGTAGCCAATTGAATATGCGGCAAATTATCCTTTATGAGAGAGAACATGGTTAAGTTCATAGCGAAGTTGCTGTTTTCACCAAACTGTACTGAATTGGCTGATGTGTACTAACAGAATCGAAGCCTAAATATATCTGTAATGAAGTGATAAAAATATACACTGGTGCTCGCGGAAAAAAAATTTAACTAGATTTGATGGTGAATAATTATTGGCTTTAAGAATATCGATAAAGAAAGTGCTAATAGCGTAACTGTAATAAATATAACGTAGAATCATGAAAACGGTAAACAAATGACTTCCCTTGCAAGAGCAGTTATATCTCCCTCAAGATGATAAAGGGTAGACAGTCCAAAAGCTGCAATTCAGATCACCAGAAAGATTCAAAAAAAGATAAACAAAATCCTACAAGTAATCAGAGGTTCTAAGGCATACCCAAGGAAGCCAATCCAGAGGCAGACGATGCCAGCCCAGCGGCAGTGGGAAAGTTATTTGTGCTCTTTATATGGAGTTTCTGGAATCTGACAAAACTTCCCGTCCGCATCGCTCGTAATTGCGAGGCCTATGCTTTGATTATGTGAATTTGGCAGGAGTTACAATAATGACGTCTTTCATTCGACTAGTTAAAGTTTGGTGCCTACAAAACAAAAGTCACCATATGACGGAGAAACTGACTTCCCATTAAGTGTAAACGTCTGTCCTACACCGGAAGAGAGGGAAATCTGTGTCCGACTGTGTAACTGCATAAGTAATATATACGAGAAGCCAAAAATATTTACGTGATTGCTGCTCAAAGTGAGGCTAAGAGAGTCAGTCACCGGTTCAATGTTTAGGCAATCCGACTTTCCCCCTAAACAATAGGTCGAATTATAAGCAAAGTACTACAGTATTTTAAAAGAGCTACGTTTATTGGAGCAATCACTTCGACCATGCCGATTTACTCTGCACGAGGCTACAAAGCAGGCTAGACGAGATGCTATCACCCAGTCGACCTTGAACGACCAATAGAACCAAGGTCTAAAAAATATTTAAATATGGCAAAAAACAAATTCAGCGTTTAAGGGGGGCCAATAATTAGCCCCCTTTACACCAACGTTGAAAAAACTATTAAAAAAATGTGTCTGGGGTATGTCATTTGACTCATTCTAAAATCGGCGCCAATTTCGAGAGTTGTGTGTTATTAGTCGAACTAGCGTGCTGGTTATGTACCGCAAAGAGACGACTCGGCACCACGCGCGGGAAATAAACAAAAAGGAAAGGGCGAAGAGAGCCAAGGAGAAGAGGCAACGCAGGAAGGAGCAGAAGAAGAGTGGGAAGATTGCGGGGATCCCACACACGTTGGAAACCCTACGAAACCCAGATGAAACCATCCTTCCGAAAGATGATATCGACTTAATACGAGAAGAAGAGAACGTATGTTGTATGTTATAGCCGCTTATTGTGCTTAGGATGAATTGTCCAGGATATATTCTGGTGCGATTGAGCCTAAGCTGCTTCTGACCCACTCGGACCGGGTTACTCCTCACACCATTGGTTTTTGCAAGGAGTTGAGCCGAGTAAGTTTGGTGAGCTTTTCAAATAATTTAAAACTCTTTCCTTCCTCTGGTTGTCTTTTGCTCCTGTAGGTGATACCTAACACAACATTTATCCCACGATGGCATCTACCCTTGAAAAAACTCATCCCTAAGGCAATTGAGCATGGATACACAGCTCTTCTAGTTGTAAACGAAGACATGAAAAAGTTAAACACGCTTATAGTCAGTCATCTTCCCGACGGACCCACGGCCACCTTTCATGTTACCAACGTCATCCCACGTCGGAAACTACGAGGTCTCAAAAATCGGGGGATAGAAGAGGGCGTCATTCCTCACCTTATTCTCAACCGTTTCATGACCGCTCTGGGTCGTCGCGTTGAACGTATTCTTGGAGCTCTTTTCCCTTTGCCTTCAAGAGAGCCGCCACTGCCCCACTGTCGCACGGTGGTTTTTCACAACCAACGAGATTTCATTTTCTTCCGCCATTATCGATACATCCACCGGAAGAACGGTGGTGCTTCAGAAGACAAGAAGAAAATTATGAACGAAGGGGAAGGCAGTGAGAAGGAAGAGGCTGGTCCTTCGATGGAACCATCGGATCGCGTTGTGGTGAATGAAGTTGGGCCAAGATTCACGCTCAAATTGAAGTCTATTCAACTTGGCACCTTCGACAGTCAATTCGGCGACTATGAGTGGGTCAAGAAGGGTGCTGTCATTGGCAAATCAAGACGGACTTTCGTATTATAATGTGTAATTTTACAACATTTATCACCATTATCTTTGTTCTCAATGACGGTGAGGTTCGCCCTTCATCGTACCTGTTCTTTTTCCGACTTGGGAGCGTTTGGGTGGATGCTTCTGCCGTTCTAAAGATCCCTCTTTTGAGTTCACGTCAGGGTAATGATGGATCCGGTTCCCTACGCGATGGGATCCCGGCTTCCCCCCAATTCGCTACAGCTTCCCAAGTTTACCAATTTTGTAGCTCCAAGCAGCCCGAACCACTTCTCGTCCAGCTATTCAATCAATTAGGCGGGTACTGGTTGACAAGATCCTCCCGTTTTGGGAGTTCCTCGTTTTCATAACTTCCATTATTGGGTCAACAAACCTTTCCCTCAGTGCACACGCTCCTATGGAGACGATGACAGCCTCGAACGGCCAATCTTAGACCTACATTTTTCATTAAACCTACGTCTTCTCCAGCTATAGGAATCACTTGCCATCCTTTCAATGTTTTTCACTTCTTCTACTTAAAAACCAGCGTACGGATCTAGCATTTACTGGATTATCCGATAAATATCAGCTGTGATCATTTCTGGTTTGAAAGTAGCATCTCTTGAGCCTGTATTTGTTAATTAATATGTTAAACTAGTTTATGTGAACATTCAAGTCATCTACGATGTACGTTTATGGAGATTCAAGTGATAAAATGGGCATTTAAGTAGGTATAGATAGAGTAGGTTGCAACTTCCTCGCGTTTGCTTATTTGGCTCATGAGTAGGCACTGAAACACCATAGCCAAGATGCACACACAATCGGCCACTTTTATAAAGGCAAAAGAGTAGAAATCGTCAGGACCCCTGGACTCCATGTTTACGCTTTATGTGCCTCTCGAAGTCTCTCCTCCTGGCAGAGACGTTTCCACAGATTCTACAGACATAGGGATTCCGCACTCCATTGTTCTCACCACCCCCTATTCCCACACCATGAGTCCGTAGGTGCTTGTTCAGATTTGAGGGGTCCCCAAAGCGTCGAGCACACACCCGACAGACTAGAGGCTTGTGGCCAGTATGGGTGCGCTGGTGGATCACAAGACTGTAGCGTCGGGCATAGCGTCGTTCACAGAAGGTGCAGGTGTACTGAAGCGTTCCTGTCCGCCTGTTTGTATCCGCCCTCTGGCCACCCGCCCCGCAAGTCGTCAGGAAGAGATGCGATTTGAGGGTATTGGGCTGAGCGAAGCCGATGCCACACTCAGTGCAGCAGTAGCATGTGGGACCTGAAATATGTTCGCCTTATTCATTCACCAACATAGCGTTAAGCCTTACTGTACGTCAAAGAAATGTTTGAGATTAGCTCGTTCATTGATCGAACCAACAGTAAAGGGATCCTCAATCGCCTTATTGGATGCACAAAGTTGGAATGCTTACCCGCTTACCTTTAGCATTTTTAACAACGGCTAACCTTAGCCACATTGCTATTGGCCTCTGCTAAAATCTATTTCCGGCTTTCTTTCGGGCGAATCTGGACGATCTTTGGTCTTTGCTACTGAACTTTTAGGTCGCGACTGTGTTGACGACAGCTAATTTTGGTGGATCCATTGGCCTTTTACGTGCCCCTTCAAGTTCAACACTGGATCTCCTCTTTGATGAGATATGGAATGTGAGTGCACGGTTTGGCGCCATGGAATTCCCTAACGAAAAGCTAGACCTTATGTTTTCGAAGATTACTTGAACGCCATGTAAATATACAACAGCTGCCAAAATTCGGTGTTCTGTAGAGAATGTTAAAAAATGACAACGCTGATTCGATAACCAACCCAGCACCCTAACGTTCTGTTTCGAACATAGTATCATATGCTCCATGTGGCTTTTTAAGCTCCATTGCTCAGGTGGACTGTTCATTTATCTTAGGGGCAGTAACTTCTTAAGGTGCACTGATCTTTGACAGTTAGCTCTAGAACTTCATTGCAAATACTTTCTATTGCCGATTAACACTATACCAGACACAATCCTTTGATGCAATCAAATTCCAAGCGCCAAAGAACATGTTATTTGTGTCATACCATTGCTAGTAGTAACATACCAGTAGTAGCATTAAAATGATCTCACTTTTTATGTGTTGAATGGTCAAGAAGGGCAAGCCGATTGAGAGTCCCAGTAGGAGGTCTGGCCACGCCAATAATTCACTACCTATGGTAATGTCTCTGAGGGCGTGGAATCGCAACGGTCCAACACCCGGATCCTGGTTGCCATGGTACTCGCAGAAAGGCAGCGAGGTGGTAACAGGTCCCTCCACCTTGTCGCTCATCTTTGTGATTTCGACATTCTGTTCATAACAATTCTGGGCAGGTCGAATGTCACTGAGCCATCCACTGCTGGCCGCGTTGTGGGCAGTGCGTGGGCCTGAATTGAGAGCGGTAAGGCCAATTGTTAAGTCTAAAAGCTAGGAAAAAGGAAATACTTGTAAAGATCACGATTTTTGTAAAAAAAATTCAAAATGTTATGTATTACTGATACATTTTAAGCTTTGTATTTTTCCGTCCTTGTTACCAGAAGGAAGTGCTCACCTCTGCTTCAAGACTTGACAAACAAATAATAAAACTACTGATCTGAAACTTCTGAGGTAGGCATTACACCTAGGCTACTAATGAGGGTGTATCAGGTGGCTGAAAAAGTTAATGTCACTTTCTAATAGTTGGATGTGGTGACTTCCTTTGAATTGGAAGGGTCTATGACACTGGTGAGATTAGTTATGCGCATGCGTAAATCAACCGACGCGGCACGCCTTATTGCCTCAGGCAACTTCCACTGTGCTTTGAATGCCCACCAAGTGTTGGATGAACCTTACTTGGGTTGTGGATTTGGAGTCGATTCTAAATCTGCAGAAGCTTCTCATCGAATTTGGAAACCTTTGGGATGAAGTACATCATCAGAGGACATCACTGGGAAAAATCTTCACTCCTGATCCCCAGAGACTTATTCATCACTGCGCAGTGAAACAACTCGAAATTAACGTAATACATCGGTTTGGAGGGTTGTCACACTCACATGTCATGCAATAACTGACAGCTATAAACTCATCGCTTCCCACCTCATTCGCGTCACTAAAGCACAGATTTGTATTGTAAATTTCAAAAAAAACAAGTAAATTTCAAAAAAAAAACAAACAAAAACACCACTGGTCGTCTCCAGACCATTCAGTCACTGTCCATCGCTACTTCTAAGGCACACACTACACCGCCTCCACAAGACTCCCTGTTGTTTGAATCTATCTGTGTGGGGGCGTGCAGTGTTAGTGGAGGCCCACAGACACTATTGTTTACTTGGGGAATGTAAGACAGTCACGACTGACATCTGTGCACTCGGCACGACACAATACAACACAACAAGACTTCAATCACAAAAAGTTGTCCAGGTCAAACTCCCCCCCCCCCTCTTCCACTACCTCCTTCTCGCCTTCCTTTTTGCCTGCTTCTGAAACAGTCAACACAGTCAGGACCAGCCAATCCATCGAAAGATAGCCCTCTTCATTTTTCATTATTATCCTTGCAAGACACTTGAACGCTTCATATCGCAAACCGCAATGCCAACACAACCACGCGAGGCTTTGCACTTCACCATGGGACGGAGGTGCTACTTCATCCCCCGCCTCACGCCCACAACACCTCTCCGAGCGAGATTCATTCCCTTTTCCTTGCCTTACACTGTCATACATGAGATCGAAGTTAACATTTTGGAGAATAGACTGACATGCAATCGAATACACTTAGCTCTCGGTTTGTTGTCTCCCATACAAGCAAACATGGAACCATAGAATGCCGTGGTAGTTGTTTTAAAGAAAAATTGCATAGCAAGGCTTACTGTTCCACAACCTATTCACCCACTGTACCTCTGTGGGGAATTAAAGACAATTTTTGGTAAATTGGTCATAAGTCACCAACTTTGTGCAGTATTTTGGTTCTACTAGTGCAAGCATGGCTCATAGGAGCAAAATCTGTTGCAGAAATTATCAGAAGAAACTTTGCTCCAGATCTGCAAATGTGGAGCAATCGAATTTTCTTCAAGTAGTAAGCCCCACTTTAATTGTTCGTCGATAAAAAAAATTCTACCAAACAACATGGACCCTTGGTGCATATCACCACCCAAGATTTTAGTCATCCACACTGGGTCACAGGAGTGTGACGGTTTCAAAAATAACTTGGACGCTTCTGAAGTACGCTATCACTCCGTAACAAGTGGTTTGGAGCGAGAGCTCTGTCTGCCAAATCAACAGAAGGAAGCCATTTTAACCGTCAGCACCAAAAGTTACGCACCAATAATAGTGGAATCTAGAGAAGACTCGCCAAACATTAATCAAAGAACTGCAAACCTTATCCACTGACGCTGCAAACTGGAAAGTAGTAAGTACTGTTGCATCAAGCGGGCATCATCAAGTTTAGGAATGCAAGGAACCTGGCATTTGATTAGGGCTGAGTTCCATCCCAACCATTTCAAAGATCCCTCGATCTGTATGTGGCTCTTAAGTTTGAAGAAAATCATGGTAACGTAGGGGATTCCTTGATCTGCTTAAATAAAAAGTTTAACATGAGAATGCTGGAGATGGCGTTCCGATAAGTTGTTCGCTTAGCAAGGGAAAAATTCATTCCAGCTAGCAATTTGACCCCCAAAGATGATGAAGCAGCTAGAGAGCCGAAAGGAGTGTCTCTATGGGAATGGACTTGATGATGGACCAGTCGAAAACCAAAAGTTCAACAAAGGGAGGCAGCATGGTGCTCTGCCCGATCGACTGAAAGTGGATAGACGCCTCCTAAAAAGTAGGGGATAGATTTGTGGGGTGAGAAGCTCGAAGTTTAGAGCCTGAGCTAGGTCGAGAGTCAAGTTATTCAGACACTAGTCGACTGCTAAGGATGAAATATGATGAAATATAGGCTCTAAAACCATGTTAATCATCACATTCACTCCCGAGATCGGATAACTTCGTCAATTTGACAAAATTACCCAAATCAGGTTGAAGGAGTTGCAAAAATGCCTTCAACGATAAATTTGTGCTAGCCACAGTTTAGGTCAATAATACAGGTGTCTTTCATTGCTTCCTGTTTGATTGACAAAGTGTAATAAAATCATGACCACTAATGGAGCTATTCAGATCTACTGACAATTAATATGTGTGAGGCCGTGAATCTGAGGAGCAAAATCTGAACAGGTATTATCAAATATAAGCCGGAACTGTAATGCGCTGATTGGCAGTTTAACTCTCAGTTAAGGGGTTCAGGCCAGCAGCCCCAAAACCTTTTGTGTTTAAGATATGCATTCCACTCGAGTATCAAAGGCTTCTTTTGTCCTTAGAGAAGTCTCGAAGTGTTAAGTCTAAAAGCTAGGAAAAAGGAAATACTTGTAAAGATCACGATTTTTGTAAAAAAAATTCAAAGTGTTATGCATTACTGATACATTTTAAGCTTTGTATTTTTCCGTCCTTGTTACCAGAAGGAAGTGCTCACCTCTGCTTCAAGACTTGACAAACAAATAATAAAACTACTGATCTGAAACTTCTGAGGTAGGCATTACACCTAGGCTACTAATGAGGGTGTATCAGGTGGCTGAAAAAGTTAATGTCACTTTCTAATAGTTGGATGTGGTGACTTCCTTTGAATTGGAAGGGTCTATGACACTGGTGAGATTAGTTATGCGCATGCGTAAATCAACCGACGCGGCACGCCTTATTGCCTCAGGCAACTTCCACTGTGCTTTGAATGCCCACCAGAAGTTCTTCACACAATTTTAAATGCTACGTTTCTGAAAGTGCCACATAAACGCTAGCTCATAAATCAACACAGACCTGTTGGACCGGTTGAAGCGTCTATTTACACTTTGTAGCATTCTTTACAGATTAAATCTTTTTGCAAAGTCTTATTAAAAAGTACAAACCTTGCCAATTTTTAGTTCCACTGCAGCCTGTGATGTCATACTGTAAGTCAAGTGATCACTAGACGCGTCAGCTTGCCCTATCGCCCTGTCTTATCAACCTCAAAATTTTGATAGTAAGTGTTGATGTGGAAGAGGAAAAAAAGTGCAACTCAAATGTCAAACTGAGTCTTGGCAAGAGTGCACTCAACTGTCGCGAACATCCTAGATGAACTTTTAGCAGCCTCAGCACATGAATGACTGGTAAGTTCGAATTCTCAAGTGGTTTGACAATAAGTAACTTTGGCTTCAAGCCTGTTCGTAACATCCATTAAATGAATAGGAAGTAAAAATTCAACACTGAATCGTCAATATCAAATGCATTGAAAATAGGCAAACTGGGTTTTGGTAACTAACCAGGTAGTCGCTTATGTAGTAAACAAAATATGGTCCTATAAGTATATCCGTCGACTAAACTCCATCAAAGGGGCCTTAAAAGCCAAGCAGGTCTCTCTCTCCCTCTATCCCGCTTGTTTTCATCCATTCTTACTCATGGCAACTCAAGCAGTTTCGATCAGATTTAAGAAGGATCGGCAAGGCTCAACTCACCACAAGAGGCGCTCGATCATCACTTCGAGCCTCTACAAGAGCAGCGAGGAAGCACCTGAAGCAAAGGGAGGAAGCAGAACCCAAGCAAGTGCCGGTGGGGATGAGGAGGAAGGCAGAGAGTACACCTCTACGATGAGCACGAACCATTTTCAGTGTGTAGGTCAACCGCCTCAACTCGGCATCGCCAGCACGACCACAACCACCGGCCAATGGACCGCTGGCTAGCGGGTGGCCACGCCGCTGACGAAGGCAAGTGCAGGCTCCGGGGTGCAGGGGGGCAGGGGGGAGCCAATGAATGCATGAGCGTGGGCGAGAAGACAGTTTGGCCAACGGGGTACCCAACCAGCATACTCTTGATAGGCGAAAGTGGGTCACCGCAGTGTGATCAGTTAGAACATTAGTGAATAGACTGGTTTATGTAGCCATGGCGCCTGAATTATCGCTAAATGCTGGGCATGACATAAATAGAATCCACACCACCGTCGCAGTGAACAAACCGCGGAGGCTGACAAGCCCGATTAGTCAAACACTCTGTTTACACTAAAAATCACCTTACTAAATACTCTCTTCATAGTCTAAGGTGCTTCCTGGTCTCTCATCTGCTTTGGACAGTCATGAATATTCCATTGAGATGGAATTAACCGCAAGGAAGGAAAGGAGAATTCACCACATTTAGGTGGGATTTCTAAATGTCACGCCCTCTGACAAAACTAGATGACTTTCTATGTTTTAATGACTCCTCATAGCAGCAGCAACATGACAGCAACAAGGATAATCGTGTCTTCTAATCGTGCGTGTAAAGTGATCAGATCATGGAAACAGACCATTGCTATTAGGCTAAAACTGGTGTCGCTCCCGCTTGAGCGTGGACGGATCGCAGAACCGGCCACGTGCCACAGAGGTCTGGCTTTAGTAACGTTTCAATGTGGCACCTATCCACCGACGGCTATGATGACACCTCTTTTTGGGTAGATTGTCTGAAGCTACGACAAGCGTGATTGTTAAGCACGACCAAAGAATTTAACTTCTGTTCAAATGCTCGAAAGGGCTAAGGGACTAGTAGCACAGATGGCGTAAGGATAGCCCCACGAGAGTGTCTCAATATGCCCCGTATGCGTGTAGATGATTGAGACAACCACCATCTTGCTTAGCTCCAATGTACGCGACGCTGAGAATAGTCCACACAGCTCAATGTCATCCGTCGAAACAGCTTATCAGTGAAAGGGTGAAGTAGAAGCACTTGGAGCTGAGTTTGGCTGTCAGCCAAATGTCCCACGGAGTTCGATTGGCATGTGAAACGCATCCTTAGTCTGGGGCATGCCTTAAAAAATATTCCTAAAACCCTCTCCCCTCTACGCTGGCTTTGTAACAAAATCGAGAGCCCTTGACGGGTTACAACGCCTTCAATAGTATTTGAGCTGTCTGTTCTTCAAGACACCCAACGCTTTCTAATACCACGAATGGGATCTGTGATAAAAAAACCGTGTAAAAAAGTTGGTTTCACCCTACGCTGATAGACAGTGCTCTGTCTGTTGTACTTTAGTTGAAGGTGGAGATGATTAGCAGGACAATGTTCATCATTGATTCAGGGTGATGATTTTTGATGGACAAATACGAGAAGAGTAGCATTCACTCGTTAATTTCACAACTATCTGGTAAGTAGACGAGCTTTCAGTGGATGAAGTCAACCTTTCATGAATGTTATTGCCTGGATTTCTGTGAAAACGGCTTCTCAAAGACTGTGAATAAATAGACGAGAGTATACAACTTATTAAAAAACCACAACAATTTCTGATATTTTCTTAAAGCAACTTGTGATGAAGTGACGACTGAGTACCATAAGCTGAAACCCGACAGCATTGGTGTCATGAAAGTTAGTACAACTTCCGCAGTGCTTCTGAGAGTGCAGCATAAAACTATTTAAGATTCGTTTTCCGTTACATAACTCTGCTTCTGGGCCAGTGTTTGTACAACTGACTATGGGGAAATATGATGGCTGTACATTCCCCTTTCCCTCTAGTGCACTTTTTAACCAAAACGAAACTCCAGCTCTAGTAGAATCGCCAAGAGGGATTAGTGATTTTGTGGTCCAGTATCCTCTCATTTGCAGGCAAATTCAATGACTGGCGTGGTTGGATTGTCGATACTTTTCTCACAGCATCAACTACTCTGTGGTGGCCGACGCGGAGGGTTGGCCGAGAGGAGCGCCGAGGTCGACGCCCAAAAGAATAGAAGGGATGTGTAGCACTTTGATGATTTGTTCAGCTCAATTTTGCATTTACATGGGCAACTCAAACTCCGTGATTGTACTGCCGCTAGGCGGCGTGCCCTTCGAGCTATGCCAGTGGCAACTCAACCCCTCCGTACGGCAACAAGACATAGTCCGTCCTAGTGCTATGACTGCTTCGTAATTTATGAAAGGATCAGGGTGGTACGGCACTATGCCGAAAAAGTTGTCTGTAAATTTAGCAAATAATGCATACTAGAATTAATCGGATAATGCAAAATGAAACGGTGACGTCTGTATTCCTTATTGAATGCAATAGTCAAAATTTTTGATGCACAGAAGTACTACAACGTCTAAACCCCTCTGAGATTAGATGTGTAAATACTAATTCTTTGCTATTCCTCGATTGTTTGGACAAATGCTGAATCCCTTTGCGAATTATTTAAGTTAAACCCCACTCAAAAAGCTGAGATGCGGGTATACCCTAGGCACACCTTGCCTTACATGGATAAGCTCAGCGCCGAGGCTAGTCAGGGTGGTTGCACTTCCGAAAAATCGCCATCACACTTATGAAAGGTCTTCTGCGCACATTAGCCGAACAGATTATTACAGGCGATTATTTTATTGCCCGTCGGCCAAATGTCATAAAGTCGCAACAACGGGTCCCCAAAGGTAGCCAGCCACGCGACCAGAGCCATTATTGCTTGGTGGACGAAGGTTTATTGCCTCTCTCTCAAGTGAAAAATCAACTTTTTCGATGTAGGTGAGCTATTAAGCGGATCGAATGAATGGATGATTTAGTGAATGAGGAAGAGAGAGAGAGAGAATAGATGATGTAAGGCGTGAATAAATGCCGAACTGGAGAGTGGGCAGGTGAGTCGGCTGTTTCGCTATTGGTTCTTGGGGCAAATAAATCAAATAAAGAAAATGCCAATTGGGAGAGACAGAGTCCCACGATATTCATGCTTCGAAGATCCCACTTTCTCCTTAGTCTAGAACAGTTGCGGCTTTAATGGGTAGGAAGTAGATTGCAAATTACCAAATGCATTTGCTTAGGCAAGTTCCTATTGTTTTTCCGAGATCACATGAACAAAATCTTACTCTGAGTTGACACCCACTTCTCAGTTGTAGGAGCATAAAATTACGGTGATTAGGAGACATTCTTTGAAGATTTCGAGCTTGTTAGATGAACAGATCGAGCAAATGGGCCATCCCTTCTATTCCAATAAAAAAGGAGTTCAATTCCCTCTTTCAGTTAGGATATTCACCACCCTAATTTATAATTTTGCAGAGGCACCATCTCCTCCTCATCAGTACACGTCTCCCACAAAGCGGGATATTGACTGAATTTGCAACACGCTTCTGGGGAAGAGGAAAGATAGGCCAATCCTTCACTGATCACCTGTTCCTATTTAAACATGAAGTGCATCCCGACAATCAATTTGTCTACGGTGTTCCCCATCCAAGCTCCCAACTTCCCCATCCATTCTACTCGCAGACTGTGATACAGCAGCTTTCAAGACTCCTCAAAGAAGTGAAAGCAGAAAAGTAAAGCATAGTTGCTTGTGCCGCTAAAGTGACAGATGTCTCATTTTTGATAATCACCTAGCGCTAACCATAGGACAATAAGTCAACCATGAATTGACTATTGACAAACTCATTTCAGTAACTACAGACAAACAAGTACAAAAGCCACCGTATACGATTCAAAAGACCTAAATAAATCATTAACAATGAGGACAACAGTTCTAGTAAAAAGAAGAGAGGGAGAAGGGTTAATAATTACTTTCAAACTAAAGTCAAAGACAGGGGAGAGGAGAGGCTGAGACGACGCCATCACTCAATCTGGGCGCAGCCACAAAGAAAAGAAACGAACACGTGTGTACACGAGGGGGGAAGAGGAAAAAGAAATTGGATGAAATTATAGCCTTGCGTGTATCCGGACTTGAGAGAGATAACTGAAGAAAGCAGGCCAATCAACCAGTTAGTCAACTAGCACCGTTAAAAGCAAATATACATGGGGTGCGAATAGTGATAGGACGCGGAGAAGCTTAGAGTCCATGGGCTAGAGCTGACTATCACCTTCAGCAGTGGTAGTAGTGGTGGTGTTAGAGGACGAGAGCTGGGTGTCTACAACAGTCAGAGATGAGGTGGAGTGAGCACTCCGAAGAGTTTCAATGCAATCCAGTGTCTCGGCTATGTAGTCGGGGTGTTGATCCAGTAGCCTGCAAAAGAAGAGGCATACTCCACATCACTAGGGCATTAAACTTCAACTAAAATTTGTGCTAAACTCTTGTAGCCTATCAGCTATTACAGTCGTGATGTCAAGAGGAGCTGGGTTTGGGAGTTTATAGTAATACACGTCATTGCCTGTCAGTTCTTGATTTACCAATTAGAATGAAAACGCATTATGATTGCGACTACGAACACACACTTCGAATTGCAAAAGTCATATTTTGATGATTGTTCAACGAAGTCACGAACGCCACGAATTCGTACTGAACCAGACGGGTGGAGATGTCAACGGCTATGGCCTAAATCGAGAGTTTGAGAAGTCCCAGTTTGAGCAGGCAATAAAGCTCAGCCTAGGATGCTCTTAGAAACTGAACGACTTACCAAAAAGAAGTGCCATTCAAAAGAAGGGTTTAAGAGGTGTCTTTGTAACAATTTGCTTCTTAAACCGATTCTTGAATATCCAGTTGGGGAGTTTACGGCTTTGAAGTTGCAGGTCTTTATTTCAAATATGCCCTTCTTCTCCGACAAAGATTGTGGAACACCACATTATTATTTGTTTTGATACGACTTTATGTGTTGTTTTGCCATAAGTACAACAACTTTTCTCTGAATCACCATAGGTGAAAATTACAAACCTTCAGGAGCCCAATAAACTCTGTGGAAAACAAAAGAAGGAGACCCACCGGGTAATATGACTGATAAGCTGTTCCCTCGCTATGTTCTTCAGTCGTGGCAAAAGGGTAGAAGATGAGGAAAGAACGGGAGCGGAGTCCTCTGTCACCTCTCCCTCCACCGCCTGCACTGTTCTGCTCCACACTGCCGTCAGTGGATCGAAGTGGAGGTCATGGAGGCCCCGCAACGCCTCCGCCATACGTGTATTACTCAACTGGCCTGCCAGCCAGCGAGCTACTGTGACGTCGCACCGTTCCCACACCAAGTCTTCTGCCTTCATTGCTTCTTCAGCTGTCTTCTTGCTCTCCTCTTCAACGGTAGCGGTCTTCTCTCCGCCTTGTGTGTCTTCCAGGAACCACTGCCGAAGGTGAGTCAGTGCTTGCCGGATGGGGACGCCTCTCCGAGCACCTATGAAGAGAATAAAAAGCATTGAAACACTGGACAACTTAGTTGTCTTTTTGCTCTATCCAGAAGTTCTGATAATGATCGTCAAAGCACCCATCAGCATAAAAGGTTAGGCATTCAAGGATGAAAGGAGAACACACCAATCTGGGCAATCAGCTGACAGGCGCGCTCTGCCGTGGTGAGGAGCGGCTCCGTTTTGTCTCTTGCCACAGTGGGACTACCGTTGCATACAGCAGAAGCACCAGCGAAAGACATTCCACTAGGTTTCTCGTAAACCGTTGGCAAGGAGAAGTGAGGCCGTTCTGCTAGTCAAAAAGGGCAAGTAATGTACTACATCAAATCTAGATGAGCATATACACAAACACTCAGGGTTCAAACAATTGGTACAAAGTGGTGGAAAGTTTGTTTGCTTGAAGAGCAACGGCCCAAGTAATTAAATCGAAACCTAGATCCATAATTTTAGCCGCCAAACTTCGAATTTAATTTAGCTAGCATAGATAAAAGAGCGTCTCAAAAGAAAAGTGTACTTAAAGCACTGAATATAGACACGAAATGATGAATGAATACCTTAGCATCCTACAAATTTATCCATGACTTCAGAGGCAACAGTGAATGGGGGGAGGAGGGAAAAATCACCCATGTGAACACTGAGCTATGCCGTCCTATGATTCACCCATAAGACTACCCCTAACAATAACCATATAAAAACAGTTATCCTGGTCTTATACGAGTATTCTGCATTCTCTTACTCTTGACTCATTGCCTCAAGACACAGATTCTCAGTTCGACTTCTCACGGTTCCAGAGCATATTAGCACTAATGTTTTTTAAAGTGTTTACAAGATAATGGAACTTCTTTCTAAACCCCTGACGAAAGAACATGAAGCCAAGACTCAATATCTATGTAGTCGAATGCGCTTCACTTTGCTAGATGCCTTACCATTGGCCAAGAATTCCTCGGAGGGTTGAGGAGACTCGCAAAGGCCATGCTCAAAGCCCGTCGTCGACCGACCGGAGAGGGTGGGGTTGTGTGCGCGCCATAATCGCTCCACTGCTTCCTGCTCCAGCACACGTCGGGCAAGGCGGGCAAAAAAGAAAGCCCGACTAGAGCCCCACTCCACGCTCCCGTGCACCAATCCGCGCGCCACCAATCGACCCGGTGTATCGTGTAGATCTGCAAAGTGGTGGGCGACCTGAAGCAGGAGGAAGAGGAGACTGGTGTAAGGCTCCAATACCAGTCCTTCATAAGATTTCAATGCTTTTGCCTATCCTTCCACATTTGCATTCTGTCTGTCCTTCTGCTTGAATGCTTCTTTAGCTAATACCTTGTCCCTTTATCTGGCCATCTCTTCGTCGCCCTGTATGGCCATCTATCCGCCTCTCCAAGTGTCACCTTACCTCTCTTTGAACATCAACTTAGCTGTGGCATTAAAAATCCCTAAAATCATTCAGAGGACAGGAATTGATGGGATACGGTAAAATTAGAATAGTTTAACCCCTCACTTGTTGATATATGGGCATGAGGTGTTCATGGCGCTGTTTTAAACGATCCTGCAACTCCTTCACCACCGCGAATGACTGCGGTGAGGCGGCCTTAGCAGCAGCCAATTCGACAGTGAGATGGGCGCATAGTCCATCGAGACGGTTCATAGTAGCAAGAAGATCTGCAGCGCGGTACTTGATCTCCACGGTGCCCTCGGGCTCGATCACACCCCCACGACAGGTGCGTGGTGTGCAGAAGAACTCCATGTGGTCGGGGTTAATGGCAGGATCAATGACCACCCAGGCACCGCCACGCAGCTCCGCATGTGGTGGCAGATAGACGAAGACGGGATTGGGATAGGTACGGAGGGATTCCACTATCATCGCACCAAATTTTAGCACCTGTGAGCAGAGAACGGAGATTAACCAGCCAGACGAAACCGTCCACTGCAACCCCACGCCAGAGATGAAAGCCCAACTCATTTCTACCTTACCAACAGTGCCGACGTTCTGCGGACTTCTGAAGAGACTATCGATTGGTTGATAGAGTCCAATTCCACCAGGATGGGGATCTTATCAAAGCAAACCTTTCAACAGAACTTACTTCAAACCAAGAAGATGCACATAGAAACAGATCCCTCTAAGGGGAATTTTGAAGTTCAAAAGTGAAGACGAATGTTTGGATTTTCCCATACATAAGTGCATGTGACACGTCCATCAAACTTGTAGACTTCACAATAAGAGTTTACTTCAAGCAACTTTACGCTTAAGATGGACATTCCAAGAATGGAAATCAAAAAAGCGTGCAAGAGTTTGAAATTCTCATTCAACGGGAAAGTTGCAAAATTCCCTACGGTGACGGACTTCCCAAACCTGCAGCATCAGAAGGATGATTGAATGGGTTGTGTGGTAGAGCAGCTCAAAGGCAAGACAGGTAATCATACCTGATCATACATGTCCTTCAGTCCCCCAGAGAATCCACGCCAATTGGCGAATATGAAAAGGGGCAGCTCCTCACGTGCCAAGTCGGCAATCGCTTGCGCAGTCTTATAGGAGGAATCTGGATACCAAACCTGCCCGGCTTGATTGATGGTCTGCACCTCCGAGGCGGGATTGGCTGGGTCAGCAGGCACTCGACACACGGAGACGCGAGTCTCTGGGGTTACCACTCCACAGGGAATGCCGCCAAGACGCGCACGTCCCACGATCACTCCCGGAGCCCATGCACCCAACGCCTCTTGCCAGGTGCCGCGGTCGAAGAAGCCCGAGAGCCAAGTCTGATCCATTCGGTTGACCGATGATACAGCTGAATCTGACGACCCTGTTGTTGTCGATTTAGGTGCGGAGGACGATTGCAGTTGACCACCTAGAATTACAGGAATTAGTTTACCAATTCAAACCCTGAAAGACAACTACCCGATAAGACATCCGGGATGCCTGCATGCCGTAAAATTTTTAAAAAGAAGTAATTAAAGTGATGGAAGTTAACCATTTAAGTGGGCGTATTGACCTCTATTAAAGCAGCTGCATATGACTACAACGGAACATGAAACAACTTAACGTCTCACATATCTAAAAGGGTATCTTTAAATATTTCTGAAATTTAAAGTTGCAAGTCGCTCATAAATTTCGAAAGAGATTTATAACATAATCCAACACCGAAATTCAGAAGCCATGAATCGTCATTTTGTCGAAAGCATGAGAAGACAATCATCAATCCGCATAGTGGTTCACGCAATGGCGTAAGATTTGAGCACTCCTTTGAAGTGGTTATACAGATCTTCATCGTACCAAAAAGCACACTCCACTAAGTTTAGTAATCATTCCACATTCTATAACCCTTCGATGTAGGAATGGACAATTTCCTTTTCCATAATAAATTAAAGTAAAAGGTTCTGGCCAAATATGAGCATGAATGGAAATCGTGAATTGGCTTATGACGGCCCGAAGCGGAGAAACGCGTGCATTTGGACATTAATAATTTTACAAAATTGTGCATTTAGGAAAGCAGTTTCAGTTTCGCCTTAGGTGCCACGACGCTCTAAGTACGCTCGGAGCCTTTTAGTTTTTTTTCTATGCTAATGTTATGACCGCCTTCAGAGAGGACTCAGACATTACAGTCTACACAGTTTTATCGAACAAGCTTAATACTCAGGGATGAAGGTAGATCCTTCCAAAATGTGAATACACTTATAACCTTCAAGTTAGAAGCTGAGTATGCCCAATTTCACAACAAACAGATATAATTCCTGGACAGCAAGGGCAAGGGTACTATAATGATCCCTTTACAACTACAAAATACCTTAGCCACTTGAAAGCAACACCTTTACGTGCCTTAAATCTTCAAAGCTTTAGTGAAAGTGCATTTCCCGCCCTAACCTAACATGGAAGATTTGAATAGGATGCAAACTCCAGCACCAAAACGTAAAAAAACATTCCTGGATTCTGTCAGTGGGAACTTATTTATGACGAAAAAAGCTAGAAACCTTTCCAAAAATTAGATGTTGTCCGAGACTTCCGGTTCGTCCATACTATTAGGTGAAACAAAAGGAAATGGTAAATAGGCTCATTTTTCCAGAGTCAACAACCAAACAACTTGAACACGAAGAATATAGGGTTCAAATCGCATACTATGAAAAGAGAACACTTTATTTAGTACTGGCCACGCGACTCAGGAGTGTAGTTGAGAGGGTGACCACCAAGCCTGTCCACAATACCAGAGAGCCGATAGCTAACATGAAATAGAAATCATGGATGTGGCTATACTTAGGCACATTACAAAAGCGGTCCTAAGCAATCTAAAGATTCACAAGAATATCTAAACGGAGAAAAAGGGAAACGGACGCACTCATGACTCCAGTGAACATCCACCGAGGATCATCATTTGTTCTCTCACGCGAGGGCACATACTCCACCGCTCGATCGATGGGATCGGGTTGAGGACTGCGAAACACCGGCAGTCGAGCGCCCCGGCTGATGGGCACGAAGGAGAGCCAATGAACCACCTGCTGAAGAGCCGAGTATTCATCAGGCACCACAAGATGACACACCCCGTTGTTAGCCATCACCTGCACTCCACCTAACTGTCCGTTACCCGTGTAGACCTGTCGGCCGAGCAGTTTGTTTAGCGCCATCGCGCCTGTGAGGATGATATGCGAATTCTCGATCTGTAACAGGGAGGAGATAAGTCGATACTTACTAGGGGAGAGCGGAGGGGGCAAAAACGAGGCTTCGACGACTACCTACCTGAATAACTCGCTGGCCCAGACGCACAAGGTAGGCGCCAATACCAATTGTGCGACTAGTGACGACACTGAGAGTGAAGCATTCCTCGTAGGCATGCGCCGTCTCCTCTGCGACCAAGGCGGAGCCGCGTAGGTTCTCTACGGAGATGTCAAAATCTTTACCGATTATGTCGACTATCTTGTAGCGCTCCTCTCCGTTCTCCACTATCCTCTCGCAGTTGACAGAGTTCATCTTCTTCAGCTTTTCGTAGTCCTCCGGGGCCAAGTAGAGGTAGTTAAAGCCCTAACAGATGACAATGGACCGAGGAATCTTGAGTTAAACTAATCGATGATGGAGATCATTACCGCGCTCATGCCGAAGGAGCTTCGAAATCAACAATATTAACAATTTTCTCATTGGGCTACAGCGGATGGACGGTGAAACCCATTTGTATTCGCCTCTTAACAAACTTTATCTTACCTCAAGGGGATACTCAATCTCGTGTAGTCCTATGATTCAATTTATGTAAAATTTTGGTGGATAAGGAAATTTGAAAATTTCAAGTGCATTGACTCGCCTCAACACTCTGTCATCACTATTAAACGGGATTATTCAATTACTACTGAGGTAAAGGGCTCTTTTGCACAATACTACAGCCAACAAATTTTGAAGAGAATAGGTCTTTTTGTAGTTCAAATACGAAAAGTGAATGTTAAATGGACTGATGAAATGAGGCATTTGAAGGGCCAAGAGACAAAGAGTTTTCATCTTTGTTTCAGCGCCTGTGAGCATCACGTATGACAAGCTTATGAGGAAGTACCCGACGTGTAGGCGTCTAGTTAGATAAATCGGACCAACAAAAAACGAATTCAGCCCTCATTTTCACAAACAACACTGCTACTCAAACCACATTCAGGTGAACCCAGCAACTAGGTCAAGTTATGATTAGTATCAAACACGTTTCCCTTTGTGAATGTAGTTGAAAAGCCAACGTAGTCAGTCGATCGCGCTGTGCGAATATCAAGTTTAATTAGGCGAAAAAACTAAGGGAAATGAAGACATTAAGACAACCAGCTTCTTTGACTGCTCAAACTGCTTTCTCAATCATTTATAATACACAGGAGGCCAAACAAAAAGCCCATTTTATTTAGCTCCTCATCGAAAGGTCAACGGGTTAGAAAATACGAAAAAAAACGACTATCTGTGCTAGTAAAGGAGTAGAAACACTTTGATTGCATTGAATCAAGATTCCATCAGTGCAAAACCTTTACTACGCACCATCTGAGGATGTGCCTCGTCGGTCCATGCAATCTTAAAGACGGCCTTAACCTCCTCAGCGAGACGGATGCGAGCGCCGGTATTGGCAGCAAGAAATATGCGTGGAATGCCCAGACGCCGCGCCAACTCGCTAGCTCGGTAGAAGACAAGGTCCTCACAGGGTCCAAAGGAGCCCGCATTGTGCGTCACGTCGTTGGCAATGACGATGAGAGGTCGACCTTCAGGGTATTCTGGAGTGCGTATCACGATGTACCATACTACCATGCCGATCTAAAAAGGTGGATGCAAGAGCCTATGTAAAACTATGGTTGCATAAATATAATGTGCTTCAAAAAGAAAATTATGGATGGTGGTAAGCCAACTGCTCTAGACACTAGTGAGGTACAAGTAAGATGCGGTAACACATAGCTATGCAGGTTAGAAAAGGTACAATTGTCTCGTTAAGACCTGCTGCGCCATGTCATGTCCACTGTCGATGGTAAAAACTGTCTGGGTGACCAATGTAACCTAGCAACCCTAGCCGTCCAGCTCCATCACTGCTCGATCGATCCGAACACCCTAGATTGCCTTCGATCGACTGACTACGACAACAATCACTACCATGGTCTCCCGCCTCACTTATCGTTGTCCCCATCCCGTGAAGGACAACGCGGAAGACCAGCCACTTTGAGCACTGCGAACGGCGCTCAAAACAAAAGCTTACATTGTATGGGGATAGTCACTTTAATTGCGCTCCCATACTTCGGAATATGCGATGGTGGCATTCAGCTCCACTCGTGGCAGCTCATACGTGCGTCAATGATAAAGGTACATTGAGACTCGTACGCTCGTCTTCATGAGCCACATTCCTCAAATTTACCACAGAAGAAAAGTGCCTAGATGACGAAGTGTGTCAAATTAACGGACAATCACGATAGCTATTCCAATCACCTTGTTAAGGCAGGGCGGTCGGTCCACGTGGACGAGTTCACCGGCTGAGTTAAGACAGAGCTCCTTGCACTCCAACAGGTGGCTGCCACCGTCCACGTCACGGCCAGACTTATCCGACTCGTTGGGCCTGGCTGTGGCTGTAGCAGCCGCTGGATAGCCACCGAGAGTCTTCCATACCTCATCCAGGACCTGCCCAAACACCACTGGGTAGTCATAGACATATGTCGAACTGTACTTCTGCGCCTACAGGGTCCGAGGAAAAACGCATATTACACAAAGCATTACGGAAAATCATCTATCCCTCTCTAGCTCAAGGAAAGATAAAGACTTCAGAACAGACAACTTTCTTGATTGACGTGTGTGGGTACGCGCAAAGGCACGGTGTGTATGCACGGGCTTGGCGAGTGGACAGCGAAGACTGCGGTCAACCGTTGTGACTAGTTGACTCTGGCATTCAAGCGTTTATCAGTAGACAATGTAAACTAATCAGAAGGGAGCGAGCGGAAGCACACTTTTATGAAGTTCAGAGACAAGCCATCAGCTGAGAAAAGAGTGCGCCCTGATGTCTTAGGAGTCCCCGATAGGTCTGCGTGGTTATAATTGCATGCTTTTGTCTCACAATATTTTGTGGGTCTCCCTGCATTATGCTATTCGAGGTCCAGTTCTTCGGTAAGCTGATAACTTAAATGCTTCCAGGTTCTAATGCTTTGTAACTTAAGCGCCAAGAATGCAGTGGCGGTATTTCTATTGGGTCTTATCCGGATGCTTTTAATTTACCATAAGTCAGTTCCCAAGATGGTGGTATAAAACGGCGCTTTTACCGGTCACGGTACTGGTACCTTGGCTCTTCAAAGTAGTAACCAAGCCAATTGTACACTCAAAAGCATAACACTATGTCCAGAAAAAGGCTAGATATGCATATTGGCCTCTGACTGCTACCACTAATTATTTATTTACTTTACGCTAAGGAGGTGGAAGCTGCAAGAGCAACTGGGAGCTAGATGATGCCATAGACAAAAAAATTCCTAAAACGAAATTGCTTCGATTGACCAAAGAGAAGCAGTGACAATGATATCAAAAAATCCGCGACATAACCGATGTGGGGAGAAATGACTCTGGGAAGTCTGTGTCGTTAGGCCTTCAAATTTTACGCTGTTGATAAGTCCATTTCTAGTTTCTTACGGCCTACAAGACATTTGGGAGTTAGTTTCTTTGCTAAAGTTTAAAAAGAAGCGTTATGGATTAGCAACCTTAAGGGGATGGAACTACAGAACCAGTCTAGTTGGCCCGTGCTTCCGGCATGTTCATTGTCATTAGAAACTACTTGGGACTGCCGGAGTAGGAGAAACTGTTTAGTGTGATTTGGCACACCAATAAGGCAGTCAGAGGTAGCTCTGAGGCTGCAGAACTTCAATAACAACCATAACATATCTTGCTATAAATCCCAATTTCCCGAATTTGAAAGAGTAACTCAGATGTAAATGACCCAAAAAGCTGCAAAATCGTCAATACAATCGAAAATAAAACCAAGACAAGAGCATACTCTGGGCAATCGACCAGAGGAAAAAAAAATTAACCACAGGTCTATGAGATTTCAGCAGTTGGCAGCATTCATATGATCACCTAAACGCAAAGAGGAAATACCTGGAACCGCTTGATCTGGAGAAAGTCTTTAGTCTGATGTGGAGCATTGGCCAGACAGCCATGGAGCGAGCCGATACGGGAACCAAAAGAGACCAGATGTATGGCACCGGTGCGGGGATTGGGCACCTCGTGGTAAAGCTCAAATACCAGACTGTACCCCTGCTCGTTAGAGATGATCAGGCGGATGGGGATGCGCGGGCCATTTTTACTGTGCCGGATCAGCAGCTTCAACTCAGCCTACGTAGGGAGAACGGTGGAAGAGCTAGCGAATGTCGGTGGAGTGTTTTACGAGGTCAATTGCTTAATCAAGAGTTAGATTATACTTGGGGAGCAAAACCAAATTTTGGATTCACACTACTGACTCAAGCTTCATAACTCTTACGCCGGCAACTAAACACAAGTAAAAAAATCCCTAGCGTTACTACCGCTTCAATACTGACTAGACCATTTATGACTCGAAGATAATCTAGATCAAGAAAACTAACACGCGTTTGAATTTCAGCTTCGTTCAGAAGGTATAATCGGCTGATAGGGTCGTCAACCAATGCGAAATTTCAATCCCACCAACCTCATTGACTAAAACTTTAAAGTTAAAGCTATATTTTTATTTCCCCGAATAAGTGAACGAAATCTGCGCAATGAATAAGAGAAGGTCGAATGGGAAATCCGTCTTCTGTATTCAATAGAAATTCGAGTAAGCTGCGATGCTCGCACAAATTCTAGCATCATTTTGCGGCAAGCAAATAATCGCATCCGCAGATGATACCAACACAGAGGTCGGAAAAGTAAAAGTAAACTAAATTCAAAACGCCGGAACCGAGACTACTTAAAAGTTTCACGGTTTGAATGGTATACAGCCAAACAGCAAAGCTTTGAGTGGTAGATGCTTTGAAAAGATCACCCTATACGACTCAAATAGGTAATTTCTATTATAGATTCAAGTCCACTCATCCAATGGCTGACCAACAGTGTTTGGTTTATGACAGGCAATCCTGTTAAACAGGGGAAATAAATCATTCCAAACATTTAAAAGCACGCTATCGAACGATGGGTGACTCAGTAAGAGATAAGCTGCGTAACAATGAAAGCCGATAGCCCACCTGCTTGACTCGCAGCTTGATGAGTCGCGTAGCGTAGCGCAAAATAGTACTCCTCACAGTGCTCTGCAATTGGGTAATGTTCTCCAATAGGAGAGTTGGTGCGAAATTGAGAAAGATATGATTTCCCGTGGTGAGGTTGGCCTTGGGATGGGAGAAGGCCATCTCAAGGGCGTCCATAGCCTCCAATAGGGTGCGCTCCGCCTCCGACCGTAGATACTCGAAGGAGGATGCCTTAGAGACGAGATCCGCGTGGCGGATCACACTGCGCACGAAGAAACGGAAGTCCACCGCACCTTGACCTTGAGACACCTGCACAATGAAAAAGTCCGGTCGCATGTGTCAGCTTACCCTTTGTACGTGAAAAACTATACCTATTGAATTCCAACTAATTAGCATGTATATTAGAAGATAGTAAAACAAGCCACGAGGTGGTATTCACTGAAACGTGATGCTTTTCAGCTCTACTTAAAATAAAAGGCGATTGAAAAACTAAGGCATCACCTTACTATTTATACATGCTATACTATACTATATACTATATTTATGTTAGTGGTGGATTATTGAGGCATTATTTAGGAAATTTCCCGTTATTTCAAATAAATTAGGCTTGCAAACCCAAAATCCCCAGCCCTCCTTTTAGCAGTTTAAATAACCTCTTCTTTTAATCCATGTTAAGACTACTGGCTATGTCACAAGGCTGCCAAATCCAAGGTGACGGAAAGTGATGGATAGCCGCAGCGAAAGGGGTGATGAACAGCATAAACGAAACAAAAATTGTAGGAGGATCCGATGCACCGTGGACGCATTTAATCGTATGAGAACAAGGGAACACTCCAAGTTGGGTATGTCCAGACTCACAGACTAATTAAATGTCTACTAGACGTTTCATCATCCTTGAGTTCTCCGCATTTCAAGCAGATTTCTCTAGGTGAACAAGCAGTAGTCTAGCCAGTGTAATAGACTTTGAAAGCAATCCAAAAAACGCTGGTAAACGCCTCACCTTGGCCTTTCCTATGTACATTTGCATCCGTCGGTTCAACACTGGAATGGGTTCGAGGTCGTAGTTCTGCAACCGATTAATTTCCATCTGGAAGGCTAGGGCGGGCTCCAGGTTTCGATACACCCTGTCTTCCTTGAAGTTATCTCGTGCACGGAAATTGAAGAACAGCGGATACTTGCCCTTAAGGGAATGAGGCCCCGGTGACACTCCGGATATGAAATCCAACACTTCAATGCATGACAGTTTCAAAACTTCGAAGCCCTACCATGTATGAACAGGATCTGACGACCATAAGTTGGTAAATGGTGTAGTCTATTCATGTCGATTGACTTGGTAGTGTCTGAGTTATCGGTGAAACAGGATCCGATAGTCAAATGCGCCACGAAATGGTGGATGTAATGGCAAAATTCTCAAATATCTGATTCTTGATTAGCTAATCTAGGACATAGATTAGGCACTCTGCTATTTTATCGTTCAACGCACATTGAGGAGATTCCCAGCAAACCATAGGACACTATGGTGAGATAACGAGAAGGCCTTATGGCAAGATTCAATTTGCCAGAGCATGGATAGAATAATTGTGGGCAGTGAATTAAATCCAGCTATACAGTAATTAATCAGCACCTTGCATGAGATTTTACCCCCTTCGAATTTGCTCAAGCGAATAGGTTTGTCTGACCGATGTAGGCTTAATCTGGGCTCGATTCATTCACGTGCAAAGTCTTGAATAAGAGAAGAGACAATTTTAAAATAGCTGCTGTCGGCTAGACATGCAGCTTCGGCGCCGACAAGTTAGATCTAATTCATTACAGGATAAGAGCATCACGAGCTGCACCCAAGAGATGGTGGATGTACTGATAAAACCAGATGATTCAATCATGTGTAACGCTTAGGCCACTTACTTGAGCAAAGTCTTAAATAATTCAAATTCAAAATATTGTACTTTTATCAGAAAAAAATTAGACATTCACAGAAGAGTTTCAAAAAAACGAACCACGCAGCTGCTTCAAGCAGGAAGTTAAACCAAAACATCTAGGTGCGATCGGCTGCATAGTAAAATCTTCCCACTACTTCACCCCAGAAAAGTTAAAACTCCTTCCCTTCTATTCTAGCAAGTAGAAGTTCAGCCTACTGGAGTAATGAGCATAAAGGTGATGCGGCGAACAGCAACAGATTTGAGACGGTCACAATGCTCCTGACAGAATGCCTCCAACGTTCGCACTGTTGCCTCCTCGCCAGGGTCCTCCTGACCCTCGGGTGGCCAACGAAGGCCGACATTCATAACATTCACAGGCTCCTCGTTATCGTTCGACTGGAAGGTAAAGAAATGGAAAAATTAGTATAATATGGAACTCCAAAGGTTGCCAAGTACTATTTTTAAACGGACTATGGAACCAACAGTAGTTCCCGCTGCAATTTCTGCAAGACGAGAAAAAAGAAAGTTTAATGGATTGTCCAAGTCGTTAAAAAGCCGGTATTCAAGCAACCTTCAAAGTTTGGTAAGAACTATTCAAAAGCTCAAGCGAAAAATTGGGCTTTGAAATGAATAAGAGATTTCAAATCTGGACTGAATTGGGACTAACTCTGAGTCCACCCCTGACGATCACTTGGGTCTGCATACGGGATTGATTTCCGTGTGAGTAAAGATTCTTTACCATAAGCTTGGCGAGGAATTATGGAAAATGATTATCCATACCTGGCAATTTGATTCATTCCAAACAGGCACCTTAGTCAATTTAAGCTTAAATGGAATGCAAGGGAAGCCATAAGTTGAATGGAAAGCTTAGATAATGCTTGCGTAGTCGTGCACAAAGCAGGTTTAAAAACCTTCCATACTTCTTTATCGTATCTTAATAGTTCGGGGAAATCAACTCAATTAAGGCGACAGCTCGGGAATATTACGTCGCGGCATGCTCAAAAACTGGTGATAGTAGCAAGTACTGGCACGAGATCGTATATAAGTTAGAGAATACAACGTGTACGTGAACAGAAATGAGTTAGCAACTAAGACTTTACATCTCAAACTTAAATTAATTTGAGAACTAATCTTTAGATTCATAGAATATTCAAAACCAAAGTCTCAAAAGTGCTGCGGTCGAGTAGCAGTTAAAAAGATAGGACTTCAGAGTGCCTTCAAATAGGGAACTCGGCTTACAGCCCGGAAAGGTGGATCCTGAAAAGTTACGACACTACTTCTGCAGGAGAGACTAGACGGAAAACTGCCCTGACGTCGACCCCCAACTCGTCTCTCCATCAACATTGCCTTCTGCTTCTGCTCAAAGCGGAAGAGGAAGGCGGGAAAATACCTGCGAACAATAAAAAAAATGAAGTTTTGAAACGTTCTACGCTTCGACAAAAAGATAAACACAACACACTGACAATTTCAGTTCCTCAAGGGAGTTGAACACCACAATAGCGCCGAGACGCTCCCTACTCTGCATCTCTTGCATTCGTATATCGTCACTAGACGCGGTGGCGACCTGAGAGGGGATGACAGACACCGAAAAAGTCCTTTGAACTCCGCCAGACGCCGCGGAAGCGGTCTTATGGGAAACTTCCGTAGAGGTGTGAACGCAGTCGGAGGCTTGGGCCTCAGGAATGAACCAGTAATTCGTGTTGAAGGGAGACTGCTTACTGGCGGTGGCGGGAGCATCGCTGTTTGCATATCCCTCGGCGAAGGGATCGAGGAGGTCGTTGTCAGTGTCTTCGTCAGCGCCGATGTAGTAGTGGGGAGGAGAGGTCGACTCGATAGAGTGGCGGAGGGGGACCTGACCGCTCTGTGCGTTCATTGCACGTTTCCAAAGCTTTCTGAAGGGCAATGATACTAGGAAGTGGAGGTCAGTCACTGATGTTCTCTGGAACATGTAAATTTAATCGAGGGCGCAACGATCCACGCTAAGCACGGGACATCCCTCAAGGACTAATTTTCTCCTGCTGTCCCAACTCTCAAAAAGAGTTAGCCAAGAGTATTGGTTTGACTTGAAGCCATTGAGCATCGCTGATAAGCAAAATCAAGGCATCATCCAAAGAAAACGAGTTAAGATAATTCCCAAAAGGGTACTAAAACGGAATAGATATACAACAAAATAAAATAGAGACAACTTCTTCAATCAGTTTGTAAATTCCATAGCAATCCAAAGACCTTTTCAGCAATATATTAACTCTTAGTGTCGAAAAGTGCTTGTTATAATTATAGCAGCAAAACATGCACTACTCAGTCTACTTCACAATAATAAAAGTAAAAAAATTCGCCTAATTAACGGAGAACAGACTAAAATGAAAATGTACAAGAGGTTTAAAAAGGCTCGTTGATGCGCTAAGATGTGTGCTAGGGAGAAAAGTTATTGACATTTTTGGAAAGTCAACGCATAGAGAAATAAGAGTGTATTTACAGAAGAGAGGAAAAAGGAAAGTTATATAAGTTTTGTGGAGGGGATGACAAGTGTGATTATGTGCCAGAGCTTATCGAAGTAATGCAGATCAAATCTGAATGCTTCATGCAAAAACGATAATCAACTTCGGAGCCATTGTCAATTGAAGGCACCAATACTGATGGAAAGATGAAATCGCAGGTGAAAAAGAACACAGGTGTTAAGACGCTCTAGACCGCAATCTAACCGCAACTCAGAGTCACATCCTCAAAACAGATGCCAAACCTATTAAAAGATTCAAAATCGTAGAGTAAGTAGGGCGTTGCTTTGGAGGCGCGAAATTGCATTGAGGCGCTGGACACTAAGAATAGTAGCTCGTCACGACTACGTGAAATGTCCTAGGGATTGGCAATAAAGGGTAGTACAACTCAGCTCATGATTACCAAATCAGGAGCTCACTTCAAGAGTCCGGAAGATAAACGAGTGGAAAATGAAAGATAGCATTTGTAACCGAAAATACCAGAAAGCAGGAGGGAAAGCAAATTGATGTGCAGACAACTAAAATGATAAATTGGAAGAAAATTCTGGACCACTTAAAGGTAAATTCATTCGTTAGACGGGACATCAGATAAGGTTAAAAATGGGGAGAAAATGCTGAAGAAAGACTACACTTGAAACAAAAACTTACTATATTAAGAATGTCAAAGAATAGTAGAAGCATGAATCAACTTTACAAGCCTAGCAGCTCGACAAGGAGGCCATACTACACCTGAAAAGAGGGTTAGAGGACAAATATCGAAAGCTACCAATTTGTATGGAGATGCAAAATAAGAAAAGTCGTAAGAGATAATGATTAGTGAAAAAATTCGACCCTACCTAGAAATTATAATAAAGTGATTTGAAGAAAACAAAAATAAAGAATTAAGCAAGACTACATAGGGAGAACCACTAACGAAAATGGAGAAGTGACGCGGGTGGAAAAGTAATTTCAATACATAAGCCTGATAACTCGATAAGAGACAGCTATATCGATATGGGACTTTTAAAGAGAGGGGAGAACCTACATTTGCATTGATGCATTGGGCAGAAGGAAACGAAAAAAGATGGCATGAGCATTGGTGGCTTTATCGGTGAGCGGAGCAATGAGGGCGTGCTGGAGGCCGGTCAGCTCGTAGGTAATGTAGGCCCGACGCACGTATACCTCCAGCGCTGCAATCACTACAGCGGGCTTCTGGTGGTAGAAGAACTCCAGCAACACGTCAAACACCGAAGTTTCCGAGGTGATGAGACGCTGTAGGGTCTCCGTCGTGGAGTTGCTGTCGCCGAAGGTGTTGATCGCCGAGAGGATTATCGATTCTACCTAGGAGGCATAGGTACACTGTCTCAGTCAGCCCTTTAAATAGCATGATACGACTAGATCGAAACGGTTTAACCAGTGTGAACACAAACAAAGAATGACGGAGGTACAGGCAGCTCTGAAGATTTAATGCAGTCGAGCTTTAGTGTTAATGGGTACCGAAAGCAATAAAAAGGTTAAGTCGAGCGACAGGTGGCCAAATGGGTTTTGTTAACTGCGGATGCAGATGACAGGCTGTTTCGTGTTTGAAAGTTCTAGGTGCCTTAAACGCGAAGTTTTTGAGTAAACACAACATTTATGAAACTATCTTTGTTGGTTACGCTAGCGTTGAGTTAGTTGCTAGGCCTCTAAGCACCCGAGGACAGTTGAACAAAGAAATGGTTATCTGTTTTGGCATCAAATTGTTGTAAGTGTCGTTTTTATTTTCGATCGGTGAAATAATTTCTGTTGATTTCCATAACTATAAATAAAATGCACAGTGTCCACAATGACGTTCTTCCTTCAAATTTCATAAAAACCCAAAATGGAACCATTTAGTAGGATTTTCTAGCAGAATCTTGTCATATATCTTATTTGACAGAGTATTTGTCAACAAAGTAGCAAACTCAACATTCTATCGCTCTTTTAGTAGGGTTTTATCAAGAAGTTGTTGGGGCCTGAGGCCAACCAGCATTTCTTCCAACTCGGATGTGCTCTTTTAAATTGTTGGCCTTCATTAACCACACTCCTTCTCAAGATGAAAAAATGTAGCAGAATTCAATGAGCCGAATTCCCTGGCAAGCGAGATTTCGCACGGTTCTCGGGATAGACTCAGTCCACTTATTCTCCACTCAGCATTAGAAAACCACAAACAGGCCCGTTCAAGTAGAGCTGTTCCTTTAGGCAACCAATACAAGCTTACACAATAAGGAAAATGGAGGAGTAGACACATAAAAGATTAAAGAGAAGTAAAGAGGGATGCTGAAGACTGTATTTTAAACTAATCTACTAATCGTAAACACAAACAGCACTAAGCGTGTATGTATTTTAAGCTAAACTTAACAAAATCCATCGAAGCTAATGTCTAAAAATTCCTCTACTGTTACGTAAACTACGAAAACATTTTCTGCAACAGAAAAGCTTTCCCATTCTGCCTACAATTTAGACAATTTAGCTTCAGTAGTTTTTGATCATGATGCTCAAACCGTGGCCAGGCTCAGCTTTGGGCGAAAAAAAAATTTTATCTTGCTTGCACACCCACCTGGTTTCGCCTCAGCTCGTAGGGCGGCGACTGCGCAGAGATGAGGAATTTTCGTGCTGTAAGCGCAACTTTAGCATTCTCCGCTTGCCCGAGTTGCGTGAGAGCGGTGAGTGAATCGAAGAGGTCGCTACTGAGGCGAGGGAACAGCTCCTCACGCAGACGAGCACTGCGCTCAATAAGGCCGCAGACAAGAGCATTCTTGGTCGCCAATTGGTGGTGTGAGAAGTGCACCGCCACCACATCGTCCACCGAGGTGGGATCCGCCAGGCGCTGAATCCATTCAGGCAGTCGAGGACGACCCGAGAAGCACGTCAACAGGTCGGGGCCAGAGGCTATGTCACTGCTCCCACCACCACCAGCGCTACTACAACTACCCCCCGTAGACTCCTTCTGTCGGGCGAATAACAGCGTGACGCAACGATCGTACTGGCCTTTTCAAAAATATGAAGAAAAAAACAAGTTTTTTCTGTAATTTAGCAGATCACAAGAGGCATTCTTGTGAATATTCTATATGCGGAAAGTCAGGAACAAGTCTTCACGAGAAGATGGTGAACACAACAGAGCATTAGCGGTCCAAAAATTATACCATCCATTCAAAGCCGATGAAGAAGTAAAGTAGACCGTTTTATGATGGTTAAGCCTAATAAAACAATCTCTTAAGATGCAGAGGCATGGTATGAAAAGTAAACTGAATCTGCATGGCCTTACATTTATTCAAATCTTTAGTAAACTCAAAAATTACGATTGACTTCAACCCCCTAGTATGAAGAGAAGTCGACTCCTAAACGCAAAAGGGACGCTAGATCCCCTTAGATTGTCTACGTAAAATGCTCTGCATTATGGGGGAAAATTGAACCAATGAGCAACGAAACTCAAAGACTTGGTAGAAGGGGAGAGAGAAATCAACCATATCTAGGGCAGATTGGAAGCAACAATTCAGATTCCGCTACACTTTGGCAGTAATGTAATAAATGTCCATAGTTGATGGCAACAGTCTATTTGGTAAGTCAATTGAGGTAGAGGAAAAGGAACAGATGAAATCGAAAACAGTTAAAAACGGGAAGGCTGCCTTATTATTTGTAATGGGTTGCTCAAATATATGAATGCGACATTGGCGTGGATGGTAAAGTGGGTCGCGTGGGCTAGAGCGGGTTTATTGGTACAATAGCAAATTAAGTGGGTAAGGCGATACAGCTTTCTGGAGCTCTCACACCGGTGATGGTAGATTGCAACTACTTTCATCGATCAGAGCAATTTAACATTTCATTTCATCAGTGCCACGAAAATGAAGTTAGCCGCAAACAAGTGAATCCAGGTGCCTCCAGAGATTACCACCATCAAAACAGAAAGATCAGAAGCGTAAAACAAAAGACACTCGTTCCTATCCCCATTCCTCCCGTGAGCAAGCTATCAAACTATCCACATCCATCGGGAGACTCACCATGCTGATAGTGCTGTTCTACCGCCACATAGGCGGCCAGAAGATTGACAAGGACACAGGAGGCGTGACCCCGGACACCACCCTCAAAACGTCGCGCGAGATCAACTAGGCGCGAGGTGAGTTCCTTGTAGGTGGAGACAGAGACGTCGGTGCTAGTAGGGCGTTTCGGTGCACCCGCCTCGATTACACGGATGATACGCTCGGATGGGAAATTGGTGAGCACTGAGGTGAGCTGATTGGAGTAGGAGGCGGCGATGGAGCGTAACGATTGCTCCACAGCAATAGGGAGGCGACCCGAGAGCTGGGCTACCAAATCCTGCAAACAAAAAGGAAAAATGTAGCGAGTTAATTCCCAAGATTCCGTCGCAACAGAATGCTACGTGCCTTAATTGCACTGCAATGATTTAGTGTTCGTATTGATACACAAACCTAAGGGCTTTTCGGAATTCGTAGACCATACCTCTTTCTCTACAACGTGGCTCCCCAACAATGCATACACCTTTCCAACCCGTCTTGAAGTTAATAAATCGTCTTCCACAATTTTTTGGTTTAAAAACAAATTCAGTGAGGATTCAAGCCGCTATAGTACACATAACCACACAGAAGCCTTGGACACATTCTTGGCGTCATGGAATTCTGCTCATACTCATAGCTTCTCGGTCTTTTGGCGCCAGTAGCAAATCCTCCTTCATACCGGGATGTCTAATACATTTTTAACAAAAGCTCGATCGCTATACCGCGATACAGCCAAGCACAGAAACTTGAGTATCTTCCAGGAGATGAGGAAGAAGACGAGCAATAAGTTGAATAGACGACAATCAACTCCTAGCAGACGAAAGTGCGTAGGAAGTCGACGACTCAAAAGGACCCTTAGCGGCTAGATTTTAGCCAATAGCATGGTGGAGAGGAAATGGATACCGGCATGGCTATGCCGCATCTTGTTTAAGTCAGCGACCAGTTTGAACGCGAGGCGAATGAAGCAGTTTGAACAAATTGAGATCAAATGATACATCCCAATCGAAAAAAGATGAATGTGGTGAGTTTAAGCATAACTTTTACTCAAGCAATCCTTTCAACCAAAAAGAAATCTCAGACATTGATATGCCCACAATTTACTGGAAACACCTCAGTAACTCCATGTCGGCATTTCGACACGATTCCGTGATAGATGAACACGAAAACGAAAGCTGATACTCAAAAACAGGACAGAAATAGCAAATACTGGGTATCATTGAAGGCCTCAGAAGTTTATTAAAAGTGTCACACTGACTCAGACAGTCGAAGGGATAACTTAAGAATCCGATCAGTACAGCGTGGTGAAATACCATTTATTGGAAGCATGAATAGTAATAAGAAAGGTCTTTTCAGTTACCAAGACTTGGCTTCGAGACCTGAACCATGTCGCCTATTCCACCCATTCACAGCTCTTCCAAGCGTTGATAATAGAGCTGCCTTCAGGTGTGGACGCTCAAAATTATTACCAAGACCAACTAGAATACCAAATAATGACTGTGGGGTAGTAAAATTAAACTGCAAATCTAAAAATCATCTACTTGCTTCTAGGTCGAGAAGCGGTACTACTCATATTGCCTGTTTTTCAGCGCCTCTGTTTTGAAAAAAAGCGGGTAGTCCCAGGGGCGGAGGCCACTCTAGCACCACAGGAGTGACTATGAGGACATCCAAACAAACTAAATTCCAGAGCACACAGAGAGTGGCAGAAATATTTAAGAACACAAAACCATTCCCGCCACCATAAATTAGTGCTCAAAAAAACGCATCGCCCTCCACTTACTTCTAGTTCGAATAGGGGCAGATTAGGGTCTCGGAGACACTGAAACAGTTCATCCAACTTTGGCTTGAGCCAGTCGGAGAAAAAGGGTTCAGGGAGGACATAGCCCAGGAGGGCCTCTTCCAGTTCGCGCAGACATCGAGTGAAGATGCGATGGACGGCAGAACCGGTGGTGGCGACGAAGCCGGGCAATTGAAGGGACGCAGAGACGAGGGAAGTAGTGGCGTCAAAGCTGGAGAAGACGCCCTCATCACTGAAGGGGCCATAGGAGAGCGAACTTATCGAGGGTACCATGAAGTCCGAAGAGCTGCAAGTGTCTGCTGCCCCTTCGGTGGTGTGCACTGGAATCAACTGGCCACTTCATGAGGAAAGACAAAAAATTGGATATTATTAATAAGATCTTGGTAGGATTTCGTAGGTCTGGACTACCGAAGACCATGCTTATAATGATGTGGTCTAAGTACGTTGACAATAGAAAGCAGTGATAGAAGTTCACAATGTCGACAACCACATTCGTTGTAGACTGAGTGATTTCCAACTTTGGAATCACTCGAAGATAAGTCCATCACGAATCAATCATTGGTCAAAAACGACCAAAAATTGTGTTTCTAGTTGTAGGGTCAGAAGAATTGAAAGACTTGAACATTTACCTCTCAATTCAACTGACCGGTTCAAAAAGAAGGGGTAAAGGGGGGATTATTGAGATTCTAAGGGAACCTATTGCGTCAAGAAAGTGCATGAATGTTAGGGTTTGAAGCCTCTCTAACCGGAATAGAGAGGATCTAATTTCACCTACTTCTTTTCTTGTGAAGTCCCAGGGCCTGTACAAACAACAGTTAGATTGAATTTCTTCTATGAAAAACGATATTTAGTTATGCTAGCGGAATATCCTAGACGAAAACTGCCGAGATGTTTACCCACAGCGGATGGATCTGCGTATTGCATTGTTGCATTTCTAGTTCTTTTATAGTCGACGATTGGTCTAATCATCACAATCATTGAGACCAACAGCAAAAAGTCCCTCCCGCATTAGTTTGGTAAGTCTAAACTGCACAGAGCCATGCCTACAGTGATTAAATGAATAGAATGACGTGAAAGTTGTTCACCTTAATTTACAAAGCCAAAAAACAAATGTCTTCAATCTAGAGGCCAAGTGGAACAAAAGTCGAAAACTTTATACTAGAAGGTGCAAATCATTGCAAGCGAAATGACAGAAAAAAGCAAAAAGGTTGTGGAAGTATTAACGATTTACTTGCTTGTAAATGGTACGAGGAATCGGCGTTCGGATGAATTCAGAGGCGTATTGAGAAAAAGAAGAGATAGAGTTTATTGCAATTCCTCTAACGCTGCTTACATTAAGCAGTACGCATAACCAAAGTATTTAAGTGTAAGCACAATGCAACAGTTGCATAAACATCCATATAGCATTACACCGCACTACTACCATAGACCTAAGCTTTTTTTCAGCAACACGCATCAATAATTTAGCTGAACTGCGTCGAACATAAAGCAGTCCCTCAGCTTATTAAGTGTAAGTCCGTACTGCGAAGAAACGTTCTCGGAATGGGCAGCTCTGGATGTTTTCATTCTACAGCTGCAGTGAAAGGAGTGATTCTTCATCTCAACTGCCGTTAAAAGATAAATATAGGGTTAGTAAAAAACAAGGCGTGTAAAGTGGCTGCGTTTCCCTTCAATAACATGTGAGTGAAAAATGGAAAATATGTGGAACATCAAAAAGAAGCAAAGACAAATCCTGTTCGTAATGTTAGATTCCTGACTTAAAAGAGACGCCAAGAAAAAATGAGACAGTGAACGGTACATTAACAATTTCCTAATGCTAGAAAAACACTTCAGTCGATTGCGCAACATGGATGAAAATGATTCGCGCAAGATGACACTTCAAAGGGCATTCCAACCACCATAATTCAACCTTATTAAACTCAAATTAAATCATAACTTAAAGGACATTTCAGTGGAGCTGATTAATTCCAGACGCCTTTGCATCTAAAAAAACACGTCGACTTCAGGTTTGAAAACATTAAGCGAGGTGGATTTACGTGAAGAGTTCGATATTCTGACACCGTTGTGGATCGTCCAGCTGGAGTCTTCCAATGGGAACTCCGGTCTCAAGGATGGCACCAACACTACGAAGGTGGAAGAGCACACCGGATGCTGGAGTCCGCAGTTCTAACACCAACTTCATCACCTCAACCAAGGCATAGACCTCGTTCTCGAAGACGTGGCATCCGTCGCCGACGGTGTACTGCACCAGTTTCCCTGTGGACGGTGACCTAGCAGAACAAAGGGAAAGTTTAGGTTAAACATGCTCCTAGCCTTACTAATTTATTGGTTTATTTAGGTGGAGGTTCAATCGGCAATTCAAAAACAAATGTTTACGAACCAAAGGGCTTTTAGTCATTAAAGGAGAAATTCTACTGCGAACACGAGCTTGACACTTAGTTCCAAAATCAAATCCCACGTTCCCGACACAGACGTTGCTATCACAACAGCTACTTGGACATGCAATCCTCATAGCCATAAACAATCCAAGTTCAAATTTGAATTGGCCGAATTCACAGGCATAATAGTACAATGCGGCTTGGTTCCGACTTCCGAAAGGGAAACCATAGCAGATCTAAGACTTAACGCTTCCTAAATGCCACCAGAAGAGAGCTTCTGTTCTACTTTGAGGGGCGATTTGCAAGGAATCTATTATCTATCCAGCGAGTCCAGAGCACTACCAAAGAAAACTGCGTCTAAACAACACAAGTTGTGCTTTTGACAACATTAGTCAAAACCGAAAGCATGCAGTTACTCGAATAAGATCCCACACATTACAGTACGATGTCATTCCACTTCATCCGGTCTCCACTAGCTGGGGGAGGCTCCGAAACATTTTGATGAGCACATTAATTGTAGCATTTAGCAACCCTGCCTTCTTGAAGGAAAATACTTGGAATAATGTGTTTGAGTCCCCATTGGGGAGGGGGGGAGAGAAGGAGAGAAGAACAAGCATATCTACGACACTGAGAACTCATTGATGTGAATAGAAATGAAGTGTCAAAGCTTCAGCAATTCCAAAACGCTCCACCATGACCGTTCTCAACCCTGGTTACCATGGTGGGGTGACAAGTTAGAGGGAGTCCTAGTGTTGAACCAGCTCAGTACGCATAAATTAATGATTTAGCGAGTACCAGATTAATGCTGTGACACATGTTCAAAACAGTTCTCCCCTACTTTAGGGTAACACATTTTAAATAGTGAATAACTACATGCAGTAAAAGGATACGAAACTGCTACCCAGCTCGGTAACAAATTGAAAAAAAAATGTCCGCATATAAAACCAACTTGCGGCGTTTTTCAGGCCCAATTTCCATCTGGGAATGACCAATTGCAACCTGAAGTCAATGGATTAGGACGAGAGGATGCCTACGACGATAAATGGACAAAGAAACGAGATCGAACTCGCCAGTGAGTCGCTGATAATAGCTATCAAAAGATAAGACAGCAACCTTACAAACAGTGCGTGGAAAGTCTGCCCTGACGAAAGGTGAACAGTACATGGGCTTCACTCCCTGTAGAACATCATCCAGTCTACGCAGTAATATTCAGGTAAATTCTTCCAAAATAGTGTCAAAAAAGTGACAGATGAACTTTATCGAAAATTACAATATTTACTTGCATCAAAGAACTAAGAAATCTTGCTTTGATAGAATATTAGTATGATGAGGTTTGCAGACGTACTCCTTACAATCCGCCTAGAAGTAATGAAGAACCTATAGGTCTAGCGAAATCTCCTCCCTCCTTTTAAAGCAGCGATAAAAATTACCGCAGGATGGATGGATCGCATTCCTTCGAGAAGGCTACAGTACGGTTGTCAATGACGGTGCGATAGCCTTGTGCGTCCTCTTGACAGTAGGTCATGTAGGAGGAAGACTCGTGGTTAATTAGCAGACCGTCACCGGACATTCGAAGCACCTCAACCGATTGGAGACCGCCGTTGGTTATTAGGTGGAATGATGTCTTACCCGTGCGTATGACCTAGGAAAAAGATATGACACCGAGGCCAAAATTAAGGTTCTAATTGTCCACTGAACCTAGTGATCAGTTGGACTTGACTGAATGCAATTTTCTTTTACTCAAAGAATCACTGAAACCCGTTAATAGCACAAAAGTGAGGATATCTAACCTCAAATCATACACAGCTGAATAACCGCGAGGATGAGCTAATCACACCGATTTTCCTATGTTAGAAGATGTGACAAAACTAGTCAATCATAATGGCTTCGCGCATCAGGACTGACAAATTACGCAATCCAGATTTCCTGCAATTGCTTCAACTACCACCTTTTTGATTTCGCCTCGTTTCTTTCAATCTCGGGGTTCCACTTGTTTCCCTATTTGACTGCACGTCTGAAGTGCTCCGTGCCTGTCGCACCAGCAATAACGGTCATTTTCAAACTTTTCAATTTCCACAAAGGCAGTGAGAGAGAAATCTAGCCCCTAGAATGATTAACCTCACCAACAGATAAGAATGTGGGCCTTTTTTACCTCTTTGCGCAAAGCTGAGCACAAGTTTTAAAGTCCTCTTTGCTCGAGGAACGAAAAACCTTGCAACAAACTCCATGGACAGCCGAAACACGGAATTCAACCAGTAAGGTAATACGATCAGGCGCAAAAACTGATCGCGCCTTCCTCTGCCACCATTTAAAAACGATGCTAGGTTCAAATTCATAACCCATCAACAAATGCGATGCAAAACTCGCAAACACCTCTAGAAATTCGATAATTTTAGATTAGATTTATTGTGCACCAAACTTGATTTGATTTAATTCAAAACATAAATAAAGTGTTAGTGAGGATGAATTTCGACTTTAATTTACAAAACGGAGGAAGTCTGAACAACTGATCTGACCAAGCGCAGGTGGTCAGAATTCACGTCTATGCACGACCGTCTCGATATTTTTAAACGAGTATACGAACTTGTCACTGAGTGCAAAGTTGCGACTTATTAGCGAAACAGCCAGCAAATGGCTTGAAGCAAAGTTAAAGGTAGTCCCATAAAGTAGCACTTTTATCGGTGCTGAGTCATACACTTAAGTTTGTTTCAAGTAGTTTTAAGTAGACACGAGACCTCGGAGTAACAGACAAAACCCACCTCTCTATTTAAAAGAACGCAACAACTGTGGGAAAATTTTGATAAATGCACCGTCAAAATGGGCTGTGATGCTTGGATTGACCTAAATACTCCGAATTGCAGTTTGAAAATGCAGAATTTAGTGCCACAGAGATTGTGACAATTGGGAACGCAACTGAAACGCTCCGATGGAAAGTAATCTTCACACCAGACGGATACGCTAGCGTATAGTCGACTTACTGGCCTAATCAACGAGCAAAAGATCGTTTTAAGCTCAGTGAAGCTAAATCAGAGTTGCCATTCAAGTATGGCTGGAGGTTTAAAAAAGCTCCTCGCATACCAAGCATTGCTAAAACTCCAATAAAGGGGAAAAAACGCAATTCACACAATTAAAATACTAATTAGAATGATTTTTGAATCCTACTCAGACAGTCAAGATTTCTGATGAGGAGGATGGTTAGGCAAACAGGCTTAGTTAAATTCCTTACCTGGAGAACATATTTAATGCCGTCTGCGATCAGAGTGACATCCACAATGTTACTCAACTCGTTAGTGGGGATGAACTGACCTCTGCGATTGGCCACAGAAAAATAAACATATTAGGCAAGTGAGTCATAAAGTAATGACTGATGACGACATTAGAGCAATCACCTTTCAACATGGGCGTGAAATGTCTTGTTGGCCTTTTCGAGAGCATTGTAGCCAATGTGAAGGGCAGTACACATCACCCCCAACAGTACATCTGGTTTGTCGGACTAGAAAAAAGGAGCAATGGGTGATGAACATTAGTAGGTCCTTTTGTGACTCCATGGGTGAGTTTACTTTAAATGTAAGAGCGTACTCGATCCTTTTGAGCAATTAGACGGTCAAGCCACGCGGTATCAATTTCATTGCGAGTGTAGGCGTCCGATTCGAGGATCTTGATAAGGTACTCCACTGTGGTTCGAAAATCGCCACGAATCAGCAGTTCCCGCAATGCAAGCACCATGTTCCTAGACGAAAAGGACCAAAAGTTTTGGATTATGCATGCATTAACTCCATCATAAAGGATAGAGCGTAAGACAGTACAAATCGATGGATGCGTTCTGTGAAAAGGATTGATAATAACTCAAAACAGAATGTATGCAGAAAACTTCTCAATCCAAACCATAATTCCAACACATTCCAGCGACTTTGACTTAAAACTCGAATGTCTTCTAAACGTGAAAAGTGAAAAGGAACTGAATGCACCGCAATCCTTAGTAGTGCCATGTTGAACGCCAAGATTAATAAAAGGTTCCCGACTTTCTACGTCACAAATGAAATAGTTTAGACGAAAAGTGTAGTAGTAGTCGAGTGTCGTGTGACTCTGCCTGACGGCCCAACTGCCTACGTAGTCTGCAAAGGTGATTGGCAACATGGGGTAAAACTAGCTGGGAAATTATGCACAAATTACATCCAGGTGGAAAAAGGCTTTCTATCAAATGCTGAGTACTTTGGAAACATAGTAATGCACCGGAATGATAAGTACATTCCCATCTGTACGTACATCGTAGGGGTGAAACAAATCTTCGAGCCGTATTCTATAAGTAGGTCAAAATTAAAACCTGGCTATAGCGGTGCAGCACTTACAGGACCCTCGGAATTCCCAACTGGACTAATTCATGATCACAAGAAATTGTGAGGGACTAAGAACTGATTCGTAGAAGAAGAATGGTAGAACTTGGAAAATTTGCACAAATTTTCCAGGTTTATTCATTCCAGGATCTGGAGCATGGCAATCGGGCACGACCAATTGCTACGGGAGAGTCTTCAAGGTGACTTCGGATAAGTTGTAGAAAAGCAATACCAGGGAAATCAAGTCATAAAACCTACGTTTGTGGGATTCAACAGATATCTCTAATACCGCTTCGATGTACAGTAATTATTAGTGAAAACGTTTTTAAAGCATGGAGTGAGAGCACAAAAAGCATGACAGAGAAAAGATTGAACCTTGAAGACTTTCCCAAACGTATGTTATCAATTATTGTGATGTTTGGTAAGCACAGTTAGCCTCAACTTTAGCTGAAATGAAAGGTGGCTAAAGAATCACCCCAATTTCGAAGTTTAGTGGATTATCGCAGAAGCAGCAAGAACAATCTCATGCTCGGTGGGTTTAAAACGGAAATCAAAAGCCTCAATTTTGGGGAAATAGGGAATCAAGTTTGAATCATTTTCAGGCGTCAGTCAATGGACATGGAAGAACTTCATTGATAGGAAAAGCAATAATCATTGGAATAAGAGGAAGTAATGTAGAGAGCACTCACTCTCTAGCCTCCTCCCGTGAGGCCTCGGCAGAGAAGCAATGTCCAAACTGCGAGTCAGCGAACTCATGGATTCCACCCACAGTGCCGACACTAAAGTACCCCCACACGGAGCGACTGCTCTTGAAGTTGAGTTCGAAGACATCTCCAGAGTGCGGCTTAAAGCCCTCATCAGGATCCTCGCTAGTGATACGCACCGCGATGACATGTGAGGATGGTGGGTTACGGAGGTGGAGGTTATTGCTAAGCGACATGGAGTAGTCGGAAGATTGAGAGAGGCCAAATAGCTGGCGGATGTACTTAATGCGTATCAATGGCAGGCCCATCGCAATCTACAGAAAAATAATGCATGATCATGATTGTGGAACATGCTGCGTTAGGAGCCAGTATTGAACAATAAATGATACATAAAGTTACAGATGCTGTTAGAATGAATCCTGAAATTCTGGTCCCAAGACCATTGGTTTTTAAATTTACATTCACGTACCTGAAGCTGACAGGCAGGTAAGTTGACCCCAGAGATGACCTCCGTACAGGGATGCTCCACCTGGAGACGAGGATTCAGTTCAAGGAAGAAGTACTCCTGAGTTTTTGGATTGTAGAGGTACTCCACTGTGCCGGCACTGCTATAGCCTACCAGTTTTGCCAGCCGAATGGCGTCCTAAAAAAACAATATTTTCAGCTATCCATAATGCTATGCAAGCTTGTAAGTCTGCTTTCATGCTGGTGGTATAGAGCTCATAAATTCCACCTGTACTACGGTAAGAAAAAACATTATGCCTAAAACGGTGAACTGACGATCTTTACTTGTTTTAACTATGCATGCAATTGTGGGCACTAATAGTGTCCCTGACACTTCTGAATGCAATGAACGAAGATACTTCCAGGAATTCACCTCTTCAAACGTCTTCAGCACATAACTCGGGGTCTAGAACAGAGACCATCATGCAAATATAGGGGTACAGATGGGTAGCTCGTCCGTTTCATAATCTGCATGAGAAGATGGAAGAATAACTTACCCGTTCCATGGCGTCAAAGACGGCTTTGGGTGCGACTACACAGGGCGCCTCCTCAAGAATCTTCTGGTGACGTCGTTGAACGGAGCAGTCACGGCCGTAAAGACTGATCGCCTCGCCATATTGATCAGCCAGCAGCTGCACCTCCAAGTGGCGCACCTGCTCCACGCACTTCATCACGAAGATCGGTGACTCCGGCACCTCGCTTCGCACCTGCATGGAGGTGTGAAACACATTGGGAAACTGCGAATTTGGGACTGTTATGGGCTTAAGGGGACCGCTGAATCTCAAACAGCACCTAGCTGCCGGCGCGTCTCACGTAATCCGGCACGAACTGGGCATAGTAGGATTTTCGATAGTAGAATATTTGGAAGCTGTAAACCAATCACGGATGATGGGAGTTTGTCGGTGAAGATCTCGGTTGTGATAGTTCCCACAGCAACTACTGCTTCAACCGATTGTTTCGAAGGCATAATTTAATGCTAAAAGTTTCAAACCTTTATTGCACATTCACAGTACTTCTTTGATGTTAATAGCCAGTAATGAATCAGTTGCTGAATTGACCACTTAATCGCGTAATCGAGAGTAGTGGAGACGCATACTCGTAGTGGTAAGTTAATTGCTGCACTGTTTTTTATAGCTGACTAATGCAAGTATTTATGCCAACAGTTTCCAGCCTGAATCAAGAAGCACAATGAATTGCCTGATGAGGATATCAGCCATTTACTCGAGCCTTCTTTGAGCCGCCTAGCCAACAATTTATGAATCCCTGAAGGCCGCAAATAGGTTTAGATAACTATTATCGAAGGCATCTGGAATTATTCAATAATTAATGGACAAATCAGTCTGATTAAGTGTTTGCCAAGATCCAGATTATTAGACGACTGCATGAGTCGAAATCTCCAAGAGCGAGGCTTGAATCACTAACTAGGTTTGACAACGACTACGCTGGTGAGAATATTTAACCACTTCAGGGGACAAGTTAATAACTGAACGGATGGTTCCACCAAAATGGACTTATGAATAAATGGCCAAGAGCCATAAGGAAGAACCGCTGCCATCCTAGCATCATTAGTAAACGCCTTTTATTCATAGCATAATGGGCATGATGTCCGTTGGAAGCCGGACAGAAGGAATGTATTTCCAGACAAGCGAGGACGAGAGAAGGAGGAGAGGGGGAAGAACCGACCAATAATGAGCGTGTTATGCGTTTGGATAGATGTGATTCAGTCTGGACCACAACCATCTGACAACAAGTGGAAAAACAAAACTGTTATGCTAAGTACGGACTATGCTTAAGGGGAAAGACCAATTTTAAACCTCAAAGAAGATTTGAACTGCAACAAGTAGCAGCATCGTCTTGCAGCTGCACAATCAATGTAACTCAAGTCCTAAAACCTCCACATTGCCTTGGCATAATGAAAAGGAAACGAAACTACATTATTGGTAGACAGATTCTTCGACGCATAGCTGTATCCACTTTGGACATCAAATAGCAGCATGTTCCGACATGTTCCATGATAATAAACAACAGCTACAGCAAGCTTGCAATGGGTAAGAGGTCTAAATGAAAGCACCTAAGTAAACAATTTAGCAATGCCTCTTCAGCAGATTGCAAGAAAATTAGTCTGCGTGAGGGAAGGAAATAAGATATAATCCCACTGGCGCAAATCAGAGGATACTTTTCGTTATCCCACAGCCAAAGTTACTTCTGCGTGGTGAAGTGAACTTTCGTTGCCAACCAACCTTGTAGAAACTTAAGGAGGAAATGTTAGACATTGATTATGAAAATGTATCTAAGGACGGCAGAATACTAGTGTTCAGAAGCAAGAAGCAAAAAGAAAAGTTTGCTCAAAAAACCATTTTGACAGTTATGACCGATTGTTTCACTGTATCGCCAAAGAAGTGATTTTTGCTGAATAAAAGCTGAAAATTTGAAGCTTTGAAGGTTGGAGCCATAGTTCGACTCTACAAAATTATGTTCAAATAACGAAGAAGACGTTTAGTACCTGACGCGAACCATAAGTCATATGTGGTGAGCTTGAAAAACAAACAAGAGGGCTCAGAAGGAAAAAAACGAATTTCATGCAATAGTTATGCATTAAAAATTTGCACTTTGCCGAATCAATCCTAACCAAACCACCGAATCAAGGCTTGTTGACTCGCTGATCACATTTAGAGAAGAGAGTGTGGGCATTCTTGATAATTCTGCAATGCTTTAATTGTTTGCCCAACTCTCGGTTTCGCTACTGCACCGCCACCAGACCGTTTGGCCTCCTGGCCGCCAGAAGACTCTGCATATTCTTTGGTCTTTAGGGAAGTCTTGGGACGCTGCAGGTCCGCCTTGAAAGTTGCTTAATTCTGAAATTGTTTATTCTTGAAAGGTTAATGAAGGTCAAACAAGACGACATATGGTCCAACAATAAGGGGGGTTACAAAGTTGGCTGATTGCAGTACAGTAAGAAGTTCATAGAAAACGCACATGTTAAAAAATTTGGTAAAGAATTCCGTTTTAAAAGTGTTATCCTCATAGGATACTCCTGGCTCCATTGTGAGTTATCTTTTATGTCACATGTGCAAATGAAGGGTGGAATGATTTCAATTCTGTGATAAGATCAGGTTTATAAACACCACATTTTTCGGGGATAAGCTGACAGAACGATGGCAATCAACAAAGTATTTCACATAATCCACTTTAGAGTGATTTAACAATGTACAAAACCGTCGACAAGATTAGGAAATGGATAGAAATGAACAGAGGAAGCACTTGCTAACATGCCTCGATTGCATTCCCAACAGAAGTGCAAGTAATTCCAGCACTACGCTTAGGATGTTTGGACAAACTTCAGAAAGTGTGTACTTTGGAGGATAGACGGAACCACGGGAGGAGGCATGGCACCCTAGCACCAAAGCTCTTCCTTCTTAGTCTTACAACCTGAATGATTAATGACGATTTTTCGGAGGGTTCACAAAAAAGCCACCAAGGCAGTTTGAATAAAAGCATATTTTGCCGAAAGGGAATCGCTCAACAAATTGTATCTGCTTTAACCAATTATGCCTAAATACTGAAAATACCACCAATTATTTTTCATTACTTTTACACAGCAAGGTAAACAGTTTTGATACAAAATTCTCGTTGGGAAGTGTAAGATTCCATGAAAAGGAACAACTAAAAAACAAAGAATTTGAAAACTAGTTGGATAAAAGCAATTTTAGTCAAGAGCCAAAAAAATAAAAAAATCTTAAAATAGAGCCAAGGGAATTTAATGAGTCGTACTTGATTGAAGAGTGCAGCAACATCCTCAGCGCGGCTAACACGTCGAATACCCTTCCCACCACCACCTTCCGAGGCCTTTATCATCACTGGGTAGCCGATGCGATCAGCCACCGTTTGGCATTCCTCCGCCGTCTTCACGCAGGCATTCTCAAAGTCATCTGCCGAGATGACCTGTGAGACCAACGACAGATTGGGTAATCCTGTCGTCATCGCTGACTCTGTCAAAGCTGACTTCTCGAGGCTCCCGATATTCACAATAATGTCTATGGGGGGTGGAGAAGAGACAGCGCTGTCGTTAATTTGGAATGTTAAATCGAGATTTTTAACATGTACTGCGATATGATGATGGACATGTACCAGCGAATGGGCCGAGAAGTCCTGAGTTCCTTCAAGTAAGCAAAGGGGATCAAGTTCAATCAGAGGCTCTTCTATAGCAGTGATGGCAACCTGGGGGACATTGAACTTATTTGATTAAGTGGGTCGACCCCCAGAATGCATTGCGACATGAGTTGGATACAATCCTAACATGGACCACCAGTGTGTAATTAATGGTTAATGTGTTTTGAAGACGAAGACACGGAAAATAAAAGCTCATGGGCAGCAAATAAATTCCTTTTGAAAATCATTATGACTCAGATGAATCAAATTGCAGAGGTGTGCGAAATACAATAGCCATGAGTATTTAGAAAGGTATGGTAAAACGCAACTGGTGCTTCAAAGTACCTTTCAGAGGTGTGGGGCGAAAACAAGCAAAAAATGACGTAGTTGGGAGCCCATGCTCAATTCACTAGAAAGAAATCCAACGACTTCTCAAAAGAGTAAAATGCACCTATTTGTGGGCAATAAGGTTTCAGCACCGCTTCAGCACTTGAAGTCTAACCCGTTCTTTAATACGGAAAAATGTAACAGATACTAATGGGCAGAAAAGTGCAGCATTCTTTCCTCTCGCGAGGGGTTAAACAAACAAAAGACACCCAATAAAGGCTGAAACTCAACTCAGAGTGACAAAATCACTGCTCATTCGGACACCCACTTTCAAAGATGCTTACGTTCATCCTTCCTTTCGGAGTGAACTGCTTGGCAAGTTGATCACCCAATTGCACACAGCTATCTTCCCTAATTAAGAAATGAAAGAGGACTTACGGGAGCCACTCCATGGAACGGTTGGAATACCAGCGCTTTGGGCGAGGATGGTCGAAGCAATTTTATCACCAAGAGCCCACATAGCCTCGTGCGAAGGACCTAGACGAGAGAAGGCAACATGATTGATCCCATTTCCAGATTTTAACAGGATGGCATTGTAATTAAACTGAATAAAGGCCCGTTAAGTCAGATTAAACTGCGTAGGTGTGGAATGAGATTACCACCTCACCAGTGTAATCCATTTGAATCTGCTGGTCTTATCAAGCAACAGCAATAAACGGAAGGAGAGGGGTGTGATGCTACCTGGGTCTAGGTAAATCTGCTCGAATGTTGGCAGGGTGGAGACGTGTGTCACCACGAGTGACGTGTTTTAGGCATTTTTGATAGTCACTTCAACTGTAAATCCACGGAATGCCATAGTTGAATCAATACTTAAACTACCAATGTGACCCATTCAATTACATCTCATGCAACGAAGAAATGCGAAAAAGGATTTCCAAACAGAAACATTCCACAGCAATTTACTTACTGTTTCGAGCCCAACAAATCTGTTTAAGACACATAATTCTTTGCAACCACACGTCAACATATCCTATGCTTGTGAGGTACGAACTCAAGGTAAGGAAGGTGAAGTGCTGCATTTATGTGATGATGGTAGCGACCGGTTGGACTACGTCCTGCCACGATTGAATTCCAAACGTTAAACGTGTTTCGTCGGATCATTTGCCCGAAAGCAAAATTAACTGAACTAAAATAGTTCTTTACTGTTGTACCCCTTTCGCCCCCGTTGACACTTAAATACCACATAGCAATCATTTAAATTATTACCAGCTTCTTCCTTCCCGCGGGCCTATTACAAAGAATTTTTGAAACTGTTTGCTCTACCACTTTCTAACTGACTGATGCATTTTCCAAGCAGTTTTGCTGCGAATAACAGCAGATCCAGGCACCTGCAGAAGCGGATTAATCGAACAGTCCATACGGAGGTAAACTCTCTTCAAAGAACCGGTGAAAGAGGCTTTATGTAAACAGAAACAAACCAAAAGTGGTGCCCAATGAAAGTATGGTTAGCAAGACAATAATATTAACGCAAATTCATGTGCTTTTTCCCAGAGCAAATCGAGGAATTTTTTAGAATCGTGAGGCACAATGGTGAATTTCCATTCGACCGGCGCGATAAGTACAAGAATCCGACAAAAGTGAAGTTAATCGAAAAGAATTTGCCCTCGGAGCTGTGCCACCACCACTGTTAAAGTATTATGCATGAACTTTTCGTATTTTCGGAGATCCACCCCTCGCAAAAAGAAGCTCCTAGTTTTGCGAGCTCAAAAACACCCTTCACTACCTTCTTTATCAGCATGAGATATACGTGATGCCCCGACTTTCGCGTCTGAGTCCACGCCTTACAAATGCGACACATGTTCATCATCAGTTTGTGCTAACTGATTGCAGCGGGTCTTGCTCTTGGTCTAAGAAATACCGCGTCTAACAAGTCACTTCAATCATCCAAATGCTGGTCACACACTAGTGGAATAAAGAATCTGGAATGTATTGGCCGGATGTCCTCTGAGATACTGCGTAGCAAACCCACTGCAAGGAAAACTGGAGCAATCTAGATTTTACGATCAAAAGTAACGCATCCAGATGACCCAAGAAAAAACCAATAAAGTCACAAATGGCCGAAGAGGTTCGTGCGGACTAACAAAGGACTACCTAGCACAAAGTAAATAGTAGCGAAGAGAAGGACGCGAATCGGTGCCAACAAAAAGAGCATAAATGGAGAAATTCTCACCTAGAAAGGCGATGTTGTGTTTAGCAAGGACTTCGGGGAGTTGAGGATTCTCCGAAGCATGTCCCCAGCCGGCCCAGACAGCCTGAAAATAAACGGAGAACTGGTTTACTATGCTGTAGTGGGTATATGTGTTGTAATTGCACATATGACCACATTGTTCCATTCAGGTTCCTACGACTTGGCTACCAAGCCGATGGCATGGAGACGTACCAATAGTTTGAGAGCCCCTCCAAACGGCTTTAATGATGGAATTTTTAGAGACAATTCGGATGTCGACTCCACTTTCCACTAGGTGGACACTGCATCAAAAGTCGCAAAATGGATGGCTGAATCTACGGGAGCTCATAACACAAAAGCAATTGAAACCATCCCAGTCCCGACCTCTGCAAAAATGACCAGACTTGAACGATTGGTACGAACACAGTGACTTATGATTATGGTCTGAAGATCCGATACCTCTTATGTCGTATTTAGGAGATTGGCATAAGGAACAAGCTCATTGTGGAACGTCGTCTGGTTCTCAGCACTGCTTCCCCCAAATGAATCCTCGACGAAGTTCGCCTAACAAAGTACGTGGTATCCAAGTCCCACATATATCCTTTGAAAAACTGGGGGGTATGCTCGACGCGATACAAATTCATCAACTCATCTTTAATCTATCTAGTGGTTGATTAAAAATATCTCCAAGAGTCGTATTGACCGGAGTAGAAGAGCGGTACATTGAAAAAGGCCAGAAGGACTCCAAAAAAAGAGCTGTAGAACAGATTGATACCGATTTCATGAAGATATTCCTTTAGTTTCCACAATTCGATCGCCATGCTGATAGCATGGCGACATGCCGTATTTGAATTCGCACGCCGGACTACGCCTTTTAAAATATGTTGAACTATTCTTCGATGGGAATGAATTTGCTATCCTTTTACCCCTTCTAAATCCTCCTAAAATTGGAGGTAGGCTCACATCAACATGGTTGGAGACAGCCGTTTGGAGGATGAGTTCAACATTGGCGTAGTTGTTGACGTTTGATCCACCGGGTACCATGACCATCTTATTGGCCATTTTGATATATTCCGCGCTAGCGTGGACATCTTCAGGCGAGGCCATGCAAACGAAGAAGAAGGCCTCTGCATTGCGGAAGGTCATATAGGCCCAGCTGCGAATGGAGCGCATGCACTTCACTGCCGCAATGCCGTTGTTAGCCACAAGGATCTGTGGAGACAAGCGGGTTACATACAATCTGTCAAGTTAACCATGAAATGCGTTTCCAAAGCTATATCTATTCGATTACTGGCTGGTTTCAGTCCCACATGATTCGGTAATATAGAGCTCGGCTACTAGCCTCCTAATCCCTGCAATCACGTGGGGTTTACATTGCTTTCCAAGACAACAATGAGACATTAACAAATTGGTCTCTTTCCACTAGGCGTTAGTGATTAAACAACCCAGAAACAGCTATTCTCAAAGATTCACCGCACCTACAAACACAGATGTGGGTGGACAGAGGGTAAATCGCATAGTGACCACATCGCTTTTCCGACATTAAAACGTCGCAATTTTGTACAAGAAAATTTAATCTCACTGCATTAGAATCAAAAGTAAACAACCAAGTACCCCATAACCACTGCTTTCCACACATTCTATCCAAGTTACAAATCCCAAGTTTAAGTAATTGGGGTTAGGCTACAAGCAGAAGCACCTTAAAGCACAACCCCCATTCAATAGATTGCACGGAAACGATCCCATACGAAGACAAAAGCCTCCAGTAGCTGAAAAGAAACCATTCAGTAGGAAAATTAAGACGGTTGCATGCAATAGCAGGAAGTAAAACAAGCTCGACAGTGAAAAGAACGAAAAAAAGTTCAATCAAAAGTGGAAATGCTTTTTATATCAACTGAGCAGGAGGAATCAAGGTGGACTAGACCACTTTCTTGAATTTTTCGCCTGAATTTCAAAGTCGCCTCTTGCTTGACAATGAATTAGATGTTAGCTAGTCAGCGGGTTGACTCGACAGTCATTTGGAAGAACAGTGTAATGCCACGAAAATAAGTCAACGATGAGAGGAGTGAACAGAGATCCAAACAGATCCGGAAAGGACGTTTTCAACTTGAGGAATGTGGTTAAATGGGTGAGCTCCGTGTGCTTTCAGCAACTTTCACATGGCTGTCATATCTAATTTGATAAATTTTGGAACTAATTGACACCATAAACACGAACGCCTCAAAACTGTTCCAACTATCACATGAATCACAAATCCGTTCTAAAATAGAGAACTTAGACTGCGATGAGACATTAAAAAGCAAGATAAATCAAATTATAACTAGAATATCCACTTTCGTATGCTAAAAGTGGCCAAGCATCGTGTGGTCCACATTTTCATGCACCACATAGTCGAGTTTTGAGACAGTCACATTACAATTTAAAGCATTACTCAATTGGTTTGAGTTACGGACAGAAACACAGCGAAGTGCACCACAGCAAGCGTAAGATTACTTGCAAATCAGCCACTACTGTTCGATAGCCAAGGAATTCAAGGGTGAGCAACCATTAAAGTGAGTTGAAACGTGAACGACCGGGAAATAGAACTAACTTTCTGTTGGGTCCAAAAAATGAACTGCAAGGTTTCATCTCATTCTAACTGGTGATCTAGGCGCGGCACAAACAAAAAACTGCGATGCGTCAAAACAGCCACGAACAGATCTGCTTAAACCCGTAGGCTTTTGAAGGTCAACAGCTGGATTTTAAAAGGCAAGATAATGATTGAGAGAATAATGGGCGCATGACGAAAGTCAATCCCACGTCAAAGTAAACCGAAATCTCTTCGAGATCAGGATAGTACGACGACGGAGCTCGGCTGAAAGATGCTGAATTGTGAGCGTCTCACTTTACAAGTTATAAGTAGAGTTTATGAGCGTGTGACTACAAGGAAAAACTTTGCACTACACCATACCAATTAGTCTAGTACTCACAAAACGAGCCCCCATTGGTCAAAATTCAACGACTCTGAGTGCAGACCAACGCTTCGTTTGAGACAATAATGCAAAATTTCGAGAACAGGTGAAACTAAGAAGGGACGGAAATCCAAAAGAAACCGAGTAGACCCACATGGCTAAGAGAATGCATCCGGATAACGAGAGCCACACCAAAAACGAGACCCAGTCATCCACGTGACCATTAGCAATTCAACAGAAAAATAATTAAATGAGCAACTTAAGGAGGAAATCGAGCCAACCACTTAAAAAAAAAGTAATAGAGGAATCATAATGACAATCCTAGTCTGGTAGTCGCCGCACGTGAAATCAGCATTGGAACACAATGGTAAAATTTGCATTGCTTCACTCATACGAAAGTGACAATGTAGCCACAGACCGCAAGCACAAACTAGAGACTCCCTCTTCTATGCTTGACCAATGTTCTGAGAATTTTTTGCAACAAGGAGACAAAGAAGTAAGGCAACAGGAGCACTTGAATGAAAATTATAAACATAAGACATCCACGAGCAATTTACACGAAACCTAACGACTTACTTGTAGAATTAGTCACTTCTCTGCTATAATTTCCATCAAGAAGAAGGATATGGCACTAAGACTGCGCTTTTCCCGTCCACTGTACTACTGAATGAAACGTCTACCTCTCCTGCTAATGTAAAGCGATCGCTACTGGGATGTCAGCAGAAACGGCTACCGTAGCTCGGCTCTCTTTGCACTAGTATGACATCAATTATGTGTATTATTTATTCCTTTTAATTGATCGTGTCATATATGTGAGACGTGAGAAATCAGTGTCACCTATGAACTTGGAGGAATATGAATTAATACAACGGCAAAAAATCCATAAGGCACCGAAAGATCGGAAGGCCAAAACACACCCGTTTGATGCATCGCTGTCCATGGTGGGCACGGACGAACTCCTCTGGGGATAGGAAAGACATCTTCCGACCTTCTTGACTTTGTGGCTCGCTGTTAGATAAAAAAAGGGTTACTGCAACAGAGAATATCGTAACTGAAAAATACATTTTACTTAAACTAAAAGGTTTGTAAATCAACAGTGGGGCTCGATATGAACCTCCTCACGACCACTAACACCAGAATGAGAAGGAATGGTGCATTAAACCTATGCACTTCTCAATCGTTACTAAAATAACCAGTTCTACTGATTTTCTTGGAGTGAAAAAAAACTACCAGAACTGGAGAAGCATTGAAATATGCTAAAAATCAAACGGCTCAGAGGGCGGCCGAATCGAATGAGCGCCAATACTGGCAGTCAGGAGTAATCGAGACAATAAGAAAACTTTTGTTTTGGGTGAACGGCATTAATGCTAAGCTCAGAAACAGAAAGTGACACTGGTGTGGTGTGAATACGTTGAGCATAAAAGTGTTGTTAAGGTTACAAAGCAAACTATACACAAGGAATAAAAATATGCTTATGCATGCATTCATTCTTAACAAAATTATATCAATTGCTTCTTTTCGTGGACAAGATTGAAATTTGAGTAATATGAAGTCGAAAGCAAGTAAAAAGTTCACTAACGGATCGGCTCGAATGGAGGATGGCTCCGCCGCTGGTGTGCTGTCGTTGATCTTCTTGGCACCAGACTTTTTGTTTGCACGGTTTCTCATCTGAAAAAGGGAGCACTGCACAGTTTCAAATACGGCACGAAAATGAACCATGTAGCATGTTGATTGGGCTGCTTGTCGACTGTTTGACAGAACTTAAAGAAACGACAGACGGCTATGAAAAGCCGGTAAAAGAAACGCATTAAACCTGCAAAGAGCCAAATTAGTTCATTCAAGGGTTTGGATTAACAGTATCAGAGACTTACTTCAACGACAGTTTAAGTGAAATGATGAATGTAGACAAATGAAGTTAAGGCTTAACAAAAATGAAATCGCTAAATCATGGCGTGTTCAAATGGGGGCTAAGTCAACTATTGCGGAAAACAATTCCAGGTGTGACCAGCCACGGAAATAATCCATCCACAGCATCTAGTCACTAACACACTATACTACAAACACTTACTCAGGAGAAAAGCTACTAACACCTGCATCGAAGGAGCACGCAATACGACTCAGCTACTAATCGTTTTCAAGCCATCGACAGACTAATACATACTTCGGCATACGTTGAAACAAAACACACTTAGACGAAAAGACGTGGTCTTACCAACTAAAACTGCATTTATCGATACAAATAACGGGGAATAAAATCCGCTGAGGAAGTCGTGGTCCCAAGAGCAGATGCTGTACTTACGAAAAACCCGCCTAGGCGCAAGCCGCACAAGGTTATAATGGTGTATTATCTACAGCTGGTTTGCTATATGTAATCTTGTAAATTTTACTTACAGATGTTGGTTTCGTTATCAAGTAGAGGCAACGAATGTTCAAATTAGCTTTAGATAAACATTTTAAGACGCGTTTCTCGAAAAATGCGAAGACTTATGAATTCAGCAAATAATACCATGGGGGAAAATTATTAAAATGGGCTACTAATGGAGGAGTTCTATTAGTTTGAATGTGTCTTCTTGGTAAATTGTGGGAGAAAAGCTCGAGTTATGTGCCAGAGGACGAATCTGAGTTTGTTGGAGCAAGGAGTAGACCGGCACCTATTCCCCTTGCGTCTGTACCATTTCTGTTTAACCTGAAATAATAGGTATAGCACAATGCAATCAGCTCGTTTGGTTTTGAGGCAGCCATAGAGAGAGTAGGTGGACAAATGTACTATAATTAAATTTCAAGCTTTAAATCAATTTTGAGCAAAAGTAGAGAAGCGAGGGATAGTGACGAATAACGGCAGATTTGCTTAGGGGTATTCCGATTTATAGCACGTGTATGTGTAAAGTGTTGAAAGACAGAACAGCATAGCAAAAGTCGACCAAATGTACAACACATCATACTACTATGCAACATGCTGGTTGTTTTTTAACTCACGATATCAGTCGACTATTGTCCCTTTGCTCGGCAAGGTGGCCTCTGGCCAGGCCAATAGCCCGAATTTCTCCCTGTGCAATAAATATGCATATTTCGCTTAAACAGTATGCAGTTTTTTTCGGAAATATTGTAGCGTCCCGAGGCTCCCTTTAAGGAAAAAGAAGACACAGTACTGGGGCAGAATATATATTCTGGAAACAGAGGGCTTGGGGGCTGTTGGCACGGCCCGGAGGCCGGCCAACCGGCTAGTACAATATGGCCACCCAAGTGACCGAAACCGGCAGTTCGAACAAGTAAATTATTACAAATATTATGGGTAGCTACATTGATAGCAGCGGGAAGCGAACCCGGTCTTAAAGAGGTTCCATCCCGCTTTGTGCTGCACAGCGAAAGAAGTGCAAAATGTAGCAAAAGTGACTAACAAATTGGTGACGTTGAAGGTAGATAACCCCTTAGTTAAATAGGCATTCGACGATTGCACCGTTGGCTCGTGGGAGTTTTCTTTCACCGCTGATACGCTATGATTACTGAGGTGGAGCGCTAACTAGGAGAAAATCGAAAATATAACGTGAAGGAAAAGCTGTGCAATACGTCACTCTTTGCTAAGCTCTTTTTTCAGTTCCAATAGCATGGTTGGTCGGTTGGTCATATGGCCTTTAACGCTTGAGTTGGCCTCTGATCCATGACCTTAGCTCTATTTCTTTTTTTTGCCAAATATACATATGCTGTTTAAGTGGTATGCCTGACTTTGTCCTCAAATAGGTCTTAAGGGGCTATGGTAAGGTTGTGGGATTAAGCGAGATAATTTTATTCCTAGTGTGTTTTTGGCCAATCGGCTCTTTTAAGCTCTTGTCTCAAAAATTACGTTAAGTAGTTTCTTATTGCATCAGCGTGATTACAATGGATGCTATTGGCCTTTAAAGTGTTTATAGCACCCAATTGTCAGGCATGACCTTTGCGCGGTGCGTATGGTCGTTCCCTGCGCTCCGGCTCTGCAGGTGTGGGGCCGTTTCTGGTTTCATTGTAGGGAACATATGCCACTTTACTGTTGACATTGTTACTAAGATCTCAAAGAAATGCGTAATTGCGTACCAACGTTCTTCTTACTTCTCCAGCGTATCATTTGACGCGTTGTCTCACATAAAGTTGTTTTTGCCATCGTTATTTTTTGTGAAGCATGTAACCAAAAACATTTTACTGATTTTCTTATGGTTTTCTGCATTCCCAGATTATGTATTTTGTCGACTCTGTTCTTCAGGCAAACAAAGTTAATGACAACTCAAGACGATCTTCCACCATCCTACCTCACCTGGTCCAATGCTCAGGTCGTTGCCTGGGCCGAAGGTGTGGGCTCCCTCTTTCAGCCCTACCTTGCCGCCCTTCGTGCCTCCGACGTACGTGGACAGTGGCTCTCCTGTCTCTCTGACTCCGACCTCCAATCCCTCGGTGTCACCAAAATTGGTGATCTCCGGAGCATTCAAACTATCGTGTCTCGTCTTATAGAGGACTACGCTGGTCTGGAAGTAGAGAATATGCAGAGCCTTCTCTTTAGCGTCGTCTGTGTCACCGGTCAATTTGCTGCCCTCTTGAAACGCGCTCGCTTTCACGAAGGCTTTGCCCAAGCCGCGGACGAATTGGAGCACCAATTGGTAAAGTGCCTTCTCCGTCTTGGTTTCGTGGTAAAGAAAGCGGCTTCCTGGCTTGAAAGAGGTCCCTTTTCACTCATATCGAGACTAGCTGCACTTCGTGGAGTCATGTTGCAGCACACAGTGGATCTGAACACTGTCCTTCAGTCGGCATTAAAAAATTCGAGTCTTTTAACCTACACAAACGCGATGCTGGAGCTGACTCGGGGGCTGAGAGATCAACTGGAGGTGGTGATCCATGATTGCGATGACTCTCTTTTGCTAACCCCCTGTACAGTTGAACATGTTTCTTTGCGAAAGGGCGAACGTGAAAGTTATGTGAGCGTCTCTTTTTGTCCTTACATTGTTTTGGTTTAGGGATTTACATTCTGCACTAATGATTGTAACGTTCACATAATCCAATCATTGGATTCGGATGTAAGTTTTTTTTCAGCTACCATGTCAAAAAACTGGGGAGCTTTTTGTGAAGTTTTCTATTTCGTTTATAGCTGCAAGCGCCGGCTTTTTCTTGTGGGCGAATAGCGAGAGACGATGAAATAATTGAAGTCAATCATCAACTTGTAGTAAGTGTGCAACCTATCCCCATTTTTAAAAAAGAAACCTTTTTTTAGATGATGACTTCATCGTAGTTATGGATTAATTCAAGCTGTCAGACATCGCTTACACTTAATATGCTTCAAAGGGCCATTTCAAATGGCCTTATTTGTGTGTTAAGGTGTACATTTTCCCGGCCGTGAAATATAACCTTCTTTGCACGTTTAATTAGAGGCGTCTCATGCGTAATTTTACCACTTTTCGGTAAACCTTAATCACAGAAGAATACATTCAAATTATGGGCGGAGGGTAACCTTCAAAATATTTGCAAATTTCTAATTTTGAAAACGGAGCGAAAGTTCCAGCAAATCCCGATGCATTGCTTGGGTTCCCAACTTCCAATCACATTACTTAGTCATCTCCACTCCGTTACAGGTTCGATATTCTGTCGTCCCACATAACTTGGTCGGAGGTAAAGTATCATCGTAGTGACAAAAATGACAACTTAATCGCTCTGTTACGTCACTGATTTATCTCCAGTCCCCCTTCTCCCGTATCCATGCAGCTGGGTTGGGAGCACAGTGCTGTGGCGCGGTTGATTCAGCAGAGCACCCGCCGCCTGGATCTGCGGGTGCGCAAGCGACCCGCACATTGCACCGACTACTTCTCGGTCAACTCGCGACGCCAGCGCATGCAGCTTATGGCCAAGGCGCTGCGGCCCTTCGCCGCCGAACCACAGCACTCTAGGTGGGTTTTTCTTAATTTTACCAGTTGAGATTCTTGACAGTTCTTGCTGTTCCTTTTTACAAGCGTTAGATTTAGGCTCTGATGATGAAATGGAGGAAAGTAGACTCCAAAGAATATTTTTCTATGATGAAACAGTGCATCACCTATTGGCAAATTTTTTGGTTGTCCGATACAATACTCTTTCAAATGTGATGTCAGTAAAAACTTTATTGAGATGGTATACTCGCCTAAAAAGAGTGTTACCTGCGATAAATCGTAGGTACTCTTCATATGCCTTTTACCCACTTCTACTGGAACTTTTTGTGACTGTTACTTTTGCACGTAGGCGTTCGGACTTTCTGCGTAATCGTACCCCCAAACGGCGGACACAACCACTTCCGAACTCAGCGAATACCTCTGCTACTTCCGCCGTCACCATCGCTGCGAATATCTCTCACGAAGAGGAGAAGGAAGAGGAGGTAGAGTTGGCGGAGGCAGTGGCGTCGGAGAAAACGATAACAAAAGTTGAGCTGGAATCTACCACCACAGAGGACCGTCTTAAGGCCTCCGTTTCCCTCTCAAGGTCTCACAGTCGTCCTCGCCACAGAGTGTTACTCTCAAACTCTCCAACCGTCTCCTTTCCTCTCTGTTTCCATCCGCGACCATACCAAGACATCTGAACCACCTCCACCGCCATCACCGAACGAATCCGAGTTTCATGCTCCGATTATGTCCTCGTTTGAGGTCACTACCACACCGCCGCATTCGAACAGACGCCGCCCCGTTACTCTTGGTTCACTGGACGATTTCTCCGCTGGATCCGGTGCTGCCGCCTCTGCATCTTCTACACCACCTTCTAGTTTGAGTCTCACTAGAGCTAAAAACAACTGCCAGGGCTGGCTGTGGCTTAAAAAGCGCACCTCTACGTCTTTTGGAAATCGCTACGTTAAGCGGTGGTGTGTGTTTAAGCACAATACTCTCTACTACTACCGCAACCAGGAAGAAGAGAATGCGGAGGGTCTCATCCTTCTCCATGGGTTTACAATCTCACCGGTGGCAACAGAGGGTGGACGATCGGGAAAATACCCGTTTCGAGTGTACAACGAATGGACTCGGTTCGTGTTTGCCGCGGATAGTGAGGTCGCTCGCACCCAGTGGATGAATATGCTTGGTTTGGCGGCAATAGGTCAATCGGCTTGTCTGTGGACATCGCCTATTGGCGGATTTTATCCCGGCTACCTTCCCGCACCACCGGGAAGTGAAACAGCAGTTGAGAAGGAAATGGTAGAGATAAATCCGAGGTTGTTGGAGCCGCCGAGGCCGCACACTTCGGGAGGAGAAACCTCGTCACATAGGCAACCAGTGGTGAGTCTAGCTATGATTACTAACCGCATCTTGACATTAAATTTTCCCATGCTCAAAGTTCTATTATATTTTCCAATTTTACAAAAACGGACCCATGGTGCTTAATCAGGAGAAGTATGCACATAATATCGCAATAACATTGGCCACTATATTATCTTTCTTATTTAGTCTTATGGATACGCTTCATTGCGGGTTATAGACTATCCACCGATGCTCTTCAAGCCTAAACGTCCCCTCGTCTTCGGGATTGCAACAAACACTGCTTGACACTGGTTCGCTGTCGAGTTGTCACGCTAAATCTGGCCCACACAACCACCACAAACAACAGCCTCATCGTCGCTTCATTTCTGTTAGCGCCTCCTGTTTGGTCAGTGACTCCACCAACTCCACTGACGAAGAAGCAGAAATTAGCAAAATACGATCGGGTACAGAAGAAGCGGAAGGAAGTCCCTTGCCAGCGAACGAGTCACCGTGCCGCCTGATACGCCGCGCTGCGATGATTCGTCGTCGGCGTGTGCGCCGCCTCACTGAAGGCTCTATCTCGCCTTCAGTTTTCCTCACCTCCCCACCGATAATGATACGAGCGCACCACTCATCTGGATGGATGTCTCTCTCCTCCGAGACCGTGGTGATGGCCTCAGGGCTTCTGGGAGAAAAACAGCCACAGACTCAGGATCAGCAGCATTTACACTCCATGGGCACCAGCAGTGGAGGAGACGAGGGCGAGGGTGGTAGTGAAGGCGGTAGTCTGCTGCTTCTGCAGAATCCCAATCGGCCCTCACCGACGTGCTCACCATCTAGTCGATCCTCAGAATCGCCTGAACATGTCTTCTCATCATGACGTTGTTTGGTTCAATTGTGGTAGTGACATCGCTTTGACTGATAAATGTGCGTCTTCTTGAAGTTGTCAGTATCCTGATTGGAAAGTGGAGTATCAATGTCTAGGAGAGATGGAGAATGGCGGAAATAGGGCAATTCATTATGATGAGGATGGTAATCAAACAATGTGAACTTTGTCTTGTTCAAGTGCTGACCGAAGTTTCATAGATGGTGGATTGTTGAACAAGTTTATTCAAGTATTTTGTGACATGTGAAACCGGTAGGGAGTCTGTGAGCAGGTGATTGAAAGGAAAACAATAAGATGCAGAACTGCAGTTATTGGGCGCATGAATCCGTAAGAAAGCTCGCAATGGATTAATCTCCTTCCTGTCTTCCAGTTGGCAGAAGGTAACGTGCTACGTGCGCTGCAGTGGGGACTCCAATTTCACAACCCTCACATTCCAATGTTCAACGCCGTCTATTGCACATCTAAATAAATGTTGGAACGATGGACTGAATTTTGGGACTTAAAAAGGGCAAGCCAGTGGGTTGGGGATGTCAAGTCATTGTGGCTATGCAATATGAAACTGTTTAAGTTGGCCGTTGAGGTGACAAACGGTCAGACTGCATCAGCCACGTGGCAGGGCGATTGGATTCTATTCGTAAAAAGGTGCGGCGCCTAGAGACTTCTCTGCAGACTAAAGCAGATATAATAGTGGGACAGAATACGCATGCATTAGGTAGCAGCAAAACTTGAGGCCACCGGCGTGGTCTTGAGACCAGCCCACCTGACAAAGGTAAAGTGGTGGAGCACCTGAGAGGCTCCTTTGCCGGAACAGGGACTTAAACAAACAACCACTGCATTACAGAGGAGACGGAAGATGTCCTACGAGTCTTTAATGCTGTAATTCTTCCCATTTGCTAAAATTTGGAATTTCACAGCATTTATTATAAAATTGGAATGTGGCGAATTATGCTAAGCGTAAATGGTGTGACACTTTGTTTGTTCGGACTGCCGGTTTCGGTCACTTGGGTGACATGACCCGGAGGCCAGCCATCCCGGCTCGTACAATATGGCCACCCAAGTGACCGAAATCTGCAGTCCGAAGAAACAAAGCACTACAAAGCCCCTCTCTCCTTTCGAGCGTCGTCCCCGACGCTTCCCTTGGTCAACCTCCCGCGTCGGCCATCATAACGTAATCGGTGCTGGTGGGACACCCACGAGCTAACCGTTATAGTCATCGAAATTCGAGCCCAACTGAGGAGATGTTTGACCATCGCATTACTGATTCCTCCTGGCAGTTCGACTGGAATTGAAGTATTATTCGGTTTGGGAGCTAAACTCAGAATAATAGGCCCTGCTGAGCATCGGCTCGCCCATAGGGAGGTATTAGGACACTGGCCTCCTTAAGCAGGGATGTTAGGGAAATCTCCGCAATGAAACGTTTCCAGGTGGTTCACGGCTAGTGCCGCTGTAGTCGTTAATAGCCTTCCTGCAGAACGTGGAGATGGGGGAGATGTTACGGGATGCAAGAGATTCTCCCATCCATAGCACATGCACTTCTTTTACGCCGCTAAAGCTTGCCCCAAACGATATAGATTGAGGTAAAATCCGCTGAGATGGGGTTCGCTTTCTGCTGCCACCAATATAGCGTGCCGAGACTTCATTTAGGGCAAAAGAAGGCATAATACTAGGGCGGAATATGTATATTCTGTAAACACGGGGACTGGGGCTGCCGGCACGGCCCAGAGGCTAGCCAGCTTGGCCCGTACAAGATGGCCACGCAGGTGACCGAAACTAGCAGTCCGAACAAACAAAGCATTACAAATAACACTAAAATGTTCCACAGGCATTACAGTAATGCACATTAAGATTAGTAATAGCTCCCATGCGCGAAACACATAAGTACAGGATTAATGCTTGTAGTTTATGCAGAATTAATGCAGAAAGTTGTAATTCTCTTGCAGACACACACAACTAAGTCTGAGTTTGCAAACATTAGTAAATTCTATGAAAATTGTTACTATCATTTTAAAGCTAACTTAAGAGATTAGATGATGTTTTATTCCCATCTTTTAAGATATTGGCTTTTAAATTTACAATAAGCTTGTTTACATCGTTCACATATGTGTACATGAAGAACGCAGCAATTCGAATACTACCACTGCCAATTGGACTGGTCATTTCGGCTGGGGTTATTCACGTTTCAACGATAATAACTCTTTCAATTACATATTCGTGGCTCGTCAAGCGTTTTAAGCTGCGTATATGTCCATATACCTAGTAAAACTTGTATTTAATGCAAATTGAGGCGTCGTAATAGATTCATCCCATTTTGGCAGGCATATTGATCTTGATTCGTGCGATGGCAAAAATGGGACGTGAAAGCTCAGCCAATGAAAATAAGGGATTTTGTCTTAATGATGGAATCCTTGGTTGGTACGTTACTGAATTTCGACTATGCCTGTATTAAGCGAAATTTCTGTCGTAATATCATGGAGATCTCTGACTGATGCTGCCTCTTTTTTCACGAATTGCCCTTTCGAAATCATCGAGGCATCTTTCGTTGGAAAGTTTAAAATGTTTCCGGACAATAAAGTTGAAATCCTCATCCATAAGTTCGAATCCCCAGAGTCTGTTGGGCGGCCGCCTCTTGAATCTTCGGAAATTGTCATACCACTTTTTGTAAGTTGGTTTGTTTGGTCTTTACGATGCTTGCTTACATTGAATGTTGGTACCTTGCATGTTTTTAAAATCTTCAGTTACTTCGTGGACCCCAAACGAGCATACTTTCCGTCGATTTTTTTTCGAGGCGCCTCACAGAGTTGTGGAATGGAATTTCCTACCAAAATGGCTCTCCATTTCGTTTTTCGGATTTTATTTTTCTTTGGTCAATAGCCGGGTTTCATTTCGGAAGAGACGAAGAACTGGAAGTCGCCTGGATTACTTTTAACTTAATTTCTCCTAATATATCCCCTGGACTGCAGAAAATCAAGAGTTATCCTTTCAATGGCGATTGCTTTCGACATTGCATACAAACGACTGCCGCAAAATCAAAGTTTTCTCACTTCCAGCGTCTTGATTTTGGCAGCACACATCAGGAGTTTCGCTTTGGGTGAGTCTCATTTAAAAAACTCATTTTTTGATGGATAGAAATAGATAAATGTTTGCCCTATTGTGCTTCAGATTTTTTTTGATGGACCCCTCAGGATGTCTCGTGCCATATTTGGATGGAGAGAAAGTTATTCAAACCACTCCACCTGCTGGCGTGTACGTGATTTGGCGCGTATGATACTTAAAATCATGCAAAATTACTAAAATTTGACGAATTTTGCCTTCTCTCCAGGTGGTGTACAGGAGTACTAGACGAGAGGCAGAGCACATCTACTGCACCCGTCACCTTCCACACCTGGTTATCCATGCTCCGTTATGCGTTTGCATCTAGGGGTCAGCGTGTTTTCTGTACCTCGCCAGTGCTGGCTGTGCACAGTGCAATGAGTAACAGCATCTCTTTCTACTCTATTCGCTGCAACGTTGCGGAGCTTCCGCGCTCTCCCTGTATTGAGTTTCCATCTGCGTCGACGGGTCACACTTATGCCAGCAGGGTGTGTTGATTCGAGCCGGTTGTTTTCTACTCTATAGTTAGATGAACTCCTACTTTTGGCTGTAACATAGTGTTCGCACATTATGCTGTCTGGTTTTTAGTCTCCATCAAAATATGTATGGTTTTCGTAGAGTGATCCCGACTTCAAAACTGTCAATTTGTTTCTTATTTACTGAATACATCAATATGGAGGTGATGGAGGAGGCTAATTTGGTACACCATCCTGCTGAACTTATTAATATACTTAAGTTAAATTTCCCTGCCGATTTCTCAGCTCCAGCTTCTTTCTTACCATTAGTCTCGTAGGCGCAATAGGAGTTGTTTATTATCGTAGGAGATGATTTAACTTTATATTTTACAGACTTCTAGAGGAAGTACCCAGGGTAGGTAACATCAAGAACTAAAGCCAATATTTTTGTTCCATTCATCAAATGTTAACATCAAATAACGCTACATATAGACACGCCTTATCTACTTGTAGACGGTTGGATCCATACAGTTACCATCGCTAATACCATCTCAGTCCCAATACTTTTTTTCTTGCTCGAATTTTTGTTTTTAACGGATTCATCATGTGTAAATGTTCCTGTTTGGGAACTATATTCACATAAACAAAAGTCCTATCCACACTATTTCATAAGTAGGATTATGATTGCAGTTCGGTTGAAATGATTAACTAAAATGTTAAAAAATGCATGTTCATTGATACACAGCTCTGGGTAAAATCCCTTCCATCGGCAACGTTACTTGAACAAATCCTTTTTAACGACTTCTCGATCATTTCATAACCGCTTGCATTGTTTTATCCAGTTATTAAAGCGAAAGTTAAACTTTATTGTGAAGGTATGGACTCATTTTATTCAAAGGCATCTTGGTAGGTTATTGGGGTCCAGCTATTCAGTAGGCGTTCGAGAGGTTTTTAATAAGGTATTTCCATAGGAACCACAATTAATTACCGGAGTTGATGCCTTCAAGCTTTGACAAATTTTTTGGCAATTTTACAAGCGCATAACAGAAATGTCAATGGTATTGCCTAGAATTTCCTAGGTAAATACTTTGAGAAGGAATTATGGGAAATTCACGTTTTTGTTGGTGGTGACGACTTCTCGAAAATCCATAGGAACTGATGCTGGGTTCTAAAAAGAATTCGTTTTTTGGTGGAAAAGCCGAAAATTCTTGTTCACCCCGTGCATTACATAGAACGCATTTTCATTTCTCACCATTGGGTAACTTTGTCTCCTCCCCTTCCTGTGGTTCTAGCTTAATTTCCACTTGTTCACCGGTTTCGAGGACGTCAAGTCTCGCTCCTCACGAGTCTCCTTACAGCGCGTTGTCCTACATCTGACCGATCTCAGTCCCGTACACCTCCCTAACGAGATGGCTCTCGCGGACTACAGCAAAATGCTCGAGGCTGTGGCTCGCTTGTCCGCTAACCTCGACTGTCGGGTGATACGAGGACCCTCTCCTGCGCTGGAGATCGCTTCAGCCAGTAGGAAGTCGTCTCTTATCCAATCGAAGCAGAATGGCAGGGCTGTGTGAGTTTTTTTGTTAGTTGAGTCTAAAAGCTAGCTTTATTCGACTTGACAGTTTGAGATTCTTGTGAATTCTGCCATTTCGGCTTGGAAGGTCCCGAAATTGCTTGGTTATGAATTCTCAAGGTAGGTCGCCACGCTTGAAGTCTTTCCAGCACTTTAGCCCTGGCAGCTCGCCACTCTTCAGGTCGTAATGTCTAGCTTATTGTTATGGTCTCCAGTACATCACCACACCTTCGCAACTTTAGATCAATTTTTGCAACTTGCATTCCTCACCTGATTGGTTAAGACTCCATTTATGTAGCTTAAGACTGTTATTAGTTTGGACCATAAATAGATCCACCACTTCCACACAATCAGTTTTCATTCTATTTCGTTTTCTTGCGTGATTGTGGGAATGAAGGCTAGGCGTCTAGAGTGATCTGCAAATGCCATAGCAGTAAAGCCAACAATGAACTTTTTAATCCACTCAAATTGCATCTCTTTGAGAGAAAACAACACCTTTACATTGAACGCACTTGCAGTCAAAGACAAATTTGTGTCTCTGTAACATTTTCCCCACTATATCCAGCATGTAGCGAAATGCTGCCCCTTCCTATAAAATACATGCTTGGCTTTCATTGTCACCTTCATCTTAGGCGATTGTGACGAGCATTGTTTTGAGAAGTAAGGATCAAAAAACGATTAAGAAAGTTATTTGATGACATTTTCGCCTTTCCAAACTTCCGACTCACTCTTAAAGAATCATAGAATTTCCTAAAAGAGTTGAACTGAGTCTTCATTTCCCCCTACATACTGCTTAAATTAACCTCAAAAGCAAACAAAAATCCTAAATCTTTGTTAATTTTAATGAATTGTTGTCAAAAATTAAAAACGAGGGTGGCGCTATCGAAATTGCATCAGGAAGTAACACAGTGGAAACAGATTGCTTATAATCGAGACAAAAATCACTACGTAAAATTTGTGTAGTTCCACAATTTACTCACCCACTTCTCCCAAATTTGCGTACTGTGTTATTGGAGTTTTTTCCTATCCCATAATTGTTGTGAAAAATGAGGTGCTCATTTCACTTCAAGGCCAATGAGCTGAAGTTGAATCCATTTTGTAGGAATTATTTCGTTTCCTTTTGTGAGGCTTTCTCCTGAAACCTCGATGGCAAACTGCAAAATGATTGCAGTGGTTTAGCATTTACTGGACACAACAGAGTTGCTGATTTTTATGCATAATCTTAGAATGATCCACACTGATGGTTATTGCAGCAAGCGCTCCGTCAAATTTCACCTACCAAAACCCAAGGTTACCACTCCTCCTCCGTTTTCTCACCCATCCACGGTGACGGGTTTCGAGGTGCCCGAGGCCTCCATGCTGCTGGAAGAGGGTGTCATCGCTGCCTCCACACCCGCCTACAGCCCCTACCGTTACTTTCCTTCTCCTCCTCTCACTCCACTGCCACCACCACCACAACTCCCTCAGTGCTGTCATCCACAAGCGTCCCCCGCCTGTTGTCATCTCCAATCAAGCAACAACCGCAATGCATCACCAGCAGCTCATGAGGAAATATCGAGGTTGGAGGCTCTAGTGGAGCGTCTGCTTGCAGCACAACAGCCCCACCAGATACCAGCGACAAAAATCATGGAGAAGGTGACGGTTGGAACCAACACATCAATTGCACACGAAGTGTGCAGTGTGGCGGTTAATACCAGTGCGGTCTGGCCCACAGCTGCTGATATTGGACTGGTGCCTGCAACGTTGTCGGCATCACCTGCGCCATCGCTGTCGACTCCTCGCCAACCAGTGGAATCAGTGGGGGTTCAATGTGAGTCGAGTAAGTGAACTCCTTGGATGACTCAGGACCAATTCCTGATGTGACCTATTGCTCCTAGAATGTATCGGTTCACAAGAACGGAAATATCTAGCTATCTTGCTTTTTCTGGGATATTACTTAATATTCGCTGTCGTATTAGGGTCAGCATCGTCTCATTAGGGCACTTTGTTATTGAATTCCGTGTGCTGGCAAATCACATTGCAGTTCATCGCAAAATGTCAAAATTTATTTAAAATTAAGAAAATACTCCTTTACACAAAAATTAGAGTCATAGAATCTTACATAAACAAAATATTTTGGAAAGCTGACATCAGCGCAATTTGTCAGCAATGTTATCCACGTTTGGGTGACAAAACTCAGGTAATAAATCGCTTCCTGTACGTTAGCACAACTCGATGCTCATAAAAGCGTCTTGCGCCGACAAAAATGAGAGGGGCATTTATTGAAGTAAATGGCAATCATACTTTGTTTGGGCCTTCTACACGTATCATTTTGTTCCAGAAATTTGCTTCTTAAATGTTGGTCCTCATGGGAGATCTTCTTAGAGTTCAGCTTATATGAAGGGGTTATTTCTGCCATTTGGAAAACAATTACTTGGCTGCCATGGGTAGATTACAAAGTTATCAATAAATGGAGTTTTGTACGACCTTAAATCTTCTTAAGTTACGGAATTTGGGGACAGTATTCATTTTAATGTGAATTCATCCTTATTATGTTTACTTTTAGTTCGATTTTAAAGTTGTAAACCGACGATCACTTAACGGTATCACTACTTCCACCCCCATGCGTGTTTCCAACTCAAAATATGGTGAAATTCCTCACTCAACGTTTGACTAAGACCACCACATTCGAAAACCGAACTTCAAACTGTTGCAACTGAGTATTCTTTCCGTGACAATTCCGTAGCTCAGAACTGTCTACCTCAACTTCAAGGCGTCTGCCCGTTTGCGGGCGAGTTTAACCAATCACCTGACTTCCTACCGTCTCCTCAGTCACCTTTGCCGCAGTCTTCAGAGTCTGTTCTCTCCCTTGACGCTGGCTTCTCTAATAAACCACTGTCTCCGTTGGACCCCCCACCACACCAGGTATCCCCTTGTTAACAGTATCTGACTGGGGTAAGCGCACCCAAGTGTAACGAATGAATTTTGGCGTCAGTATATACTCGGTCCCTACTTGTGTTTTGGTACTTTGTTCGCCACACTCCACTGTACTGAGCCGTTGGGACGTCTGTAGGCATGGATAAAACGAATGTACAGATCACAAAGGCTGTAGGGCTCTTAAGTAGTTAAATACACAGTTGAGCCAAATGTCTCTAATGCAGTAGCTTATTTCTGGCATGATCAGTCACCAAAAGCATTCTAAACTAATGTTGAGATGAGAACTACGATGGAGGCTGTATCACAGTTGCCTTAGTGATTACCCTTTTAGGATTTTACCAATTCTCTTTTTTTGGGGGATTTTTTCAGAACTCGTGTAACGAAAACACCATCGGTGACATTGGGTACAGTCGACTCCTGGTAAGTTTAATGTTCTGTTTTTATACTCGATTATCACATTGTTAGGCGTGCGATCACGATGAGGGTCCAAATAAATATCTGAATGCTAACTATCGGTTCTACGATTGTCTGGAAAATTCAAATTTGTTCTATACATCGTGTAAAATTCGAAGTGTGTTGCGTAGTTATGTCAGAATACTCTATCATTAACCAGGAAATAAATACGGGAACCTCATGGGAATCACACAAGCCTTTTCGAGGCGTCGAAGTGATGTTTTTCCAATTATTTATAGAACAGAAGCCTGTTTTGATCAAATATTGACTTTATGGAAGTACAGCAATTTCATTAAACACATATTTCGGGACTCCAAGTCCTAATAACAATTAGAGTTCTAAGAAAGCCGAAAGGGTAAAGCGAAAAGTGAGCTAACTTTCACCTTCCCTTCAAACCCCTCCAACATCAATTTTCCTTTAGTTTCGTTAACACTGTGACTTGCGGAGATACGTCAACTGTCTTTAAGCCATGACACATCCATAGTACTTTGGCACCTTCGTTCTGCATTTTCAGTACCTTTCTCCTTGTTGCAAGTGGCTGAATGTCGTTCCTAAAAACGTCTTTTGCATACTCTAGGGGTTCCACCTAAATCCGTTTATGATAACTCCACTAAACTGAAGGAGATTTAATTGCCATGGGTAAATGCCTCTCAAGTTGTCCTTTTTTTCTACGTGGCACTTTTGCCTCCCTTCCTAGCTTACTAGTCTGCTAGCCTCGTGATAGTGTGCGTGCAATCACTTCATGACTAATACTCTGTTGCTTAATTTTCCGAGAAATTTCAAAAAACTACCGAAACAGATGATCTACTTGAATTTGTTTTCTCCTTTAGTTGTACTATGTAAGGAAATCAGAGCAAAGTGTAGCGGACGTAATAAAACATCTTTTCGCAGTGTCACTTTGTTTGTCTATACTTGCAGGCGGGCATTCAGCAAGTGCTCGGCTCGGCACCACACATACGCAAGACGGTCTCAGTGCCGAACGAGTTGTCTCTGCTTGCGGCGGATGGGGTAGCGCCGCCTTCGCGTTTATCCTCCACCTCCGCTGCCCCAGGCGTAGAGTGGCCGAGCCTAACGGACGCTGACGCCGAGGCAGATATGGCGCGACATCGGCGCCGTTGCGAAGAGGAGGTGGCTGCGCGACTCAACTTCTCGCATTCCCTCCTACCCCTCAAAACTGATGTATCGTTGCGTGGTGGGCCGTGAGTTAGATCAAGAGGTTGTATACATTTGGATTGTGGGGATTGAGTTTCACTGTTTCTGGAATAGCCAATAATCCTGTTTATTACGACTCTCAATTATACCGAAATCCAGGTTGTGAATTTATAAATTTTCAGATTAAATCAAGGTCAGTAGTATCCATTACTCCCTATATATTCAGTTCTAGTTCCTTGAGCCTTCTAAATCTATGTAGGTTGTATTCACCCGCACGTGTCAAAGTCGATAGGTAGGGAGAGGTTACTGTACTGGCATTTGACTGGTTACTAACACAGATGCCTAAGCTACTACCAACTTCCTTCTAGGGGAAAGAGCACTCCCCTACCAGGGCAATCTGAGGCCAGCTTCTCCATCGCCCACAACAGTTTCACCCCCACTTCAGATCTGCCACCTCCTTCCCCCTCACTACCCCCACGACGTTACAGTCGTCATAGCCACAAATCCACTGACGAGAGTGCCATTCTGATGGGTCTGGCACGCAAGTACCTCCCACCATCCATAATCGCACAGCTAGCGCCTCCGACTGCATCCACCACTACCATATCGCCGGAGGTCAGTTATTGTGGCGCAGACTTTAGTCTTGCAACGCAGCACTACCTGATGGAGCACGGTTTGCTGTTTGCAAGGGAATGTGAGAGCACACGGGTGCCGGAGGAAGGGTGGGACTGGCGGGGAGGAATTCACTGCACTGAGGTCTCTGACATTCCACGACTAACAGTGATGGAGGGGAGTGATGTGGTGGGAACCCGGGAAAGCTACCTGCCATGTTCGCGTGTCTTTTCTACTGTATTTGATGACAAACAGGAAGCCGGAGAGGCGGAGGAAAATATGAACTTCGATGCACCGGTTCTTGATCTGGAGCACTTGAGAGCGTTACCAAAGCTCTTGTAGTGCGGTGAAGGTTGTAGATATGCGTTGACGCGTTATCATGCAAGCTGTGCAATGCTTTTGGTAATAAAGCCTTTCGTACGAACGTGGTTTTGCTCCTACCAGAAATGGTCAAGCTGTTTGTATATCCACACGAAATAGGACGGGGTAAAACTAACCAACCTGGTCTTTTCTGAGCGCGTAATTGTAGTGCTTTACTATTCACTCGTGTAGGACTACCTATCCGTCCGCCCTTTGTGAGTGTCAAAAAGTCTTCAAAGTGTGAGACAGCAAGGGATTTCGGGAATCATAGCTAACTCTAAAGAGCCAAATTAGAGAGTTGTTCTGGGGTCTAATGCACGCAATACTTTGGGAACGATGGCGCTTATTGTGCAAGATGGGTTTTTTACTCGGTAAGTCCATAGGTCAATGGCATCGCTAGACGTAGTTACAAAATAGTCCTTTATATGTCAAGCAAAAGGTCGTTCAAAGCTCTTCGAGGTTCAGAGTTCCTCAATTTTATTGCTTGAGTACTTTTACACAAAGTTGTGGACTTCTACCTAAGCAGACTCATAATTATTAAAAGTTTGGATGCGTTTAACAAATCACAAATAAGTCAGTTTTTTCGTTTATCAAATGCGCTGTCAAAAGACCTCATTGGTTTGAGCGGGTGTTTCGAGTGTTCGTTTGTTCTATTCGTGGTCGGGGTTTTTGGATTTGAATTTGTGGTCTTTTTACAGCTGTCTAGTTCTGAAAGTACAGGCAGAGTTTGTGTGCGGCCAAATTTCGAGGTCAGTTGTGATAGGTTCTAGGCATTTTATAACTTTATGTCAGGGAGCAAGAGGACCAATCCGACTTATTTTTCTAGTTTAGCATCAGATGGTTATTGCGTCGTCTTAGCCATGTTGCCCCCAAAATATTTGCTTTTATTGCTCGTGGTGGCAAGCACTTCTGATCCCCATCTAATCTCCATGGATGTCTTGAAATTGTGGATCACGGCCAAACTTCCGCACCCCCTCATAATGATACCCGGTGACGGCGGTTCACAAGCTTATGCTCAATTCAAGGATCATATTTCTGAACCATTTCAAATCTGGATTGATTTGCGGTACCTCATTTCACCTAGAACATTCGGCGATTACTTCAGGTAAATTTCTATTCCTTTGACTTTAATATTACTGGTTGGATATGTGTTTTCTTGTTGTTGATTTGTAGGCTCAAGTATAACAATGAGACGAGGAGAACAGAGGAGAACGATAAGGCGATAATCACTTTTCCGGGTTGGGGTGAGACCTGGTCAGTGGATAACCTCGATTCTCGCCCACATTCAGTGACCAAATACTTTCAAGACTTGACCACAGCCTTTATACAAAATCCCTATTACGTTCCCAACTTCACTATCCGCGGAGCTCCCTTTGATTTCCGCAAGGCGCCCAGTACGTTACTGACTAGAAGGCTGCATTCTTTTAATCAAATCACTCGAATATAAAGGTTTTTGTGCACCAAAATAGACGAGAATGTGGATTTCAATCCGAAGTTAAAGCAGCTGGTAGAGGAAACGTTTCACAACGGGAAAGAACAACGTGTTGTTTTGCTGGGTCACAGCATGGGTGCGCTGTACGCATTGAGCTTTTTGAAGAATCAAAGTGATACCTGGAAGCGTCGGTACATCAAGGCATTTGTAGCCGTTAGTGCACCTCTTGGGGGCTCCATCAAGGCATTAAAAATTGAAGCTAGTGGTGAGTTTGTTTATTGGCGTCTTTCAATCTGGTAATTAAAGGACAAAGTTGTTTGTAAACATTTATTCCAATTCGTCATTTCATTCTCCATTTGTGTCTCTTTAATCCACGTAGTGGTTTGCATTGCTGGTCAACTTACAATTGGTCAAATCATTCAACAACCAGATTGCAAATATTAATCGTAAATTGCTTCTTATTACGTAAAACTACATTTATGGTATTGGATTATATTAGCTTTACTGGGTCTGTGTTGTTAACCTGCGACTGAAGCTGAATCAACGACAAGTTATTTCGACCTTCAGTAAATATGGAACAGCCCCTCTGAGATTCAAAGTGTTCGTTTCTTTATCCCCTGTGTTCGGTACCACATCAGCGTTGGCTGGATTGGTGATAGTAGTATTTGTATGGGTGCTGGTGTGTACTTCCGTTTGCCAGTTACTAATGATTTTGCATCTTAGCAACTACTCTTGCTCTACACCCGTGTTTCCGCGTAACAAAGTACTCACAGCGCTTTTGCTTTTTGTCCGTTTTGACTCTCAGTGTGGTCTGAGCTATAGTACGCTTTCCTTTTGTCCCCTAGTTCGAAGTATTTTTAAAGGTGATCGTCGATTGTTTTGCCTGAATACAAAGTTTGCTGAATTCACTCCAAGTACACAGTGCAGTTGTTAGTGATACCACTAGTTGCACCTGTTATTGAAACAGGTGGAGGAAAAGCACAAGGCGTAAATGATGGGGTGTCTTAAGGAGGAGTTCCAAGAAATCTGAGTGTCATATGGGTACATTAAGACCCACGAGCTTAGATTCGATTAATCGGAATGCCAAAGACTCTAGTTGTTCGCAGGTGTTGAGCTTTGTTTTATAATGAAATCATCTTAATGTCATCGTACTATACCTCCAAAATAAAGCAATACCAGTTTTCAGGTCTAATAATTAGTTTCCTTTTCCATGCTTGAATTGCTACAATTTGATAAGAATGTATTCAGTGTAGATTCTTTGCCCTTTCTTTAAATTCCTAAATTCATTCCATTTGGGTGAATGGAATCCACCGCTTAATCAGTGCTGATGCGCATAATTTCGCAGTTTGAATGTGATCGCCTGATTGTCGTGATCGTGTTTTAGATACACATGAGCAAACACAATACGGGTGCAGGTGAACGCTTTTTGGCTTGACGTTTGTTCCTTTTTAATCCACCGGATGCAGAGTTATTGAACCCGAGTTGCTTATTGTGTCATCACCAATGGCGCAAATGTTTGTGTAGTCGAGTTTCTCGACCTGAGTGACATATGGAATCTCGACTGATTGCGATGTATCCGATTTCATTGGATTGATAACTTCGCGCTAACCCGTATCTCTAGTCGACTGATTGCACCAAGGGCAATCTCTTCTCGTTAAGCTCGTGATTGTTTGTTGTTCTTTCTCATCACCCATCAAAACGAGTTGCTTGATTGGTCCTTAAAATCTTGATTCATTAAGCACGAGATATCCTCTTTCATTGAATGATTCGTATTGAACTCACGACCACTTTTCCTCCATTTTAACTGCTTGAAATTGTAATTTTACGTAACGGATTGTGTTACCACAGGTAATTTAATAAACTTTTTACCGTTCCCGATTAATTAGAGGGTAAACAGCCGATTTCACTTGGACTCACTGGATCTGCAATTTCATGCGATCACGTCAACGATGATAACTTGCCTTTGCAACAAACCTTTCAAATGTCAGTTGATTGAGCATGGAACATTCGCTTACTTTCCATAATTCGTCCTAAAGGTGTTGCTATTATGAGATGATATCAAGTTCGGTTTTAGTTAAAGAACATCATTTACGATAAAGTTACAGTTCAATGAACAAGTTAAAGCCTTTTCTTTCAATTTTGGATTGGGTTGTTGAATAGACTAACGCAATAGCATAGGCTGCTAAAAATAACGACGAGTGAAGCAAAAATGCTTAGAAAAGTTATTTCGATTGAGTAGTCGAGCTGACCTATTCAGACGTGGTATTTGCAATGGAATCAGATTTTCAAAGGCCTCAAAATAGCCTAAGAATTACAAAGTGTATCAGACTATGCAGACAAACCACTTTATTCATGAAGATGCAGATATGCTTAAAACTGTGCTTTATTAGATACGGCTAACCTCGGCAAACGGTGTGTACATTCAGCATAGGTTAATTGTTCATGACATCTATTCATTTAACAGGGTCTGTTCTTTAAAAGCGAATGAAAGCCTTACTAAGCCATCCCAGACTGTGGTTGCTCATGTATATACTAATTTGTCGAGTTTTAGTGAGTACAAATAGGGCACCGGTCCAAGATAGAACCTGGTTCACATCTCTGTCGTGTTTTATGTGTCCAAACACCGCACAAATAAGTGATTGTTTTGACATGTCCTTCACTCAGTGGTGTGGAGCGTCTCCTGCTTATCACGGAATAAGTACGCTGTTGTCCCCCTTGTTTCAAAGGTGACAACTTCGGGATCTATTTCGGCAATCCACTGTGGTACCGTGAGATGCAGCGCTCAATGCCCTCGCTGGCCTTCCTTCTGCCCGATCCGCGACTCTGGTCCAAAGATGAAGTGGTTATTTACTCCCCGATCAAAAACTACACTGTCCACGACTACAAGGAGTTCTTCTTCGACATTGGCTTCCCCGAAGGTAACGTGTCTCATCTGTCTTTTTTTCAAAAGGCAGAATTTTGAAAATTTTAAAGTAGTGCTTCTTTGAACTCCTTTTTTTCTTTAACTTCGAATGATCGGAATTTGTCCACTTCGAAGATGTTAAAGCATAGAGAGGTTGTATTTGGAGTTTCCATTACTGAAATCTGACCGACTATTCACTCAGTCTGCAAGTCTTGTTTTTTTTCGATTTCTTGGCGTCCAATGCTTAGCAGGCTGGGATTGTCTTGACTCTCTCCTTTTTTGTAAAATAGATCTTTATTACAGTATCCTTAGGCGGATAGAAAACGGGTCCCTTATCACCCATGTGAAATTGCATCTCAGTTGCGTCTAGATTCCCCTATTCCACATTTGCTCAGGGCCAACAAATTGGTTTGACCCTGCGTTGTTTCTGAATGCTCTATTGAATGAGCAGGACTGTTTGGCTAGAGGCATTTGTGGGGGGATAGGCGACTATCTTCCAATTCGTGGGCTCCGGATGCCCATCTTCATTTTGAAGGCAGTTGCTTCCCTTAGAATTTACCACTTAAAAAGCCAGCTTTTCACTACGATGATTTTGAGAAGTTAGTTTATGACCTTGTTTACGAAGCCCTATTCACTTTTGTTGGATGATGCACTGTGATTTCGTTAATTCAGGTATCCTTGTCCGGAGCTGGTACGACGGTAACTTTTTACAGGTTTTCAGATGTATGAGGACACCAAGCTGACCGTAGATGGCTTAACACCTCCCTCAGGAGTGGACAAGGTGTACTGCATCTACAGCTCGGCGGTGCGGACACCCGGCTTTCTGATCTACTCCTCCGCCTTCCCTGATGCTCAGCCAGACGTTGTGTACGAGGCGGACGGTGACGGGACGGTGAATATGCGGTCACTCAGCGTTTGTCAGAGTTGGGCGAATAGCAGTGGAGGCGTTGGTCAAGTTGAAACCCTGGTCATACCAGGTGTTAATCATCTATCCATTATCCTCGACTCCCGCCTCATCGATCGGGTCAAGGAGATTTCAAATGCGGAACAATTAATGCCACCTCGAGAATCGCTTTGGCAGTCCCTTTTGCATTCATTAGGTTGGCGACAGTGATAGCATGGTACTCCATCCTCCCAATTCCTACTTTTCCCCCTGATTTATTTTTTTATACATATGTAGTGTGATTTTCGTAGGAAGCATACTTCTTCTCCTTGGGTATTTTTTGGTTGATGCATTTTGGGCTGCAGGAAATGCAAAACTGACTGTTTCTTTGGGACTTAGGTCGCTGGAGTATGCTCGGAGCGAGGACAGGATGCACTCTCCAGTCGATGCTTACAACATCCCTACCTTGCATGCGTGCCCAGTTCGACAGTTTGCGTTTTTTAAACTAACATGGTAGTGGAGATAGTTTGAAGTGCTGTTAAAGGAAATCTAGCAGAATGGCACCAGTTGCGCGCATGACTGGCTGTGAAGCCTCCTCCACAGTGATGGGGTGAAGCTTTTCAGACTCGCCGGTTCCAGATAATGGACATGGTTAGGGAAGCGTTTGGCTGCTGTGTGGAAATCCTCGGAGGACAGGCTTGTTCGGTGGATTACTTAATCTCTGCCGACTCTCAACAATGACATCGACTTTACAAGTATCTGTTTTGAGATGTACAGCAATGGTGAAGCGCTGGAGATGGGCATGCATCGCATGTGCATAAGTAACAACTGCCTGGATTATTTACAATTTCCACCTCTACAAGATGTTGATAAGGGCTCAGATTTAAAGCTGGCCTCAGAGCAACTTGGGCGGTAGGATGGCATCTCTTGAACATTCTTTCGCGTTACATTTTCCTTGGTGGTGATGTGCAGCTCACTTGGTGCTGCTAGTTCTCCAGTTCTTATCACTCCGCCCTTCGTTGGCATTGTGGCGGCAACAGGATTAGCCGATGGACTCCTGTCAAAGGGGAGTCACGAGTTGAGCCAGGATGCATAATCCTAAGTTGACTTCGTGTAATTTACTAATTAATCATAAGTACTCAACAAATGCCAACATCAGTAGCTTTAAGAGAGCCTCAAGGTGAGCAATTAAAGCTATGCGTTTGTAAGATAAATTTTAAATGAGTGAAGAAAGTTTCCCAATTGCGCATGTCGAAGCAGTCACCGTTGCAATGGGCAATCCGTCCCAAAGCGACACCAGATCTTGTGATCAACTTTGATTAGACATTTATTTTCCTGAAATCGAGAGGGAAATTCACCCAGCTATAGCCACCCCCAACCCTACCCCCCTTTATTCCCAGTCAATTTCACATGGGGAATGCCCTCAGAGGAATGGCGGGGAAGAAGGCGAGGAATAAGGCGGTCTGCTAAGTCGTGAGTTTTGCCGTGTTGCAGGGCACGAGACCTTGTGCAGACTTCAAAAACAGGAACATGATTTTCTTCCCACTGAGTAGTTAGTGCTTCCTGTTTATAAAGAAGTTGTTCTTCAATGAAGAAGACATTTCGTCCCCATTTGACATTCAACGAGAAGGACAAAAGCAGTGAGAACTTCCGTTTATGGTTCACCACATGCACACGAATCGAGGACAGTCTTGTTGGTGTACGACCTAGATGCGTGAAATGATTGTTCAGCGGATCGTTTGAAGGTAACCAGCAAAGTATTCTTTCCTTTTCCAAATGATGAAATACAGAGGCCATATGCTGTGATCCATTTGTCAATCCTCATAAGCTCTGTAAAAGTGAGGAGGAATAAAGTGGTATTCTCTGGAGCTTACTGCGACAGGTGTGGATTTTAAACGTCTTGTATAGCTACGGTCTTGGATTCGCCTTCTCGACTGATACGGTTGAACGCGGTTTGTGCCCTCCCCCGCCTTGAAGAGCACAGTCGTCTATTTACCGAGTTAGTCTACCAGTGGAGAATCGCGAAGTTGCACTACCATCCGCCGTAAAACATTCTATCTTATCAAATAAAAGAGAACCATCTTTGGCTAGTGCAAACTGTTACCGTATGCCGCACCTTCTCCAGATGCTCTATAGTCAGCACGATAAGAGGCCCCCAGCCACAGCTTCATTTCGTATAGTAGGCAGACACTAATCACAAGTATTGGGCACAACCAGTGTTTAGTCATGTGATGAATGATGGAGCGCTCAAACAAGGAGACCTGTGTTGATGGCACACCTACAAGCATAAACATTACCATGAGCTGCATTACAAGGTGCCTATTTACCTGACTCTTATGTATTTATGGGGTAGAATTTTGGATCATTTACTTCTTTGGAAATTCAAGGAATATTTGTAGATTGTTTGGGCAGTTAGTTCACAAATCAGGGGTGAAATTCACTATTCCAAAGGCCAGAATGTAACTGGGCCTCTCCAAGTCTTGTTACTACAGCCACGGCGGGGATAGGGTGTTGACTGGGCCCGAGTTTGCATTGGTACAGTCAAGCCCAGTCATGGTAACGACGCAGCAACAGAAAATGGCCTTTCGTGTGAATTTCTAATCACCGAGATCACAGCATATGCGCTAGGAATCTCTTACTTTACTGATAAGAGGTAAACAAGCCTTCTCTCCATCATAACGCAAGCGGCCTTTTATTTTGGTCTGTCATTGGACATTCCTGGGCATTCAATTAAGTATGATTAATGATTAAGTGAATTTTTTTTGTTATTTGACAATTTAGGCGAAGTGTAATAGAGGCGCTTTCATTTGTCCTTGTGTAGCCAATGGAATCCAAAGCAGCTAAGCCATTAAATCGTGAGTCCTTTGTTTAATATAAGCAATTTATTGTTAAAGAAAGAATTTTTGTTCATCTAATCTAAAGTATAAGGATTTGTGCAATTTGACGTGGTATTAAACGATCAATACCCCCCTCTCCCTTATCGATCGGGGCCCTAAAGGTTCTAATCGATTTTGGATTATCAGTCTGAAAAATCATTAATTATCTCGCAATTGAAGCAATTATTTGTGTGCTTTACCCGATTTTTTGACTGTAAGTAATTATTTTGCTTTGTGTTGACTTGACAGTCAACAAAGAAGGGTCTTTTGGTAGCTCCAAAATTCTCCCCACCCTCCCTAAAAATAACTTTAACGATGCACATTTTTTGTTAATGCCATGACTACAAAGCATGGCGTTGCATTCTCGGCAAAAAAACGGCAAAACTGAAAAGGTAGTGAGTGTAAAGATGGGTGAGCATAGCGGCCTAGTGGAGGCGATGACGCGTGACTGACAAACTCACTTTCCCATTTAGTATACACGATCCAAATTCACTGGCTATTGTTTATTGTCTAGAGACATAAACATGTCCTCAGCACGAATTTTATTTATCGTTGAAATGCATACATTTACTTTTACAGATAATTCAGTGGTGAGCCCTGATGGTGTAAGTGTGTGAAACCGTTTTTGGGTGGCACACATGTGCATATATTTAAAGCATTTCGTCCTTTCTTATATAACATTCAATATTTAAAGATAAATAACACAGTGACCTTTGACCACCTACGAAATCTTCAACCCGTCTTTTTGGTCGTTCACCATGTAGATTTGGAAGCGCTCGTTCACTAGCTCGGAGATTGTGCGAGAGAAGCAGCGGCAACTGCTGATACTACGCGAAACCAACCTTCAAATGGTCAGATTCGGCTGTCGCTTTGGCTTACTAAGTGTCTTATGCCTTCCTTGATTAAAAAGTTGTTGTTGCATGATTTGCTAGTGCCTAGTGAAACATAATGAAAAGTGACTCCTTCTCTTGTGTCCATTTTAGGTCGATGAGCGGCACCGCTACATTTTTGACTTGGTAACTTTCTCCTTAAATGTAATGTACGAACTGTCCCTTGTCTTAGAAATCAGATTTAATCAAAGGCAATTAAGCCCCTCCTTATGGAAATAGGGAGATATTTTGACGACGGAAGTGCACTTCCCTTGCATCAATTGATTAATCTAATCTATTCGACGGGACAATAATTAATAACGCTACTTTCTGGAATTTAGTGTCCACTTACAATTTCCTCATAATAGTCGTTTTCCTTAAAGACAAAAGTATGGCTTGTAGCACACCATGTCTTCAAAAATAACCAAAATTTTCCTTTTTGTGCTCCTTTTAGATATCTAAAACTTCTCAACATCCAATGAGCGAAATTGAGAATGATCTTCTCATTGATAACAAGGTCTGTCGACAAAAAATGGAGCGCGCTTAAAGGCACATCTAAGACACTTAGATATTGAATAACTTTGCAACTTATTTGTGATTTAGTGGTCGTTGTTTGACAAATTCTTCAAGGCAGCTGGAAAAATCCTCTGCCTCAGTATCTACCTCCAAGAGGTGAGTTTCGTTGACTGATCCATTAAAAAAGACATTTCTATTGGAAAATTCACTTTAAAATATAACATATTTCACTCACATTGTGTCAGTAGTAGTAAAATTCTGGCATAAAGCCTCATTATAAGCGTATAAATACACCAAAGCATGCTACTTAAACACATATCAGCGTTCATCGAGGTGGATTTTTAAACTTCATACTTTATTCGGCACCTTTTCCAATGGATCATGTGAAAAATAATAATGAACGAATGAAATTTGCTTTTCTAGATCCAGCCAGCCTCAGGTGAAAAGACTTCTGAACCACAATTCTTTATCGCAAACGACACCACCGAGGTAAGCTGGGATCTTGCCCATCCACTCACAACTTTTCATTTTTTTCGGCTTTAGCAACTTAGTGGCAGCGCCTTCTTCTTTCTGCGGGTGTCGGACCGAGATATTACCCCAGAAAATGTCGTAGAGGAGGTGATTTTTCACTTTCATGATGCTCAGAAGGGTGACTTCATTGAAACAACTCAGCACCTTCTTCAAGATATCTACATGCCTGCGTTTCAGAGCAATCAGGTATATCTACCTGTCTATTTGCTTGTGCCTTGCAGCAACTAAATCAAAGCATTTACCAGCAGGAATACAGTGAATGTTGCTGTTTTGATAATGGTGGTGGTGGGAAGAAATAGATGATAGTACGTCTGAAAGGCACGAATATGGAAGGCATTTTATTATCAACTTAGAGAGAGGCTGGCAGGCTGATGGCATAGGCAGCAACTTTACCACTTTGGAGAGGCTCAAAAGTGTCCCTACCTGTGTGCACTGCTAACTTGAGTAAAAAGCACTCCTTTGATGGATTTTGACGGCTATGCCTATTCCACACGGCCTCACAAGGGGGCACTCAATTTGTCACTCAGGGTCCGCTTCAAACGTTAGACATTCATTGTTGCATTGCTTATAGTAGACGACAGTTTTGACGTAACGAAGGACATTTGAAAACAAATTTTAGAATTGGGGATGCTTGGAAAGGCACCCCGAACAGAAGACTCAACTTCTGAATGAATTTTTGGACATAACATGGCGATACCTTCGAGTGCTAAAGCAAATTCAAGAGGACTCTGGTCTTCACTTTCTCTCCGTACCTTCGAAGGAGGATGAGGACCTTATCACCTCACTTAAGGAGGACACAGATTTCAAAGGTGCTTAATAATTATTTTAAGTCATTTGTTGTTTTATTATTCCATCGTGTACCACGTTGAATCGGTGCTGAAGATGCTATGAAGCATTCAAGACCCAACAGAGGTCATCACTTGAAGTGACCTTTGTACATTTGGAGTATGGAGGGTGTACACATAATTGTGGCACCGGCTACCATTCTCGCCTACTTCCATCTTTTGAATGGCCTTGACCTTGCTGGGAACATTAGCTTATTGGACGAAATCTCAACGAAAGTACGTACTCCACAACACTTGGGAAGGTCTCATACGTGCACGTAAATTATGCAGGGCAAAACAGGAAAGTCAATTTTCAAAGCTAAATATGCTAAGTGGCAGATGCTTCAAAAGTTTTTGGAGATTTTTTATACCACTCTCTGCAGTGGCATGATGTTACCTCAGGGGGCGTTTCAGGTGATTTAGGGCTGCTCACATCTCACAACGTGTAAAGGTGACAACTTGTTGACACGGTAATGCTCAGCGCGCCCTCTACCTCCCGTCTGCCACTTTTTATCCCTACATCATTCAATGTTGGTTGAACCATATGGATATGGCTTGAGCTTGTCTACTTCACCAGCCCAGTTCTATTCAGCTCCAAAGGTGTAAAGACCTCTCATTTAACCTGTGCTTTAGCGCTTGGAAAGGTGCAGTGTGCAGTGGCAGTAAATACCGCTCGGAAGTGGTACACGATTTGCCAGTCCTGATGATGGGTCACTCCAAGTTAACTGCATCACCATTTAATGAAATCACCTCCTCTTCAAAAATGACGGGCAATATGTCAGTATTGATAAAGGTATGCAAAGGTGAGAGTGCGAATGCTACTTTGCGGGCATGTCAATGCTGCAAGTGTCTACGCATAGTACACTGGAAAAGTTATGTTGAGAGATAAGTCGAAGGGGTTTAACATCGTGCCAAGACGCGTCGTGCAGGCTGACTTGTGATGAGAATTAAGCGTTCTTTAAGGTAGGGGACAAGTCACTGGGTACCCTCAAACAACCCACCCACATCCAACTCAACCCATGCTCAGAAAAACATGTCTACCACGTTTTATGTCCTCCTTGCTAGAGGCCGTATTCGAGCGTTTGAGATCCATCCACTCGATTCAGCGCCATGCATTTTGAAGGTGTGATGGAATTGATTTCTCTTCAGAAAATATTGAAGGAGACTTAGCTAATTCACCAGAAGAGTGAAAATTTCCTCCTTCCTTCTGCAAAACAATGAAAGTCTTCACATTGAAATGCCTAATCCTCATTCCCATCTTCGTTAGCATCCCCTGCACGGTCTTGACAATTGCATGCCAAAAAGACGATGGGAAATAGAGCTGAGACAAGAACATAGGTGGAAAGGGTAAGATTTTTCCTTTTAGGAATGAATTATTAAGCCTCTTTCTTGTTGATAGCGGATACTTTAGCGGATGAAATCCTTCGGGAATCTTCCTACCATTGGTGTCAGAATCTGCTCCAAGTAAATGCGTTGAGAGCAAACAAATTTCGCAAAGCCCTAAGTACAAGAAAGGCTATGTAAACGTTGATCGGAAAACCTTTGCATCTGCCAGGCGTGCATTTGGCTTGCCACCATATCTTGGATACCCCGTGGAGGTGTTAGTTCCTTCGATTTTAATCCAAGCTCCACGTCCATGCAGCTAACTGAGAAATACTTTTGACCCATTTAATGAAAACTATTGCCTCATTGATAGTTGTGGACACGAGTTTCCCTTAAAAGATAGGGTGTGTATCTCTTCTTGAATCTGGCAACTGGACTACAGTGAGCTGCTATGACGACGATTGCAATACACTTCAGATGCTGCTTTTATTTTGATAGAAGGGTTGCTTTTTCATGCATAAACTGCATCCAATTTGATATAGAGTTTGACAAAATAATCTTCCAATTAAATACTGTGTTGAAGCAAGTTCCATGTTGTTTGAATGCCTAGGTCTTAACAAGGACAGGTTGCGACGACTGGACGCTGTGCTCTCCACATGGAACAAGCAGGTGCAATTGGTAGTGAATGAGTTGAATCTCATCATCAAGGAGACCGATGATGCTGGACCCTCGGATGAACTGGCCTACTGGCGCTCCCGATGGGACACTCTTAATAGGTGGAGTTTATTCAGCTCCCTTTAACTCGATCAGTGACTAACCCTGCATAAAGAGGGACAAAGTGAGAGTTATTCAAAGGATTGGATTGCGTTCAGGTGGAGTCGAAAACCCAGCTGGCAACAAAGGCTTCATTGCAAGCGGCCTTGGTTCCTGTCGTGCCTGAGGAAGCGCGTGTGACTGCCCAACAGAGAGTGGTTTCAGTCTCGTCTTCCGGTGCCACTTAACGTTCGCCTTTGCGCTAATGAGGAGACCTGAACCGAATGCGAAAAACTTTTTAAGAATTATAAAGAAAAACAAAGGCTTTAGTAGGACTGTAGAAAGGACTCTTTTTCGGGTTGCAGACAGTCTCACCAATTGGAGATGACTTATTTTGAGCCACTATATATAATTTTATTATAGCGCTCCGCGTTAACCCTAGAGAAGCAGTTGGGCGGGCGGATTCATGGGAATGATATCATGTCCAGTTGATATTCGTTTTGAAATTTAAAATCACCTACTAATTAGTCCATGCCTTAGTGTCTAGGAGATGTCGTTTGTCTTGAAGAAACTTAGAAGTAAATACGATCTCCTGTTGACGCTTTTAAAGGCAAATAAAGTACCACATTGGATAGCGCTTTTGTTAGGTTGCATTTGTGTGTACTTTTAGACTCATGGACCGCATGTCAAGTCATGAGGCATCCATCGTCACGAAAGCTCTCACAGGAGTCAAATTGGCGTCATTTGACTTGTGGAATGATTTGGTAAGGAAGTACTTTAAGCTTTAGCTTCCCATTGCATAACATTGTAACAATTGAGGGGATGACACCTTGTAGTAAGTTGGGAGCGTATATTCAAGTAGGAAATTCGAGAGGTGTGGATTTTCCTTCACTGCTAAGTTGAAGAATTCTGCTGAAATATTACTAAACCAAGTTTGAATGATTCTGGTTTTTCCTAATTTTCCTTTTAGAATTCAGTAAATATTTATAATGGGTAATAACAAATGCCTTGTATTTATTACAGATGAAGCAGGCATTTTAAAAAGATTTTTGGATCATTTTAATTTACCAGTGATAGTCCATCAGCATTGCGTATCCGAAAGTCGTTTACCTTGTAGGCCAGTCAGATCTCCAAATATACAATAGAAGCAAAAAATAACGTTCAGTTTCTGACCAGTTTTGAGAAGTACTTTGGGTCAGTTTTCCACGACAGCCCGGTAGGTCAATGTCTCCTACTCTAATAATGTCATTTGGTCAGAAAAAGTTGAAAGAAGAGGTTCCAGCCTTGGTGGATTCCATCAAGCTGATCTTCGAGGTGTCGGAGTATTTCAACACCAACGAGAGAATAACATCACTCCTCGTAAAAGTGACCAACAAGCTAGTCGGTGCGTGTCGCCAATTTTTGTACTCCGGAGTGGACAAAATTTGGAACCTCCCAAGGTTTGTATTGCCTTCCACACTTCGTGGTCATCGAGACACTTAATACCCATGATGTTGGATATGTAGTGCTAAATGGTCGAACTGGGATAGTAAAAGCTGGTTGAGACGGAAATGTGACTTTAAAAGTCGTCATTTATGCTAACTATTGTGCGACAACAAACTCCATCCACCAAGAGCACACTTTTTCCCTAGCCGAGCACGCAGTTGCGTAACACGAAATTAGTTTCTTGTAACTTTCCGTCAAAAATGATCTTCACATTTTAGCAAAGTACTCCATGAAAGGATTAATGAGTGCTTGGAATTATACCTCGCGTACCGCCAAAATTTCCATACAGTAAAGACGACGTTGGCAGCAAATCCGGGTGGAAGACAACTGACTTGCAGGTGCGGACTGGTTTACTGAGTTTAATCAATTCACTCCCTTGTGTTTTTGTTTAGTGAGAACAAGATTTTTGGAAAATTTGATGCCTTTTGTCGTCGACTCTCGGAAATCGGTGATATGCTGATGCTTGTGGAGAACCTGAGACCGATTCTGACTCTGCATGCCGATGACACGATGGATGTGATTAGCGCGTATCAGGGCATGCTTGATTCCATCCACCAATGGACCGGCGATCCGACCGATCCTAGAAATAAACAGGTAAATTATTAGTCCTTTTTATTTTGAACCACTTTATTTATCGAAAAAAACAAAATCTGCTGTGAAGTTTTTTGCAATCGTGGACTCGATTATCACTACTTATCCGTATTGTTAAAAGTCTCTTCGATTTGATTTTAAAATCCGCTTCTATGAGACCGCAGCAAATATTATAAGTTAGACCTCTATAAATTTAAACCACAGAGAGTAGTCAAGGCTCCTCCAAACGAAGACAGTCCATTTGAAGCCCCTTCTGCGATGTGCCAGAGGCACAGAGCTAATATACAGGTAGGGATAGCCAAATGGACTGGCGATTATTTATTTAGGGTGTTGCGATCCCTTCGTTACTGCACTGCTGACATCCCGACCATCGAAGTGGGTGCTCTCCCATTTCGGCTGCACCGCAAATGAGCTTCTTGCGGATGCATCCGATGTAAAATTTAAAAAAAATATTTAGTAGAGATTTCCCCAAAATTTATATTCTATAAACTATTTTAATGATTCACTTCCACAGAAAATTTGGGCTTCTGCATACTGAACCTTCGTGGAAGATGTCTGCAACGAAATTTCGTTTTGAAGATTAATAAAAGTATTTTTAAAGGGCTATTTCTCAAAACAGTTTTCCTTCCATCCCCAAGAAATATCGTTGAGACAATAGGTTTTATGACGAAAGGTTTATAATTGCTCTTCTTTGGCAGTTCACGAATGACTTGGAGTCTTTCCAGACCAGGCGAAAGTCCCTACTCACCCAAATTAACGCCCTATTGGACAAATGGCTTTCTCGGCACCTTTCCGTAAGCCCTCATCCATTCCAACTTCCCGCCTTTCTTCATCACCTCCCACTTCTCTGACCTTCATCCCCTTCCACCTTCAAGACCTGCCACCTCCTTCACTTTCTCTCTCTATGGGAGACGCGGATCACTGATCCGGATCTGGATTTTGTTCCCCGCTACTTACAAGTCCTGCGTGTCTATGGTGAGGAGTTGGACCACGTGCGAGATGTCTACGAGGCGGAGAAACGGGCGCCGCCTCTGGAGCGGGGAATGACCCCAACAGCTGGACGAATTAGATGGGCCAGGGCTCTGCTCCACAGAATACGTCAACCTCTCGACACAATTCACAGTCGCTGTCCGAGTGCGCTTGAGGTAAGAGGGCCAATGTCAAGAGAATAATGACACTTGCTCGACATTTGTCTCAATCATGCGAAACGGAGAGGAACTTTGTTTTAAGGCCCTTGAATCACTTTGGGACATACCTAAAGGCTAGTGATTTGCAAGATATAAAGGTATTATTGAGGTAGGCCGGAATAACGATGTAAATTAACACACTATCGAATGCGTATCTAACGACGTTTAAAAGAGCACAGCAGCAGTTAAAGGTGGATAATATAGCAAAATAGCTGGCGACAAACAGGATGAATGTAGAATGGAATACGATGAAAAGGCCTAAGGATTATTGGGTTGCATCATCTCACCTCGTCTTACAATCAAACATGCATTGAGTGTAAATAGAAGGACAGCCACCCTCCCATCATCGACTGCAAATGCAGGAATAGCGTTTCCCATTTGGAGGTAGGAAGCGTTTTCTCAAAAGCTCCAAAACAGGTTTAACAGCTTACCTTTATGTTGATGCAGAAACGCTGAAAGTTTGCTAAGATCTGCAGGAAAGATACACTCATTAATGAGTCAGGATCTCGGTAGCGTCCGTGTTTATACACATAAACCAAAAAAGCGTGTGTGTGTGTGTGTAGTGGGCTGTTAACATAATCGCTCGCCACGTTCGACCTTCGTGCTAAAGACTGGCCAGTTGGATCCGGGTTCTGTCTACGTCAGCCAGAACGGGCAGGTAAAGCCAGCCAATGAGGCGGGAGTCTCATTCGCATTCTCACAAAACGAATCCACACCTTACGTCAATTGCCAAAAACCGGACCCGTGCAGAGATTTTCTTCGAATAAGGGTGAGAAAGGCGCTATACCATCCTGATCCTCACTGTTCTCCAAGTGGTTGCTGCCACACTATCCGGCATTCAACTACCTCAGAACCATATTTAAAGCAGAAAAGACATTGTTGGAATAAAAGTGGGACAAAAGAGGAGGTGGCTGAGCTTCAAGAGAACATGAAACTTCTTATAACTACAAGACATTGATAGCTTGGAGAATTTCTAATAATTTGGCATACTACCTAATAACTTTGAATAGTATGGATAGATACTGTTGATTTTTAAACGCGTCCAAAACAAGGTATTGCCACAAGTGATTACATATGACTTTTCTCAGGTTTTCGATGCGCATCTATGCTATCAGAAAATGAGTTTTCATTTTATCTCTAACTAGCAGCTCAGATGACCCTTTGACCTTAAGACTAGCTACACAATATCATTTATGACCTTGAGGAACTCCAACAACGGATTTTATTTTCAGTGGGGTAAAAATGGGAAGAAAAAGCGAGAAAATAGCTTTATTGCTTGTAGACAACGGAAGGTCAAAAACAGGTTAAACGATTTAACCAATTGGCAACCGTTCTGGTGAAATACGAGGCAGTAAACTACCACAAGTGGTGCAACGGCCTCGGGGATACGTCATGCAAACTCCTCGAATCTCCTCTCTTAATTTGTGATCCTGAGAACGGTCAGATAGTCCTGAACTCCATATCCACCTCCTTGACCATCATTCGAGAGTCCCAGGTCCTCCACAAACTTGGTCTCAAGGTGCCTAACGTCGCCATGGATCTTCTACTTCAGGAGAAGCAGCTCAAGAGCCACAATTATCTGTGAGTTGGGTTGGGCAAAAAGAACCATTATTCTCGCCACCTATGCTGCCTGATTATCCTGTTTTTGCAGACTGAAGGAGCAACTTATGCGATTTGAAAAGCTGCAGCTTTGCATTGCTCAGCCCATGATGGCAATATTTCAACCGTTTTTAAACTCAGTCGTGAAAAGTCTATACCCCGGGGTGGTGGATATCACATGGAATTCGCTTCAATTTGAGAACTGTGAGTTTGAGTTCCCCATTGATGCACACTGCGATCTAACGAGCGTTCTGTCATGATTTGAGTGTTCATTTAAAACGCCCGTCCCTTGGATAAATATCAAATGGGAATTTTACTTATAGTAGATAGTTCATGACGGTTTATTGCTAACAGTATATCTAGTATATGGACTTCAAGATAGGCGTATGTCTTTAAATCTTCAGTTATCAAGAAGGTGGAGTTGGCCTTAGACAAATTTGAGTTTGTTGTAAAACAAGCCAGAGATTTATTGGATTGTCGAATCAATGTTCTCCTGGCCGAGATGTCAACAACATTGCCACTGGACTTCAGTAACTGCAGAGCCCTTTCGGTGGAGGCTTTTTTACAAGATCTCACCTCCATTCTACCCTCAACCACCGTTGAGCTGAATATGTACGTGGTCCTTTGATTAATAATGTATAGCGCCATGGGTCATTCCCAAAGAAATAGTTGGGAAAATCAGTCCGAAAATGCTTTGAAATTCTGCATAGCCAAAAGTACGAATGAACCAAGCACTTTCAATATCTTCCTCTTACATACTTAGGAAGAGTAAACTCGTGGAGAGCGCGGTGAACGATCTTGTGAATACATTGATGAACAACCTCGATGAAGAGCATGCGAAGGGCCTTTCAAAAGAGACCCATTTTAGTTGTTCAAGGCCAACAAAGAAGGGCAATCAATGCACTCATTGTCTCAACTGCCTCTTTTTCGAGCTGCTCAGTCAATTCAGCCAACGAAATATTGAGGCAGTAGTTGCATGTAGGTGCTCCACTTGCAACAAAATTTTGACCCACTAAGCCTTCTATTATGTAGCGACTTAAAAAAAAAAAATTAAACAAGGAGAAAGTAGTTTTAGATACGCCAATCTTGATAAATTATGCGTTTTGTTTTAGCCCATTATCCATTACCTTCATCTGCCGTTGTTTTGCAATTTGTTTCTACTTATTTTTCATAAGTAACATCGGGATACTTCAGGTTTGCTAGGAATCTTGGAGGAATTGAGATCACGTCTGCAGGTGGACGTCTCAAAACGAGACTCCATCCCCTCCGAATCGAAGACACCAGTAGAAAACGAGGCGTTCTTCTTGTTGGAGCTGAATCTAGAAATTCCCAACATCGTTTGTCGACCGTCACTAACTGATCTACAGACAGGTCTGAGTAGAGCCATCAATATGATCCTTCGTGTTTCTGACGGTATTCAGCCATGGGAACATGTCAAACACTGTCAAGGGTTATTTAAGGTAGGATTATTTTCAGTGTTCCTGTTTTAACTTAAATACTAGGCTTGGAGATAGGATATAGGACATTAAATACCCCATTCTAATCTTCATTATAAATATTTTCTGCTTTACTCAATTTAAAATAATCCATTTTTTCTGCTAATAAATTAGCTTGCGATAAAGAAATAAAGTTTAATTAAAAATGAATCTGGTTAAGGCTGAAACGTTCCTTATATTTTATAAAGAGAAATTTTACAGGCTTGTGCCTTTGGGAAAGAATTCCGAGCTAAATTGTCATGGCAATCAATTTAATAAATTAAATTTATCAAATGACTTTCTGAGGTTAATTAACCTTCAACAAATCAGTGGGTAGGACTTTCACTTAAAGCTACCTTTTTATTACCTTCCTTGAGAAATCTCAAAGTGTCCGCATGAACGACCTGCTGAGCAGCAGTCAGGACTCTTCAACAATTTCCTTCCAATCCATTCCTTCAAATCTTCTTCGTCCTCTGCGAAAGTTGGTACAAGAAAATAAGAATATCATCAAGGTAGTGACTGACTTGAACTCATCCATCACCTACTACTCCGGTGATATATCCAGGCTTGTTAACGAACTCTCTTCTGAATTCGCTGATCTCTGGAAGGCAGCTGTAGGTTGCAAATGTAGCAGAATTTGAATTGTCAAAAAAGGAGTTCCAATGAGATTTTCAATTTGCAGGATCCACTCAGTTCTGCAAAGGAATTTATTGATAAGAATCCATCAGCCTCGGAAGTCAGTGATGAATTGCGTCGATTCAAGGTCAGAGCTCTCTCATAATTGTCACTTCATATGAAAAATATTTAAAAATTAAAGTACTTTGTAATTATTTAAAGGCTTTTGAAGAGGCGTCTTCGAACCTGCCCGCGAATTATCGGATGGGTTCACTCCTGCTTGGTACAGAGGCACTGAAAGGCAGTCTCATCGCAGAATGTCGTTCCTGGCGATCAGCAATTGGTAGTGCCTTGAATACCAAATGTGGTGTCGAAATGGCATCAAGTTTGGAGAGGATGGAAGATCTACTGAAACGTCTCCAGCGTCCAACTAAGGATTTGGACGATGTAAGGGCAAAAATGGCAGCTCTAGATGAATTCCGCCAATCAGAAATTGACCTTGAAATGTTTCTCATCGAACCCATGGCAGAGGCCTACTCCCTTCTGGCAAGCTTTGATATCCACTTCAGTGATGGCAATGCTGAACGGGTTGAGAGTATGGCGTACACTCTACAAAAACTGAAGACGCAAGCTATTGCATCGAGCAATCATCTATTATCCATTCAGCCGGTCTTCAGGACTGAGTTGGAAGCTGGTGTGGAAGAATTTCAGAAGGTAAATGAACAATTCACGTCCGACTACCGAACGAGGTAAGTAATTCCACAAAATTTGATTTGGCTGTTTTAGAGGTCCCATGGAACAGAACATCGATCCACACGAAGCCTCCGATCGTCTAGCCCTCTTTAGTGCACGATTTGATGACCTCTGGGCAAAATATGAGACATATTCTGAGGGTGAGCGACTATTTGGTTTGCCAGTTCGTGAATACCCTGACTTGCACACCATCCGGAAGGAATTGGCCCTACTTCAAAAGTTGTACCAGCTCTACAACACTGTGCTAGACACTATTGTTGGATATTACAATACGCCTTGGACGGACATCGACATTGAGACGATTGATCAGCAGTTGATAGACTTCCAGACAAGGTTAGAGACGGGTTGTGTTAAGTGATCGATGGGAAGACCCTATAGTAAATCGTAAATGAGGTGCCTTGGGGATGTCTTTAGATGTAGACGACTGCCAAAGGGTTTGAAAGAGTGGCCAGCATACGAGGCGTTACAAAAGAAGATTGATGACTTTAACGAGACCTGTCCACTGCTGCAAATGCTGGCAAACAAGTCGATGCTGCCTCGACACTGGAAACGAATTGAGGCAGTGACAAACTGTCAACTCAATGTCTATGCCGATGGTTTCCTGCTGAAAAATCTAATGGAACTTCCATTGCTGGAACACAAGGAAGACATTGAAGTGAGTCTATCAAATTTCCAGGAGCACTTTTAACTCTGGAGGATCTCTGCAAGTTTATGCTAATCATGTGAAGAGTTTTCCCAGGCTGAAGACAATTATGGTTTTCCTAATCCTCGAGTAACAACTGAAGTGATTAAAAAATGACTGGCTATTGCTGTCAAACTAGAACTGGGAAACATCTGTTTGGCTACTAAAAATATCGATATTTGAGATAAAATGTAACACACTATTGATTAACCTTTTCAGGATATATGCATCTCATCAGTGAAGGAACGCGATATCGAAGCCAAATTGAAGTCCATAATCAACGACTGGACGGCACAGGACTTCCAGTTCTCTGTATTTAAAAATCGTGGAGAACTACTCTTTAAGGGTGACGTAGCGATAGAAGCGATAGCTCTGCTGGAGGACTCTCTCATGGCGTTGGGTTCGCTGCTCTCCAACAGGTACAACGCTCCCTTCAAGCCGCGTATTCAAGAGTGGGTGGGTAAACTCACCACAACCAACGAGGTAATTGAGAACCTCTTCAAGGTGCAGAACTTGTGGATTTACCTCGAGGCGGTCTTCGTGGGTGGCGATATCGCAAAGCAGCTGCCGCAGGTGAGAGGTGCTTAGCTTGCTGCTGTGGTTTATCAATTAATCAATATCGATTTTTTCCCATCCAATCAGAAATTGATTTGTGGCCTCTGCAACAGTTGGTAAAGTCTTGGCGCTAACCAAGCATATGGATGTTAATTATGTGTCATGCATCAACAGCTGACGGTCACTAGCTTGGAATAACTCTCAGCCCGTCCCTTACCTCTTCATTTCACCTTGGGAGACGCACCATTGAGAGGGAGCTGTTTGATCGTTAAGCCCGAGTGCATGCCACCAGTTATACAAAAACGAAGCGTGCTCAGCATCTATGCCCCTATTTTAAGACGTTCAAAACTTCAGGGCTGAGCCTGGTTTCAGTGTGTCCGTCCACTCGCCTGTGTGGTTATGTGGCCTCATGGTCAAAAGTCGAGCAGGAGTGAGAGCTGAGATCTGCCTACCCGTTCCAACGCAATACGATTGGAAGGCGTACAAGAGCAACTCCTTTTTATCGGAAACAATCAGAATGCACAGGGGTAGAGTTACAGAGTCAGTGAGAAAAAGCACGGTCCCGCAAAACCTGTCCGTTGAAAAATTGGTATTTTAAGGGACCCCCCCCAGGCGTATGCTCTGCATTCCTCAGACAATGGTTCTCCAAGTGATTATCATTACTTTCTCTTGTCACTAAGGTATTACGTGGGAAACCCACAAATAGATTATAGAAGGCGATGGAAGTGAAAGTGGCTATGCCTAGGCTGTTCGCTTCTGTTTACCAAGACCTTATAAGAGATGAGTAAACAGACAAATGAATGAATAATGTCATGCTTATTTGTTAGGAGGCAAAGCGCTTTGCCACCATAGACAAGTCCTGGCAACGCGTAGTCCAACGTGCTCACGAGAACTCAAACATAGTAGCCTGCTGCTCTGCGGATGACACGCTGACCCAGGTGCTGCCCTACCTGTTGGAACAATTGGAGTTGTGCCAAAAGTCTCTCACTGGTTACTTGGAGTCCAAACGTCTCGTCTTCCCTCGATTCTTCTTCGTCTCCGACCCGGCACTGTTGGAGATTCTTGGGCAAGCCTCTGATTCCCACACCATTCAGGCGCACCTCCTCTCCGTCTTTGATAGCATTAAATCGGTCACTTTCGATGAGACCGTCTATGATCGGATTCTGGCCGTTAATTCAACTGATGAAACAATTGAACTTGAGACTCCGGTTATGGCTCAGGTTGGTTGGTTAAATGGAGTGATTAACGACCTCCTATGAACCGCTGCTTGTTAATGCCCAGCGCAACCAGCATACAAAATGACACTCGTTTCAGCGAATAGGAATAGGTTGTGATTCTCACAGTTCCACAGGTAGTGGAGCTCGAAAAATCAAGATAAGCAAATATTTTTTAATAATTTCACCTTCCTCCTGCCAATAAAAGCACGAATTTAGATGTTACTTTGATATTCTACTTGTTTTGATATGGGACCAACGGCTTTCCGGTGTTTTAGCATAAATCGCTGATTTTTAGGGTCACGTTGAGGTGTGGTTGGGTGACCTATTAAAAATGTCCCAAGAGTCACTGCGTCAGGTCATCCACAACGCCTATAGTGTGATCAATGACGAGGAGAACTTTGATCTACTGAAGTTCGAAGACTCGTTTATCGCACAAGTGGGTCTCCTCGGCCTCCAGTTGTTGTGGACGCGCCATGCCGAAGACGCGCTTAGCAACGTCCGCACCAACCCGACGGCGATGCGAGAGGCCAACTCGCGGTTCCTCAAGATCCTCAATCAGCTGATCGAGGTCACTACGAGGGAGTTAACTCCACTGGAGAGGACCAAGTATGAGACTCTCATTACAATCCACGTCCATCAGAAGGACATTTTTGATGACCTGGTAAGTAAGGAGAGATGTAACATCAAAAATCCCAAACTGTTTAACTTTTGGCGAGTAGTAAATGCATTTTATAAAGTTCCTTGATTCCTTTATCAAATAAATGAACCAACGAGTAGAGAGAAGAAGGAAAATTCGTGTACTATAAAAGTTCCTTAAAAGAATCCCTCTTTAAGGTGAAAATGCGGGTCCGATCGCCAACGGATTTGGAGTGGCTGAAGCAGTCACGCTCGTACTACAATGAGGAGAGAGAGCAGTACATAGTGAGCATCACCGACGTCAAATTCATCTACCAGAACGAATTTCTTGGGTGCACTGATCGACTGGTCATCACGCCTCTCACAGATCGGTGAGTGAAATAGCTCCTATTTTCCACTTCAAGTTCTTGAGTCCAATTTAGAGTAATAAATCATCTCGAGTAATTGCCATTCTAGCACACATTATGCCTTCTGAGCACAGACTGAGATAAACCAAGTCATTTTGTCTATTCCTACTTATTAATAAAGAGTTTCTCACCTCCTCATAGGTGCTACATAACTCTGGCTCAAGCTCTGGGAATGTCTCTAGGTGGGGCTCCAGCAGGTCCCGCGGGCACGGGGAAGACAGAGACAGTAAAAGATATGGGACGGTGCTTGGGGAAATACGTAGTGGTCTTCAACTGCTCCGATCAGATGGACTACCGCGGTTTAGGCCGCATCTTCAAGGGGCTCGCGCAGTCGGGTGCCTGGGGCTGCTTCGATGAGTTCAACCGTATCGAGCTGCCTGTCCTCTCGGTGGCTGCACAGCAGATCGCCATCGTGTTGGCCTGTAAGAAGGAGCGCAGACACCAATTTGTCTTCAGCGACGGTGATGTAGTCAATATGAACCCGGAGTTTGGCATCTTCCTTACTATGGTAGTGCATTTGAGTTGTTCTTACTTGGAAGCTTACACAAGATGTCCGTCGGATTTTATCTTTAATCGCCTTTATAACTGACAGGAAGGGCTCTCGAGATCATTAGTCATTTCTTCTTAGTAAAGTAGCCCCAAAAGTTGAATAGGTCACACTGATCTTGCATCAATTTCTTCTATGACTCTTGAGGAAAAACCACTTTCCCTTTTTTTAGAATCCTGGCTATGCTGGTCGTCAGGAGTTACCGGAAAACTTAAAAATCAACTTCCGTACTGTCTCAATGATGGTGCCAGACAGACAGATAATAATTCGCGTCAAGTTGGCAGCCTGTGGTTTCTTAAAAAACATTGAATTAGCCGCCAAGTTTTACACGCTATACAAACTCTGTGAAGAGCAGCTTTCAAAGCAGGTGAGCCCGAACGGAAAGCGAGGGGTGATTAAAGTTTGCTTGTATCTAATGGGATAGGCAACATTAGGTACATTAGTGTTCTAACTGACAGAAGGCGGGTCAAATTTTGACGTGTTAATGTGTCATCAGTCGATCAAAATGCTTAAAAGGTTTTTAAGATCACTGTGACATCAAGCTACTGTGGCGTTGAAAACAAAGACAAATGCATTATTAGCTTTGGAGAGGAGATTGAAGTACTTGAGTAGCATTTAAGTTTTGCTCTGCGATGGGCCCCGCAAGTTGTTTTCACCTTTCCAGGTGCACTACGACTTTGGACTGCGCAATATTCTCTCGGTGCTGCGCACCTTGGGCGCCTTCAAGCGGGCCAACACGGACCAACCGGAGCCGACCTGCGTAATGCGCGTGCTACGCGACATGAATGTGAGCAAGTTGGTGGACGAGGACGAGCCCCTTTTCATGTCTCTCATCGATGACCTTTTCCCCGGCATGCACCTTGAAAAGAAGGGATATCGCAGCATGGAGGTCGCCATTAAAAAGGAGGTATGCAAGTCCCTAGCCACAGTCCATGTTTACATCCGTTCTGCCCTTCGGTATTTAGTACTGATTCTAGTGTTTTTAAACTGGATTTGACATTTTTAAGTTATGGGACTACCTTAGACACCAGAACATTGCCAAATGTACGTGACGCCTCGACTTCCTTATTTGAGCCCCAACTTCACGCATGCGTGTCTTATTTGGTTCAAGAGGATCTAGTTAGTTTGGGAAGAAAACGATAGTAAGGGCACTCGAATGGCTTTACTTGTCAGGCAGACCTTTGAGCCCTACGTTCACCTAAGGTTGATCCATGGGTAATCTCAATCAAACAAGGCGTTCCTAGCGTTTCTACACTTCGACGGAATTAAGCAGATAAATTTTTTAAATGCCATAGCTTAAATCTTTTTGCGTTTTCTGACTCTGTAGGTGGAAGGACAGCAACTCATTTTTCATCCACCCTGGGTACTCAAACTCATCCAAATGTACGAGACGCAACGCGTTCGCCACGGATTCATGGCTCTGGGGCCCTCGGGATCAGGAAAAACCTGCTGTATCACCACTCTCCTTGCTGCCATGACAGCGGAGACAGGAGCTCCTCATCGGGAGATGCGTATGAATCCAAAGGCCATCACAGCTCCCCAGATGTTCGGTCGTCTCGATGTGGCTACTAATGACTGGACAGATGGGATCTTTTCCACCTTATGGCGTAGGACCACAAGGCTGAAGAAGACGGAACACTGCTGGATTGTGTTAGATGGTCCAGTTGATGCAATCTGGATTGAAAACTTGAATTCCGTTTTGGATGACAATAAGACTTTGACACTGGCTAATGGTGATCGCATTCCCATGGCACCAAATGCGAAGATTGTCTTTGAGGTTCACAATATCGACAATGCTTCGCCTGCTACAGTATCGAGGAATGGGATGATTTACATGTCTAGCTCGATTCTTGACTGGAAACCGATTATTCAAGGTGAGAGCACAAACATTCAGTGATATAAACCGAATTCTTATGTCCGCGAAGTGTTTGTCCTATCAAGACTACCAAGCAGATAATTGATAAAAAGGCCTTCAGGTCGGATGTCTACTGAACGACATTTGCGATCCCGGTAGTTGAGCAGAGGAGTGTGCCCAAAACTGAGTCTAAATTCACGTCTTAGTCACGTGTGCATGTAGCAATGGGTTGACCTTGACCTTAAAGTGGGTGTTAGGGTGCTCAAAGTGCGCCTAAACCCGGCTTCAGCCAATCGGGAGGAAGAATGAACTATGGCCGGTTCCAAGGTCGTCCGCGAAAACAACCACGATAACGGTGGCATTTAGAAAGGAGAGCAGGGCCATTTTTCTGGGGTCGTAGGCATCACCATCACTCAATCAATGGTTGTTCAAAAATAAATGGCTTGCTATCACACCAACTTTACCTTTAAATTATTTCAAATTTAACCTGAGTAATTTTTTATCCGATTTATCGTATTCTACACTATTTTTTTTCTTTTTTCGACAAGCAAACCTGTTTATTAGATTTGGTTTACTAGACTCCCCCTTCCATTGGAAATCGATAAGATTCCTCTAAGCGACTAATGTACTCATTTAATTCTTTTATGGTCTTTGAAGTTCTTATGCTTAATATGCAATAAGTAAGTGAATAAAATAGGTAAAAATTTCTCCACCTTTAACACATAAACTTGGACATTTGATTGGAGTCGGATCAGGGTTGGTTATTTGCCACCTAATTTTTATCTTTTAATCTTACAGAATACATTTACTTAACTTTTAGCATGGCTTCTAAGGAAGTCTCCCAAAGTTAAGGAAGTAGTGATGAACACTCTGGAAAAGTTTTTCGTCGACGCCTATCGTTACGTGATCGAAAATTTGAAAGCAAAAATAGAGGTGATACCCACTTCACAATATGGTGCTTTGAGCAATTTTCCAAGGCTCCATATCATATCCTTTCCTTCCAGCTTCTCGAATGCAACTATATCAAGCAGATAATCAATCTTCTGGAGGGTCAACTGCTGGATCGTGAAGGGAAAGAACTACCCGATGAATATCTCAGAAAGCTGGTTATTTTCGCCTCAATGTGGTCGCTCGGTGCTCCTCTTGAACTGAAAGAACGCAGCAAGTTGGAGCAGTTTCTTCGAACGAATCATGCTGACCTTCCATTGCCCGAACTCAGCAGAAGTGACACTTCGCAGACCATGTTTGAGTTTCTGGTTGATAAAGATGGCAATTGGCAGCATTGGAGCAGCAGAGTTGAAGACTATGTCTACCCTCATGACTCCACTCCTGATTATACGAAAATTCTTGTCCCTAATGTGGATAATACACGAACTGAGTTCCTTATTCACACTATTGCTAAGCAAGCCAAACCCGTTCTCCTCATCGGTGTACAGGTAATGCCTTCTTTGATTCTGAAACTCGATTTTTGACCGATCGGTGGGCTAATTAATTCAGCAATAAATTTTTCAGGGAAGCGCAAAAACAACGATGGTAGAGGGTTACTGTAGTCGTAGTGACCCAGAAACGCATCTAGTGAAGACTGTAAACTTCTCCTATGCCACCACACCAAATATGTTCCAAAGGACTGTGGAGAGTTTTTTGGAGAAGCGGGTGGGTTCCACCTACGGTCCACCGGCAGGGAAAAAGCTTACCATCTTCATCGATGACATTAACATGCCCGTGATCAATGAGTGGGGTGATCAAGTGACCAATGAAATTACACGGCAGCTGATCGAAATGGGGGGCTTTTATAACCTCGAGAAGCCAGGTGACTTCACGAATATTGTCGATATTCAGGTAACTCTTTTTCTTTCTCGACAGCCAAAAAATAATTTTCAATGGCCAAATACCTTTAATAAAAAGGATGTATTGAATCAAAAAAGATCGTTAAATGCGGTCTCGATCGTTCCTATCAGGTGATCGCAGCGATGATTCATCCTGGTGGAGGTAGGAACGACATTCCGCAGCGGCTCAAAAGTCAATTCTCCATTTTCAATTGCACCCTTCCAAGCGATACCTCTATGGATCGAATATTCAGTTGTATGGCAGAAGGCCACTTCTGCGAAGAGCGCAGCTTTCCTGCTGAAGTACGTGATCTCGCCAAAACCCTAGTCTCCACGACGCGTCTCCTATGGCAACGTGTTAAAGCGAAGATGCTTCCCACACCGGCCAAATTTCACTACGTCTTTGATCTTCGTGATATCAGCCGAATATGGCAGGGAATGCTCCGAGCAGAAGCAGAAGTCATCTCAACACCACAACGCCTTCTAGCTCTGTGGTGGCATGAGGTCACCAGGGTCATCGCCGATCGATTTATCGATTTTGATGAAAAGCAGTGGTATATGAATACATTGAAAAAGATGGGAGAAGAGGTGGGAAGTGCTACTGTAGCCTCGGAACTGTGCTCCAAGGAGCCCTTCTTCGTGGATTTCTTGCGCGATCCGCCAGAGGCGACTGGTGATGAACCCGATGATTTTGTCTTTGAAGCACCGAAGATTTATGAGCCAGTGGATGGTCTTGAATTACTGGCCAATAGATTGATCCACTTTCAGGTATAGTGACGGTGTGTTTGTGTGGCTCCCAACTTTTCTCTGGAGGCACAATAGGGCTCACTAGTCTGAAAACATGTTTATTGTCGTAGTGCGAAAAGGTTGGAAAGTCATAGATAAAACAGAGTCATTATAGCATCAAGATTGTCATTGGAACCTGAGAAGATTGAGAAGCTCGTGTACTCGAGGAAGGAATAAAAAACCATTGTTCCACTACTTAGTCTCCTTCTGTTTCTTCTGAGTGCGTCATTGGCGCTCTCCCAATCACTTCTCTTCCCCGGCAGTCACATTACACTCGGATGACTTCTGACTGCTTACTTTATGGAAAAGAAGATCGTCAGGAGATTTTCCAACGCAAAGGAAAGAAATTCCATTCTCTAAAGAGTCAATCTTTAAGAAATTCTGCAGATTTAGCTATCCGGAATGGATGTGTTCTCTAGTGATGTTTACGCGTTATTCAGCCTAGGCGGTCGGGATCGATATCCTTTTGCGCTATCATTGTGCGCTCAGGTCAAAATTTCAGAGAAGCTGGGATACTAGAGGCTTGAATAGGACGCCATAGCATCCATAATATGGTGTAGAGGCCTCTTTATCAATTACACAGGTGAAAAAAAATCATTGTTCAACTTTAAATGAGTCTAAGTTGCTTTATCCCTCTCTGACAGACCATGTACAATGAGACAACTCGTGGGGTGAAGTTGGATCTGGTTTTCTTCGCCGACGCAATGGTCCATTTGGTGAAGATCTGTCGAATACTACGGCTGCCGAAAGGACATGCACTCCTTGTTGGTGTTGGTGGTTCAGGAAAGCAATCGCTAACAAGGCTGGCCACTTTCATTGTCGGCTATCAGACTTTCCAGGTTACCATAACCAGGTAATCCCCTTCAAATCTTCGCGTTTCCTTCTGACTTGGGCCGCCATTTCAAATGTTTAGGCGGCGTGATGCTTCAAATTTTTCCCCAAAAAGTGCAAAAGCATACATATGGAGGAAAACTTAAAATATATATGCAAATTCTTGGGAAACAATGGACAGAGTATTGATAGGGCGTTCAAAGGAGGTCAGGATTATGCGTTTATCGAAAAGAAAGATTTCTGGATGACGTGGAATGGACTGCAGCTACGCAATCGCTTTACGCCACCATAATCCTGGCTTGTGCAGGTATCAACCCAAAGCTCTATTTTCACCTTACAGATCCTACAGCGTGTCTAATCTAATGGACGATCTAAAGATCCTCTATCGTCTCGCAGGCCACGAGGGTAAAGGTGTAACGTTCGTCTTCTCCGACAACGAGATAAAGGAGGAGACCTTTCTGGAACCCCTCAACAACATGCTTGCCTCCGGTGAGGTAGCAGGGCTTTTTGCTCGCGACGAAATGGATGAGATCCTTGGTGACCTCACTCAGCTAATGAAACGCGAGTGTCCACGTGTGCCACCAACCCATGAGAACTTGTACGAGTACTACATGCGACGAGTGGCGCAAAACCTGCACGTCTGCCTCTGCTTCTCTCCGATTGGGCAAAAGTTCCGCACGAGGAGCTTGCGCTTCAAGAGTCTCATTTCGGGATGCACTATGGACTGGTTCCAGCCGTGGCCGCGGGAGGCTCTCGTGGCAGTGTCTAAGCACTTGCTAAAGGGTTTTGACGTAGTTTGTAGATCTGAAGAGACGATTATCAAGTCGGCGTTAGTCAATATTATGGGCACGTTCCATGTAAGCTGTAGGTTTTTTGAAAGAGACGAAAGACACCTTCAGCATTAATTCTTTGACATAATGACGTCATTAGTTTCTCAACCCTGCCACACCAACTTCTGGTTGATCAGAGGGGAACAGACAAACCCAACTTTTGTTTTATCAGAGAACACACAAATTTTGCTTCAATTTTTCGGTGGTTCTTTATCTAACTCAAATTCAGTTGCTGGCTTTTGGGACGAAACCAGGATATGGGGGCGTTGGAGTGATTCCATAGGTCATATTTCTTCCGACTGCAAGAGTCCAGATTTAACGCACCCACTCACCAATCCCCGCTAGCCAATAAAATTGCAAAGCTGAACCAGAGTGTTCAATTAGTTAACTTGCCGATTGGTGACATATATTTCTACTGACAAATGCTTTTTTTTGTGATTGCATGACTTTAAGGTTGGAGGTAATTGCCTTAGCTGTTGGATTATCACCAGTTGTCAGTGGGAAGTTCCCCATAACGTTCGCATACCATTTGGGGGTGTGCTGCGTGGTAGGTTAATGCAATGCTCAGAAATAGTTTACCATGGGGTGCATCATATTTGGAATAATCCGCTAGTCCTAACAGGAATGGAGCACTATTAGTTTGAATTGCGCGTGTAAGTGATCTGGGGTTAAGGTGCCGAAACTTTTCAGCCAGGACTAGCCTAGCAGTCGAGACACTTGGTACCCCAAAACTTACCCGTGCGAGGCCCTCACTTGAAGGCAGAGGGAGACAATTTATTGCCCCCTTTCGCCGAGTGGAGACTGTTACCTTTTATTGATATTCGACCGTTGTAAATAGAAGTTCACGCGCTTGATGTCTGGCGTCAAGCTCTCGGCAATAGCAATCCCTAGACAAGGTCTTCAGTTGGTGCGCATAAGCATGCTAGAGGTACGGCGTGTGGTGAGTACGGAAGACGCAGAGTGGTTCCATTCTTGCATATTCATAGCATCTTTATTAGGCTTGACCATGTAGTGATTGTTAACAAATTTGAAGTCTCTCTATGCATTAATCAGAAAAGCGAAAAACGCCGAGAGTTTCGAGGAAATCAAGAAGATTTTTGTAATAGTTTTAATTGTTTTTTTCACCATCTTCTTTGGAAAAATTAAATTAACTCGAATCATTGGCCTTGTAAGCCTCCCAAAGGCACCCAATCACAAGAGTGGGAAGCGAATGGTAAATAATGACAGTACTTTTCTTTCTACTGTGTGATTTGGCCACCTTCATAGAGTAAAATGACCAATCCTCTCAATTCTTTTGTTCATCTCAGAAGAATGTAGCCCCTTTAGCCTGTGTGCTTCCACCCCCCAATCATGTCCTTCCGTGGAACCAATGGCCCTTCTATTAGTTTAAACTCAAAGCAGTGATTAATCGGGGAATTGACTGATTGACTGCCTGTTTGAGATTATTAACTACCGAGTGAACTATAAAAAGACGGCTTTGCTGGGTTTGGTGCTTGATAAGTTAATCCATATCATACGCAATGCTTCAATAAGTTGGTCGCCATTTGAAGGTTCCCATAGGCTCAATTCCAAATTAGTCCTTATGTGATTACGTCGTTTTGCACCTCTCTTACAGATCGCGCATCTCTACACTTAAACCTCGACTTTAAGTTTAATTAAGTCGACACGATAGTTTTAATTTTATGCAATCCACCATTGCTACTACTTATTCAGCCCTGTGGTCACCATCATCCAAACATATCATCTTCGAATATTTGGTATTGATTGTCGTTCTGCCATCCTACATACCTTTTCCATCACTTCCATGAGGTTTAGATACTTAACAGATTCGCCCAACGATAATACTATTTGTTTAAGCCATTATGCTGCAAGACGTCCAATGCATTACCAGTGAATAAGTTTGAGTGTGTTGTAAACGAAATGAAAGGAACATAAACTCTAACCATTTTCTTCTTTCTTTCTGTTGGTTTGGAACAAAAGGATCGTGTAGCCACAGCTTGTCACGACTACTTTCAGCGTATGCGTCGCCAGACCTACGTCACGTCCAAATCCTACCTCTCCTTCGTCACCACTTACAAATCCACTTACTCCACTAAACGTAGTGAATTTGACGCTCTAGCCGGTCGAATGGCCTCCGGGTTGGAAAAGCTCTCCGAAGCGACAGAGGCGGTGAATAAGCTCTCCGAGGGCCTCGTTGTCATGGAGCACGAATTGGCGGCAGCCAATCAAAAGGCGGAAGCGGTGCTCGCTCGGGTAAAAGAGCAGGCGGGTGCTGCGCAGACTGTGAAGGAGCAGGTGCAGGTGGTGAAAGATCGGGCGGAGAGTCTGGTGGAAGCGATTGGAAAAGACAAGGGTATTGCAGAGGAGAGACTGGAGGCTGCTAGACCTGCCTTAGAGGAGGCAGAGGAGGCACTGAAAACTATTAAACCGGCACACATTGCCACCGGTGATTACTTTGGCTAATTCTTCCTCTAGATAAGCGATATACACTAAATTTACTTTGTGTAAACTGACCAGAAACTATTAGCGTACTGGCTTAATTTGTTTCCATACAGTTCGAAAGCTGGGTCGGCCACCACACCTCATCATGCGAATCATGGACTGCGTGCTGATTCTCTTTCGTAAGCCCCTTGATGCAGTCACTCCCGATCCGGAGAAGCCATGCCCCAAGCCGTCATGGACGGAGGCTCTCAAGCTCATGGGAAATACTGCTTTCCTTTCTAATCTGCTCAACTTCCCCAAAGTGAGTGGTCACATTTTTCTTGCACACTGACCGTTCCAGCCTTTTGGCTTTCCATTGGCTTTGATACAAAGTATGGAGAACAAATGGGTAATAAGTCTCTATCTTGGACCGGATTCAATATGGATCGGAATGTTAATCTAAATGTGGCCACAAAAGCTTGAAAGAGTTGGGATGACTATGAGTTCTACTTAATTCGTGTTTCGGTCCCTTTCAATTGGATCGCGATACAGACGGTGAGGAACTCTGGACCCAACCGTTCGGTTTATAGCCTCTTTAAATTAAGCGCTGGATGCAATCTATGTAAACCGTAACAGGGCGCGAGAAAAGTTGTTGAATCAAAAGCTTAACTTTTGGTGCTTTTTTGGCTTGTGACTTTAAAATTGACAATTTGCTCCAGAATGGGTCACCTAAAATTCTCAGGTGAATTGAAAGTGTGGAATAAGTTAATGTTAGCATAATTCAGTATCACCTCAAGCAGTCAAACTTCCTAGCTTACGGGCCACAAACTCTGTAAAAAAGTAGACCATTTATTGGGACGTTACCACAAAATGAACTAATGTTTTCCAAATCCTCTTGTTTCTATCCCTTCAGGACACCATAACTGACGAGACAATTGATCTCATGGAGCCCTATTTCCAAATGGAAGATTTCAATCTTGAACAGGCCAAACGTGTTTGCGGTGATGTTGCTGGTCTGTGTTCATGGACCAAAGCAATGGCTGCATTCTTCGCAGTAAATAAGGAAGTTATTCCCCTGAAGGTACACGAATAATCATCTTAGCCATCTCCAAGAAAATAAGATAATAGGTTCTACTTGATGCATATACACATACCCTTCAGAATAACCTCGTGATCCAAGAGACTCGATTGGCCCAAGCCAACGCGGAATTAAGTGACGCCCAAGCACAATTGGACGAAAAGCAGGCTGAATTGGATCGAGTCCAGGCCGAGTACGACAAGGCGATGGCGGAGAAGCAACGATTAGCCGATGATGCCGAGGCCTGTCGACGCAAAATGGCCAATGCCACCGCGCTGATAGAGGGACTCTCTGGTTGGCATTTTAAATCAAGTTAAATTTTATTAAGTCATGTAAGTAAAAAGGACTTAATTCTTCTCGTTAGGTGAAAAGGTTCGATGGACTGAGGCGAAAGCCCAATTTCAAACACAGATTGAAAATCTGGCTGGCGATGTTTTGTTAGCCACAGCCTTCCTCACCTATGCCGGACCATTTAATCAAGAATTTCGTAATCTACTTAATCAACAGTGGCATAATGAGTTATCACGAACGAATATTCCCAGATCACCGGTAATGGTTACATTTATTTCGTTCGCTTTTCCTTATTTTCCCAGTAAATGCCACCTCCTTTCTACAGGACTTAAGCATCGTCAATATGCTTGTGGATAACACAATGCTAGGCTTGTGGAATCTTCAAGGTCTACCTGGAGATGACCTATCAATTCAAAACGGATTGATTGTGACAATGGCTAGTCGGTTTCCGTTACTCATCGATCCACAAGGTCAAGGCAAAGCCTGGGTCACCAATAGGGAGGCTGATTCTAACCTTATGGTATGCATCTCCTGTGGCTACTTTGTTCATAACTTTTCCTCTGATTAACTAAGGTCCAACTGGACCTCTCATTCAATACATTTTGAAGAAGCCACCAGTTTAAGTGCAGCTTTGCAATCAACGAGTATAAAGGCTGGAAAGGTAGCAGCTTGATAGCTAAAACGATTCTCTGTTGTTGCGATAACCACTTCGACTTTAAAGGTGAATATTACTTTGGAATCCATCTTAGTGGTTCCGTTGCCCTTTTTCGTCGAAGACCCGTCAGTATTCTAGCCCTGTACACCAACCACTTTCGTACAAGTATTTCTCTAAAGGGTAGGGTGGGATAGGCTTGCGTAGCAACTGTATATTGTCTATCCCCCTCTTTCCTTGTTCCATCTCTCTGCTGTCCAGCCGCTTATCTAGGTCACTCAATGGGGAAGACTCCAGCCCTCCAGGCGACATATGATTACCTTGATCGATTCTTTTACGGTTGCATTTCAATTCTGTCAAGTCTAGTTGCCAAAAGTGAACTCTACTTCAGCGGTCCTTTTGTTGTGTGCACCTGCAGTTTTAACGCATGCACAGGTGATGGCTTCCTTCTAGAATGCTTTAATATGGCGCTTCTTTAAAGAATTTATTATTTTTACCCTTTTGGGGTGAGTATGCGTGCCAATGAAACGACTGTAATGCTCAAAGTCCTTGGATACCTTAAGGTAGGTATGCAGCCGATATGGCTCTGCTGCAATATGATCGACTAGTTATAAGCGTCGAGGCTAGCAGGCGGAATATTCGGTACACGATGTTAAATTTGTAAAAAAGTGACAATCATTGAAGCACTTTGATTGGTTGGTTACATCCAGGTGAGTTCGCTGAGTCACAAATACTTTCGGAGCCACCTGGAGGATGCCTTATCACAAGGCCGTCCACTGCTGATAGCAGATGTTGGCGAGGAGCTTGATCCGGCCTTGGATCGCGTTTTGGAGCGCGATTTTGTACGCGTGGGCACTGGCTACAAGGTTCGAGTTGGTGACAAGGAAGTAGACGTGGATGTGGATGGCTTCCGGCTATACATCACCACCAAACTCCCTAATCCACTCTACAGTCCTGAGGTCTTTGCTCGAACCTCTACGGTTGATTTCACCGTCACTCAGAGGGGTCTGGAGGACCAACTGCTACGAATAGTCATTTTGACGGAAAAGAAGGTGATTTTGGATGGTTTTATACACCTTGGCATTTTAATTGGCAAAGTTACATTTAACTTAAAAAATTGAAGAACTATTAAATTAATCCTTTTACAACCAAGCATTGTGGAAATAGGTTATCTGATTATGTTAAAGTCATGGGGAATTGAGCATTTTATGTCCTCATATCACAGTTGACCCTCTTACTGCTGACTCAATCATTTGTCAAATCGAATTTGCTCACTTTATGGAATGCATTTTAGTTCCAAATAATGTCTCCTCGTAAATCATACTGCCAAAACTGACGTCTTCTCTCCTTTAGGAACTCGAAGCCGAGCGAACGAGCCTGCTAGAAGAGGTCACTTCCAACAAACAAAAAGTTAAGGACCTCGAGGACAGTCTCCTTCTTCGTCTCACCTCTACGGAGGGTAGCCTGGTAGAGGACGAGTCCTTAATCAAGGTTCTTCGAGTCACCAAAGCTACGGCAGAAGAGGTTCGAAGTAAGCTCCTAACCGCCACTGAGACAGAGTTGAAAATTAATAACGCACGGGAGCAGTACAGACCAGTGGCAACGCGTGGATCCATTCTCTACTTCCTCATTGTGGAGATGTCTATGGTGAATGTGATGTACCAGACTTCGCTGCGTCAGTTTCTCGAGAGGTTCAATCTCTCCATGTCTAAATCGTCAGGATCACCGGTTACACATAAACGAATCAAGAACATCATTGATTATCTCATGTTGGATGTGTTTCGCTACATTGCAAGAGGACTGTATGAGAAGGATAAATTCACCTTCACCCTACTGTTGGCATTGAAGGTGGCTTTACAGGAGAAGAAAATTTCTCTAGAGGAGTTTCAGACATTCATAAAAGGCAAGGGACAGTGTATTTAAGAAATGCTTCCTGCTTTTAATGGTGGGTAATGTCAGCAATTATGCTCTCCTTTATCAGGAGGTGCTGCATTGGACTTAAATGGAGTTGAACCAAAACCGCGACAGTGGATTCAAGACATGACCTGGCTTAACCTTGTTGAACTCAGTAGACTCTCAACTTTCGCTAATCTTCTCAAGGACATTTCACGTAAAGAAAAGGTATGAATGACACATTTCTCAATAGTCAATGCAAGTTATGCTCGCTCACATAGGAACCTTGTGTTCTGAGATTGTAGTGATTATTTCTTTAGCAACAAATAGATTACTTGGGACTGGCTTTCCAAAAGAGCTCATAAACTGTGTATGTGCTAATGGTATGCCTGCATTCGAGTTCAACCAGTCGGAAATATATTGGTGTTGGTTTTAAGCCAGTCATTATCAAACGGAACTCATATAAACTTTCATAAAATTAAAAGGTTCTTTTTGCTTAAAATAAGCGTCTTTATTAATAAGCTTCCTCATCAGAATTCTAATAAGGGTCATATTCTATTTAAGTTTCCAAATGGCAACTTCATGATGGAATTCATGCTTTTGAATGATGCGTCTTTGTTACATCCTTGATCACTCCCGACCATGATAGAATGATGCCAAACTCCAGGAGAAAAGAGTCTTTTACTTTTCGGACCCAATAAGTTTATTTAACTGCTGGTTTGCAGAGTTTTGTGCATGGTCTAGGTAATGCTAATCATCACGCCACCAACAAATATGTTCGGTCATTGATCAAGGACGGATTGTGAACGCGGCTTGCCTCAGTCTCCAGCGTCTCCACTGACCGTCTTGGTTAAAGTAGACAGCGAATAAACTTGTAACAGATCGTGTTCAGATCACACGTTTTTCCTCCCTTGTCATCGCCCTGGGTAAATAAACAAAGATTAGAAGACTGCATAACCCCCTTTGTCATTTGAGTGCCATTCTCAGCGCTCCCCTTGATCAACCAAGAGCGAACCAGGAATGGCTGGACTTAAAATTACGTGGATACGAGGAGGCGTTTGCTTTAAACTTCACTGAAGAACCTCGACAGCTCTATTGCATTTGGGGTTGTGTCTTCTTTGTGAAATAATCAGTGAATTGGATGACAACTTATCGGTTCCACAAAGAGGGTATTTCGTTTGCCAATCACTGTTCGTGAGAACATTGGCCTAAAAGTTGAAATAGTGGCTAAAACACTACGTAAAGTAGCTTTGTGGGGCTAAATTTCTGCACCCGTTCTCTCTTCACTTCGTTTCTCATTTAACCGCTGTACAATTGCCTCTATTTCTTCCATTTTAGTTGTTAAAGTCATGAAATTCGTAGATCTTTATGCAATTTCCCCAGTCAAATCCGTAGCCGACTTTTTCAAATTATTCAGGTGTGTTGGTTGTCAATTGCCTGCTTACAGAACACGAGACTGATGTGTGAGCGCGGCTTCTACAGACCTTCTGTTGTGGGTCTGAGGATCCAACCCCTCACATTTGCCACCATTCTGCATCGTTTGGGTTTCCACCAGTTGAAAAAACCAGAATAGCTATTTAATTGAGCAGAGTTTTTTGTCACTACCACGATTGTGGCACCCGAGTGCTAGGAAAGCATATCAGAATGGAAACATACTTAAAACCAACTATTTAAATTGAGTCTATTGCCCCAACATTGATGTTCTTTAACTCCTGAACACACTATGGGCGCGCTGAAAGTCTGTGCTCCCATCAATCTATATCAGTTTTAGGCTGGGCTTCTCGATTTGGGCACTTGAGGGGTCAAAGTCGATTTCTGTCTTGATCTTGATTGGAAAATGACTATCACCTTAGATTACCTGCATGGCTAACTACTCGGTTTTAAATTACCCTGGTATTTTAGCCGTAAATAATGGCCCCTTGAAAGTGATGTCCTAATCTCTAGTTTAAGGATTATCTACTGAAATCCATCCTACTATGACGGAGTTCATAGAACAAACAAAGTAGCCTTCAACCTGAACGTCCCCTTATTCCACTTTGTTTTCTTTCTTCCAGTCTTGGAAGCGCTGGTTCGATAGCGACGCCCCCGAAGATAATGCCCTACCGGCTCCTTATGAGACAGCCTTGGAGGGTCAGACCTTTCAACGCCTGCTTTTGGTGCGCTGTTGGTGTCTGGACCGCTGTCTTCCTATGTCACGACGATTTGTCAAGGAGATGCTCGGTGAGGCCTTTGTGAACCCTGTCATGACAGACTTGGAGACGATGGTACTGCAGGATTCAGACCCTCAAAAGCCTCTGATCTGCTTCCTCTCTATGGGCTCGGATCCTACGGAGAATATTGAGCGACTCGCTAAACGTCGTGGTCTAGGTAGGCCCTCTCTATGCCTGCGGATGTTCCGATAGCCTTTGAGAGGTTGCATTTATTGTTTCAGGAAGTCATTGCCTGATCACATCAATTTTGAGGTCTGAGTCATGATATTGGCCCTGGTTAGTTTGAAATCCCGCGTCTATGAAGCTTTAAAGATCTCTAAAGTCGGTTGCTTATATCTAGAACATCTGAGAAACGCAGATAATCAGATCGTTTTGACCTGATGCTCGCGCTTATTGTCCGATTGAACTTCCTTAAAACTAATGATGTTCTAATTGTTCTACCAGTGGTAATTTTTCATGCGACGATAGATAAGTATTTTGAGAGGGCATATGTCGTGCTGGTAAACGGTCAGATACAAGATTGCACTACCTCTTGTCGTATTTATTTGTTTGTTTAAAAACTTGTTTGATTATCCTCCGTAATCAGATGCATCGTTGTCTTCATTTGGAAACATACATTTTCACTCTAAAATTATCGACGCTTGTAATAAATCATCCCGGTAAAAATAGACACAGGGCAAAGGAATGAGAATCACCAGCGATTCCTTCTTACCGTGTCTTGTAGCCTGCGGAGCAGTTTCTATGGGCCAAGGTCAAGAAGTACATGCTAGACGCCTCATCACAGGCAGTATGGCCGAGGGCAAGTGGGTTCTTCTGCAGAATTGTCACCTTGGTCTTAACTTCATGGACGAACTCTTCGATTTGGTGGGTTATAGCAAAAACGTTTTATTCCTCAAAGACTCTAATAAGACCATTTACGGACTGAGAAGGCGTGAATTTAATTTGACTACAATCAACAGGGTCATTTAATCCTTCTAGTCTATTAGCAGCTTCCCGCCAACGTTGCATATTTAGAATTCTCCATTTTCCCACCCGACCTTGATGTCACAAGCGTGTTATACCTATTCTTCACAAGCTCATGGCAACTAGAGTTGAACCAGATCGTGCCTTACAATCAGGTAGCGATGTCAGGTTTTCCTGGTCTGTGGACAATTGACTTCCTGGCATTGAATTGGCATGTGGGCTAGTAAAAAGTTTGCTTTACTTTGCAGCGACTGAGCGGTTGGTCTGCGGTGGTGGATTTTATCCGAGGCTGCTAAGCCCAGAAAAGAGAATCCTTATACACTCTTCACGAATATTCTACTAATGGTGATTGTGTTGATTTTCTAGGTAACCACTTCTCAGAACGTTCACGAAAGCTTCCGCTGTTGGATAACAACGGAGCCACATCCCAAATTTCCCATCGCCCTACTACAAATCAGCACAAAATTCACCTTTGACCCCCCCATGGGCGTGCGAGCCGGACTGCTACGAACCTACGCCATGATTGGCCAAGAGGGTGAGGACCAATTGGAAGCGAGCAGCGCTGTGCAATGGAAGCCACTATTATACGCGGTGGCATTCCTCCATACTATTGTACAAGAACGTCGTAAATTTGGACCTATTGGTTGGAACATACCCTATGAGTTTAATCAGGCAGATTTCACCTCTACAATGCAGTTCATTCAAAACCATTTGGACGATATGGATGCACACAAGGTACTTTTGTTGAAATGACCTCGACTTCAACCGAGATTTTATTCTCGATTTCTTAAGGTTACTTTTTCTAATTGAAAGTAAAAATGGCAGATTTAGTCAGTCATAGACAATTTTCTTGGAGTAAATATTGGCAAACCTATGAAACCCTAAGCAGGCTGTAGACTTACGTATTCTGAAATTTCTTTTGCGGAACCCACGGTATCTAACTAACAATACAAATGAAGACAATGAGCCTTCTGCAGAGAACCATAATTCCCCCTCAAATTCTTTTAACAACCAAAAAGGATAATATTTATTGCCATAAAAATGATTTGTCTTTGCTCTAAACTGAGTCCCTAATGTTAATAACCTGGTGTCCGTATGCGCGAGTGGCCTGGACCCTACCGGGGTCAGGTCCAATAATCAATAGTGGTCAATCAGTAGAAGATCCAGTGATTAGTCACCGACCGGAACTATTGGAAAGGTGTCTTCGCTCTTATTTGGGTTCAACTTTGAGTGACTTATTAGTTGGCACCCGCAAAAATTTGCATCGGCTTTGTCTAAACGATTTGGAGACAAAATGGTACGGAAGAACAGCAAAGTAGTGCTGAGGTGAGAAATGCTCTCGGTCTCGGCACTGCTTCATGTCGTGTAACATTTTGCTGCTTTTGCCCATTTTGAGACAATCAGGAATGCATTTATCATCTGGGATGAGGCTTATATCTCTCCGGATTAATGCCATGTTTTCCTTCAAGAACTCATTTTATTTTATTTACCTGCTTCCTTCTCTCCATATTTGCTCAAAATCCCCTTTTAAAATTACTTTACTAACGTATTCTAATTCTTAGCTTGGTGGAACCCACTAGTAAATATGCTATTATTTGCCTTAGTCAAATCTCACGGTAATCCCAGTTTAACATCCCTTTCCTGTTGGTACCAAGATAAGGAGGACTTGAGTGATAATCTCACTTGCTAAGTACTCTTCATCCCTTCCACCTGCAGGGAATCTCTTGGCCAACAATCCGTTACATGATCGGTGAGGTTCAGTACGGTGGTCGAGTGACTGACGACTATGATAAACGTTTGCTGAACACTTACACACAGGTCTGGTTTACCGACCGCATCTTCATGGACGACTTCCAATTTTACACAGGATACAGCATTCCAAAGGCACAGACTGTAGAGGAGTATCAGACCCGCATTTCCGAACTGCCCGCTACTGATTCACCTGAGTGCTTCGGTCTGCACCCTAACGCCGATATCACGTAAATGAAACCGACGCTTATTGCTTTGCTGGTAAAATGGTTGTTTCACTGTGGCCAGAACTTGTATGGAGATTCATATGTCCTAAAACCATGACTGAACTAGGCCCGAACTTTGAACAAATCGTGCCTTTTTTACCAAGGTACCAAACTAATAACGCGTCGGCTGTACTCACAACGATTGCAAATATTCAACCCAAGGATGGTTCTGGTGGGGGTAGTGAAACTCGGGAGGCCTTCGTCAATAAAATGGCCGAAGAAATGCTCTCCAAACTGCCCCCTGATTACAATCCCTTCGAGGTAATTAGATCTTTACTTGCGTCTTTGTTGAAGAAACTGTTTGGGCCGCCTCAGTCAGGGCTTAATTCATCTGTGGGTTTCACTTAAAAAGCTCTACCATCCAGTACTTTCGACTTTGAATAGGAAGATGTTGCGCAAGTTTTGATGAGTCATAGCATCTGATATTCACCTTTTAAAATGATGAACGAGTAAGCATATAGAATTAACAAATTGCTTTCAACCTGCTTTACTCAAGGTGAAAGAGCTATTACAACAGCTGGACCACCTCAAACCGCTGCACATCTTCCTGCGCCATGAACTGGATCGCATTCAGCGGGTGATTAGTTTGGTGCGCGCCACTCTGAGTGACCTAAAGCTGGCCATCGACGGGACCATCATCATGTCAGAGAACCTGCGTGACGCTCTCGACAACATCTACGATGCTCGCATTCCCGCTATGTGGAAGAAGGTCACTTACACGTCGTACAGTTCAAAATTCGCTTATTATGTTCTGGTGTTTTTCTTCGCTGACCAGAGTAGGATAGTAATATTAGCTATTCCCTAGCGTCGGAGCGATCTCTGTACCTCTGAATGAAAGAGAGGAGATTATTTGCAATGCTTTTTGAATTACATCCTATGCCTTAAATAGAAACGAATACGACCGTCTTAGCAGTACGACAGCTCTGTCACGCCAATCCGTAGTGAATTAACTCGTGTTTCAAAGACGAGCTCATCTTTTTCATCCAGCCTCAGCGTGAGAGAGGAATGAGCTTTCTCTTGACAATTCCCCCTGCAGCTCGAAACATCACAAGAAATGGCGTGATGTTAAGTCACAGACAAAAAAAGAGCTTCAAGGCTGCTTCTAGAGGTAACTTTGTTCTCAGCGTACGAAGAAGTCCAGTAATTTGGTCGTTAATTTTCCATTCCAGTTGTGCGACCAACTCTGTTAACCCATCCTGCAAATTCAGGTAGAGCTCACTCGTTGCGCCACCTGCCATAGAGCTCACCACAATACCTTGCTAAACAAAACCACTTTCTCTTTTGTAATATCCCATGGCATCAAGTGTTGATCGGGCTCAGCGAATGGGATTCCGTCTTGTCACTTTACAAATCGTTTCCAAGAATGCAATAGCTTCTCGCCAGTGTTATGGTACAGGATTTAGAGAAGATGCGATAGGCAGGGGTAGGACATATCGGTTAGAAGTTGTTCACATTTACGTGATTCTGGTGATAAAATCGTTCAGACAGATTTATCGCGTCGAAGCACTTGTAGCTTCTTCGGACGAGTGGATGGTTAGCTATTTCTAAGCGATCCATTGTCCACCCATCCCAAACTCCCAAGAAATACAACACTTTATTCCCTGAAGATTGGGCATGCTAAATGTTTAAGGCTGCGATCTCGCTACCTAACCAGAAGGGGTGGGAAACCAACTTTATCTTTTAAAGAAACAGCTAGAAATGGCCAACTAGTGGGAGGGAATCCCCTTTCATCCTTTCAAGACACCACAATACCTCGTACTGCATTCCATAAAATTGTCCCATGCGAAGTCCTCATACTCCTCCATTTCCGGCTTCATTGTATCCATTTCTTGATACCAATTTTCTAGATGTTGGTACTGACTCTTTCTTGGCATTTGGGATCACATGATCGCATGTGAAGTAGGATAGACTATTTGGAGGTAGCTAGGTCTTTTCTCCAACTAAAAGCACATGCTATTAACTTATCTTAAACCTAAATAGTATCAAAACAAAAAAATAACGGAAATTTATGCACATGGTGAGTTTCCTGAGTTGTACCTGGTCACCTTTACCACTTTGCATCTTGACATCGTTTTTGCGCTGGTAGACTTACATCTGGCTACTTTTCCAAGGTTCTGATACCGCACGGTGGTGTTCTATGGCTATGTGGTCAAGTTTGAAGTAATTTGTACGCGTTAAATTGTGGACAGAAATAGCTTGTAAAGAATAACCAAACTGGCTCTATTTCGAGTAAGGCTGAATTGTGTTGGATGCATCTCACTAAGATGCTACTAAAAGAAGTGCCACATCACCCCTGCATAAAATTGGAAAGCAAGCTTTGCAAACAAAATGAGAGGATAATAGGTAGGCGACAGTGCACACATACATTAGCAGAGCCCCACTCCATCGGATGGTTGAAAGACACGGATAATGCTCCACGCACTCATGTCGACTAATTTTGGCACCTAACAGGTTTCATGGGACTCGGCGACATTGGGGTTCTGGTTTACTGACCTGCTGGACAGAAACGCGCAGTTGCACAATTGGCTGTTTCACGGCAGACCCAAGGCCTACTGGTTGACCGGCTTTTTCAATCCTCAGGTATGTTCCGTTCCTCTTTCCACCAATTCATGTAACCTTTCTCATTTATAATAATAAGTGAAATAATAGACTAGAAACAGGTGTACTACACTAAAACGCTCTAATGCCCTAAGGTGCGACATTTTTAACCAAGCATACAATTTAAAGTCGAAGCATTCGCGAAAAAACGTTATTTCCTTTCGTATAATTGAGGAGGAAATCATGTGGTTTTGTAAATGCCAAGACGCGCATCGCCTTCTGTATATGAGGCATAACTAAACAGCCCGGGTGCGTAATGCTACTGATATCAACAAGTAGAATGGGCTAGCCGAAGCGTTTGATGTTTTAGGGTTTCCTAACAGCTATGCGACAGGAAATCGCTAGAGCCAACAAATTCGCACTGGATGTGGCAGCTCTGACCAACGAGGTTACGAGAATGTCTCATGAAGAGGTCTCGCGGGCACCTCCGGAAGGTAAATTTACCCCTTACTTTTCTACCACTTTTTTCCCTAAATGCGCAGAGTTTTAAGATGTATACTTCGGATTCATTTTAAAAGTTCATTAGGGTGTACAAACTAATGTGTGAAATTACTTTTGTAAACGATTTAACCTTTCACTTTGCAAATCTATTTGTTCATGCTGTCAGATAAAAGTAACGTTGTGATAATGTTAAATTATGGTTTTATCACCTTTAAAGATAGGTAAAAAGGATGTTTTCTCAAATCGAAGCATTATTTCGTTGCAAATAGATAATGATTCCCCAGAAGGATAGTCACTTCAACTTCGTTAATCGAGTATATAGCAGGTAGCAAACGTATTATGGAGAATAACAATTTGTATTTCCTTTGCCTAAAAAGGTGTGAGCAAACAAATTTGTATAGCAGTATTGTAGCGCCCCGAGACTTCCCTTAAGGTAAAAGAAGGCATAGTATTAGGGCAGAATATATATTCCGGAACCAGAGGGCTTGGGGACTGATGGCACGGCCCGGAGGCCGGCCAATCAGCTGGTACAATATATGGCCATCCAAGTGACCGAAACCGGCAGTTCGAACAAAGAAAGTATTGCAAGTATCTTCACCCCAATTTTATCACGTTTATGGGAGTAAATATACTTTTCAACACAGGTGTTTATATCTACGGCCTTTACCTTGATGGAGCTGGGTGGGATAGAAAAGCTGGTCGTCTGATGGAGCCGCCACCGAAATTATTCTACACCCCTTTTCCGGTCGTCCACTTGTCTACCTGCTGCTCCACTGGCCGGGCGCCAACCGCACCGCTAACATCAGCGACCTACTACACCTGTCCAGTTTACAAGAAACCTGCAAGAACGGACCTCAACTTCATTTTCCCTCTACAACTGAGGACGAATCGGGATTCGAACTACTGGATACTTCGTGGGGTGGCTCTTCTCTGTGACATTAAGTGAAGTGCAACTCGTGGACGTTGGAAATTAGCGATTTTGCCACCAAAATCATACATCATAAACGAATGTTATTAATATGTTAACCCGAGATTGGCACAATTAAAATAAAGGTATTGTTCTCACAGTCTGAGCTTCATCGAGTTTTTCCCATGGCTGACATCCGCGAGTTGTGTAAATGGTCGATCACTTAGCATCAAAAGTTAATAAATTTAGTTTGGAAGGCAAGGTTGCTATCTAATAAGCTCCTCTGGCAAAGATACCCACATTGTATCAATTTGAACGGCAATAAGATTTAAGGCTGCGAGAATGAACAATTTAAAGTGCATCGATTAGAATTTTATAGCCATCGAAATGCAGCAAAGACAGTCTGAATTTAAAAAAACTAAATCAGCAACAACTTTTGTTATTTTGAGGCAACGTTTTAATGTGCCAGTTACATTAGGCGGTGTGTAGGCGCGCGCTTTTGTCCTCGTGTATGATGGGCACGCTTAGGGAGGCTTTTTGTTTGGGATACCATCGTGTAAGTTGTTTACAATCAGTTATGAGCTTAGAACTTTACGAGTGAATGGGACAATGAGATTCCTAGATTTGCGGAATGTGACGTATATGTCACACTTCCAATCATAATCTTTGTTTATTTGGCGGTATTTTCTTTACCATATTTAATTATACTGCTCCGAAGCTCCCATCGACCTCGAAGGTGGACCCCTCTATATTTCGTTAAACACGTAAGAAACAGTTTGGCTTTCACTTCTTTAGCTATCATACTTAATGTTACTGGCTGTTTTAATTTGGAAATTTGCCAACATGGCAAACGACACAAATGCTTACGCTTGGAACTATCTGTGTCCGAGTGCAGTTTGTACAGCAATCGTAAGCTTTCATTTTATTCAAAAAGACTCGATCTTTTTGTTGCTTTGCCGATTTCATTACTCGTAACAACACTGCACGTTTTCTATGAACACATTTAATTTTTATGGACGATAAGCCTTGGATTGACCGCTTTCGGATTATTATGTGCTTTATCTTTAGCTGTCTCTTAGTTTGTTGGTTAGTGTGAATATCATTTGCTTAACGTTTATTCAAATTCACTTTTGTATGGACGGTTTTTCAACCCATTAAGCCATTGACAAGTAAAGTAACTAATTATTTCTAAAACTTAGATCCTAGCATGGCTTTGTATTCGGTGCAGGAATTCGAACGTCTGATCTACTAATGTTTAAAATCACCTATTTTGTCAGCTATTCCAACTGTCAATTGTGAATTTGGAAACTGTTCGAGACAGAACCACCTCGGCTGTCTACTTTCTCTGCTGCCTCCTTATCTTTGTTGCGTCGCTGGTCATTACATGGAACATCAGTTCCTATAGACTGCAGCCTTCAACCTCGGTCAGTTCAAGTTTTGGCTCTTTTGCTTAGTAAAATGCGTTTTGCAGATATTGTTGCAAAAGATACAGTAGAGGAATGCTCTGCTAAATCGTTGATATCTTTGTTACGGGTTTGGTTTGCAAGGCTACATTCGCTTTTCATGTGATCTTTATTTTAGCCATGACTTTCCATACAGTCACTGTCAACGGCTCCTTGATAGGCTGAGAACAACTATGAATAACCTACAGTTGCCTTCCTTTTGATTGCAATCAGGAAATCCGGAAAGCTATTGTCATTAATTTGGTGATCATGTTTTTTCGGTTAATCCAATTTTGAGATTTAACCTTCGAATTGTAAGAGCAGAGTCTTTCCGACTATCACTTTAACCCATAGACAGCACACAAAGTACGGAACTTTGTGACAGAGGTATAAATACTCGCCTTAGTAAAAACCTTTTTTTTGCGTGACCTCGGTACAAAAAAGATTATTTTTTACCTCTACACCAATACATAAAGCATTATGGGCGGTTCTGCAATCACTAGTAAGTGTAAGGTCTGACCTACTGCACTTTGATATTCGCTGTACATGTGGACCAATCCACGTCTCTCCTCCTCTCCACCTCTGGCACCATTCTTCATCGTTAGGCAACATTGGACAACAGCGTGTAGTGTTTGACGAAGCCGTACAGCTAAAATCTGTAGATATCTACTTGTGTAGAAAAGCGTAAGCATGCTTTGTATAGTCGTAGGACGCTCAACCACTCAGTATTGGGATAACTGATTAACCGGTTTCGACCTCTCAACTACTCTCGGTTGTAGCTCTATACGTCATTGACGGCCATAGTTGTAGCGGTGGAGTGCTTGTATAATCCTATGCCACAAAAGCACTTATTTATGACGATCTTGAATTCAAAATCCACATCATCAAAAGCTTTGACCTTGCAGTTTCTTTTATCATAAATTCGTTTAAATTGTTAAGTAGAAAAATTTCTTAAAATAGATTTTCAAAGCCTACTTATGCCTATGAAATGTTGCATAAACAACTCTATTGCCTTTTTTTTTGAGAACAGATTTGACGGTTGCTTTAAATTTGACACAGATTCATTGCCTGCCACGCTTCCTTTCACTTTGTCACAATCGCTTCTTGTTTCCCTTGTTTGCATTCTCCTGTAAATGAATTTTACTTTTTGGTGCCCATTATTACCTTTTAATGGGCCAAAAGGACCCAAGAAGGAAACTTACTACTTCTTTGTTACTATGCGACAAATTGAACGCCCTTCCTCAATGGCAATTTCTTTATTTCTTTGAGCAAAAGGCAATGAATTCTGAAGTGTTTTATGGTATAAGGATGAAGTTACTGTCGTGTAGTCCCTTCTCACCAAAGAGTAGGTTCCAACCAAACATGGTGAGAAAGGGTTGATAGCATCTACCTGCATAGTATGACCAAACAAGTGTGTCGAATGTAATGCAACTTTCTAATAAACAAGTTAGTCGAATTTGATCCAGACAAATCGGCTTCATAAACTGAGGCCTTGGGACGCTTTCTCTTAAGCCTTCGTCTTAGTTCCGGTCGTCATGGACTTTTAGAGGAGTTGGGAGACTGTTTGTGTAACACAAATAGGTAGAATTTCCATGTCATTGATGTTATGGCTGTTTTATGTGAATATAAAAAGGTTCTCTACATCATTTACCAGGATCATAAAAGGAGGGATTCCTCTTCCGTGCTATTTCATGATTGTCTGTGATCAGACGACCCTCGCATTGGGTGGATGCTTACAGAACTGACTGGCGAGACTATGGGCCGAGAACAGAGCCACCACCGTACTGGACTTGAGATTTCTCTTACATACGGGTAGACGTCCATGGCTTTGAATTTTGCATCTTCGTTCACAGCAAACTTCACTGTACGCTGTGTGTACGCTTACTGTCACGACTGTTTAGTATTTTGATTAACGATTTCTGGACTGGACTGAACTGAACTGGCTCATGTTGTGAAAGGCGATCATCATTTGAAGTGCGACAGATTTGACACGGTGTGTGGTACAGCTATGGTAGGGTGTTCTTTCACATAGACACCACATTTAATTCAACGATTTGCCTTTAACATGCCTGGTAGGTGCTGCTGATGGAAGGTATTCTGTCAAAATAACGTCAGCTTTTTGAATCAGCAGGCATCAATTCATTTTAATTACCTTATTCATACATTATTAGGCAGCACATATTTGTCGTTAGACCATCTGAATTGTTGGTGGGAGAGTCAAAGGAGGACGCAAATGAAGGGTAGACATGATAGGCATTAAGCGAAGCAATTCCTTGCGTTTTTCACCGTATCCTTCCTCATTGATGTATTTCACAGGTTTTAGCATGACTTTTTTGCTACGGCACCAGTTATATACCAATCGTGTTTAAACTGGCACATGGGAGTTCAAGGTCGCTGCTGAACATTGAATATCGTTTAGCTTGTTACTGGTACCAGTTTGGTTCGGATTTGTGATTTTGACCTAATATTTTACAATCGGTTTTCTCGATTCGAACGATGTCTAAATCAGACGGATTTTTCGCCTCACACTTTGGCAGCGTCATACAATGTTGGAAGTAGCAAGTCTCCTCTGCTATCACTCATAAAAGTTGGCACACAAGTCGGACGGACGGCGTTAACTAGTATGACATGTGTAGATAGGACATCGTATGACGGTAATGCAGGTTCTTGCCAAAGCCGTGCGATTGGTGCGGAAGATCCTTTAACCAGCTCATTAGGATTATAGGCCTTTCCATTGTCAGTGAATGCCCTACAGCAGCATTCAGCTTGTCGAAAGTCCTATTGGCGCACGACCCGTCGACTCAATCACATATGCAGTTAATCTTTCTGTGTCAATAGTGAATGCAATCAATCAAAACAATTTACAATTTTAAAAATTTAGTCCATCCTATGCACGAAGATAATTTGTCACTTCTAGTTAACAGGGAGGAGTTGACAGTTGCACCGAGTGAGGGAACAGTTTTTAAGGAGGGTCAGGGTTTTCCAGATCGCGTCACTGCGTGCGACCAGATCTGGGTGTATCACTTACCACAGAAATAAAAGCGAGCTTTCAAGGGTTAAAAGTATGTAGCTTTATCACAAACGAAAAGGCTCGAACAGTTGTTTCTGTAGGTAGTGTGATGAGAAGTATTTTTTTTGAGATAAAAGTAGCGCCATATTTATTCACCATCTCTTGGTGTCATAGTCAGTAGGTAACACCACTCTGTGACTTTGATAAGTGTATAGGGGAGGCAGAACAAAATTTGACCGCCGGAGTCTCCCCTTCTTTCGCGTAATGCACAAGCCCATACTCATCACGCTGTGTGAGCTGCAGCAACTCGATTGAGGGGCACTGCCACATCTCCAAAAGTGTGCATCGGCAGTTAGCATTTTGACGCTGGTCATATAGGCTTGTCCGGCCGTGCCTGAAATTATTCCTGGGAGGAATTTCTGAAAGTACTGGCCACCCACTAGATCAAGTGTATGTGTGTAGTAAGTAGCCATGTAGAAAAGTAAATTCAATCCCGAAATAGTTCGGACGTCCTTCACTCATTTTCAGCCCTGACACATTTCTCTTAACATGGTCGTGGTAATTCAACACATCAAATATGTGAACCTTCCGTCCTTCCTATGTAATGGTGTTTTTCTCGATTGAGCCTTTTACCTACCTGAGGTTGGCATGATGCTCCCAATAGTTGTAAAACACTAACGTCTACCATCGAGCATGTGTCAGGCCCTTTGATTCGAAAATGTTTCTAGTGCTTTTTTGAGGGGAAAAGTTATTTAAAACAGCGTCTAGGCATTATTTTCATTTAAAACGTGAGTATAATTTCTGCTGCCAATGTAAGGAAATCTCTTATCTCTTCTCCATGTACAAAGTCCACTCAGTCTCATTTTCGCCTTTTTAACTGGAGGAAAGATAGGCCATTTGGACTTCTCAAAATTTTTCTTTATCACTGCGTGGAAATGTCATCTTTTAAGTGTAACAGAGCACATCATTTAAGTTCTCTTTATTTGGCTTCTTGTTAGTGCCACCGCTTACCTAAGTTACTTTTTCTTTTTAAAATGCAAGAATAAAGGCAAACGAGATGATGGATGGTCAAGAAACTCATAATTTCCATGCCTTCATTTGTTTTCAGTTGTGCTTTGCTTGGATTCTTTCGTAACACCGAGAGAAAGGTGGGTTTCCATAGGCTTTAAGTAGTCCTTTTCATATCGCCTGCTTTTTAACATGTTAGATAAATCGGAATAATGCTACCTTAGAAATGGTACTCGAATCCTCTGGAATTTCAAGTTTAAAAAACACCCATATGTGATGTTTGCTTTCAATTTTGAAGGATGTCAGGCAATCAGTTCTGTAGTGTTCGAGTCGCATTAGAAGCTTACGAGGCCCTAAATCCTATCTTATTCACTCAACCATCATTTTCACCGCTTGGACCTCCAAATCCTTGACCGTTGTTCTGATGTGTCCTCAGTTGTTCGACTCTTCTTTATCCTTCCGATTTCTCTTAGTTCCTTTTTAATATATTATGTAGGCGTAAGGTGCCGTCCCAGATGGGAAAATTGGGACGTTACGTATAAATTACCCCAGTAACAAAGGCGATCGTGCAGTTTATGCATCGAATCTTCTAACATTTTTTGAAGACGTCACTCAAAGCCCTCTATGTGCGATCTCCTATCCTATTTTGAGGCGGCAGTGCGTTTTCCGCCTGAAAATATTGTCTTCCTCCTCTATTCCGCCTAAGTAGTTAAATCTCACGTTTCAGTACTAAATGGAACTTCAAACGACGCACCTACCTTGCGTTCTTGCCTGTTTACGGATGAGATCAGTTACGATTTGGCTAGCTTTTCTTTCTCATGCCATGCATCGCGATAATGTTGCCTTCAAGATAAGCCAACGTCTTTTTGCAGATTTATCACTTAGAAGTTAAACGGCGGAACTTATTTTGTTTACTCTGCCTATCAGTCAGCCAATCAACCAATCTTAAGGTCCTTTTTTGGGTGCATCAACTAGCCCATGTAATGGCAGTGAAACGACCGTTAATTTCGATGGTAGCAACAACCCACCCTGTGAAGCATAGTTTGACATCCTACCAAGTCATCATTAAGGCAAAACAACTTATGAGGCTAAGAGTTTCTGTTGTCTTATTAGAAAACTTATGATATTACAATCAAACTCAACTGGAACTATGTTCACAGTTCAAAAATCACTCCCTTTTTCTACAACTTTTGGACGGCAAAATCCTTGTTTTCGTCCATACTAAACGAATGGGTTTCTGAGCAACAGATTATCTCTTGTCTTCTCAGTTAGGAGAAACAAGGTGAGGGCAGAGAGAAGTTGTTTTTGTCCATCTCAAGGCGAAGCGGACGGCTTGTCTATCCATCAGGAGCAACGTTGTCATTAATGGATAGGCTAGGGGAGGAGTGATTATTTGCCTTTTAATTGATTTTTTTTTGGAAGATGTGGACTTTTTATTAATTTTGCAGAAAATAATTAATTAATAATTCGTTGAATTTAAAGCTGTTGCATCCTTTCTCCCCTTCATAAACTTGATTGTGGTAGGTAATTTTATCCACCCACTCTTTACCGATAGGAAACATGGCAGCCATGTGAATCTCTCTCCCAAATGTTGGGTGGAGATCGTCTATTTAAGGGTAAAATGATGAATCACCCTGAGTTTCCGATTCATCTAGGTGGATTTTACAATAGTTCAGTGTTTTAAAGAGAAAGTTTTCATGTTACGATTAGATGGCTAGATGATAAGTTCGAATGACAGATGTACACATCAAACCTGTATTTTGGAGTGACAAAGAATACTGTAAACCAAGGTGTGAATACTGCACTCACTGCTAGCATGGCCATATGCATAGCACCGTTTATTTAGTGCCTGCAAGGCAGCTTTGTCTCGGTGGCGTTTGTTTGTAGGACTGAACCATCCTGGGAGAGCTTGTCTCCTCACTACCCCACCGAAGTCGCAAATATTTATAAATGACTGTGTTCACCCTGCAATTTTGCCACAGATAGTAATGTGTCAGTTTGATGTCTAGGACTGGGCAACCACTCCAACACTACAACCGGTATTGTCACTGACTTGCAGAGCTACAACCGGGAATCATTGAGGCGCCGCCAACATTTATTAAAGTACCATGTGCGCCGACCATCGCTGCGTAGTAAGGCGAGCTTTGCGCTACTGCTTGTAGCAGTCACAGCAGTACTTGAATGTCTTTGGTGAATACTATCATTGGGAAATTTACGATTGAGGCTTATAACCAATGTCGAAAGGGACCGATTACTAGCACGAACCGCTCGGCTTTGCAACTGACTGTTCTCAAAAAGATTGGTCGGAGAAGCTTCGTAAGCATCAGCATAGCATTTTTCACCTAGCTTAGCATAAGAAAAACTACTTTTTGTTAATTTCACCATGCAATCCCACTAGGTGATACTCCTCTTTTGTAATTTTGAGGACCCGAAACAATGTATTGCCGAGGAGAGGGGTGCCAACATGCTAAATAGCCTCTAGACGTTGAAGTAAATAGGCTGCGGTGTGCACATGTGGGGGAAGTCTAATTATTTTTGGGATTCACAAAAATTATTCCACCTGTGACTTGCATGATCAAGGACTAAATGAAAAGCATTGATAGATTTGTGAGGTTTTCTTGTGCTACAAGCATTCCTAAACCATCTGGTTGAAGTGCACCGGCCAAATAAGGTATTTATTTTCCTACTCATGAAGATTTAGTGTCCCAAATCACTCTTGAAGACCAGAGGAGATGTGATACTAGAACAAAGGATGTATTGCCTACGCACAGAAGAGCTGAGGGGACACTGACATGGCCCAGAGGTCATGCCGCTTAGCAAAGGTGCAAAGATGGAGCCTTAAGTGCTCGCGCAAACAAGGCAAAGGGCTAGCCAATTAGTCGAAGCGTTAACTTGTAATTCGAGCACATTCGCCGCCAAGTTACTATTCTCTGTCCCGTATTAACCCATAAAGTGCATAATCGAATCCTCTCTTTTCCCATTCCTTCTCTCCCTCTTCCCATCCTACTGAACGATTTCACACTAACTTTTGTCGATTATCTTGTAATGCAAAACTTTAAGGTTGATTTGGTTTTTTGGCCAATGAAATCATCGCATTTGTGGTTGTCCCTCATAATTTACCTTGACAAATTCTACCCAATCTTGGGCTGTCGTTTACATTAATTCGTGCTAGCCATCTCTACGCTGAAGAGATCGTCAATTATTGTCAGGGGTATCCTACAAAACCGACTCGAAATCGCCACATTTGCAGCATTTGCACAACGATGGTTTAGTTGGATTCTCGTCCAAGACCAAACATTTTTGCGTATTGTCGCATCAATAGGCTCTTTGGAAACTCATTTTCTGCAATTAATTTGTTATGTGTGAGTAGGCGACTTTCGGTTTCGAAGAGCAAAACAAACGCTAAAGAGTTTAAAGATTTCATTAGGAAGGTAGTTCAATTTCCGACAGGACCTTACTGGATCCTGGTCAACTATCACAGCGGCCATTCGTGAAGCGCATTGAAAACATGTCTGAGGAAAGAAGACTTAATTCTTCTACATCTCTTACGCTAGGCGCCTGGTTCATTGAACCCACCCCCGCCACCTGGCTGGAGTCTGGCCGTAGCGCCGCAGGAATTGATCGAGTACCTCTTCTGCGCCTGCGCCTTCTTTAATCTAATCCTCGCCTTTTTTTCTGACCGCCCCGTTCCTCCGCCCACTCCCTTCATCCGCCCTGTCTGCGCCCCTGATGAGTCCGATCTTCGTCTGGTGGAAAGCGACGACAAGCCTATGAGGAGTGGTGATGGTGGCACTAAAGATGCTAAGGCGTCCAAACCAACTCCGGTAAGTTCGGAGATTGTGATTGATAAGATGAAGAGGAAGTGTGAGTTGGAAGTGTTTATCGAAAAGTCGTCAGAGTTATGGCTTATGGAAAAGGTAGGGGATTCTTTAAGGCTAGTTCAGGTCAAAGGGTGGCCTTTCGAGAAGTGAAAACAGCTTGCTTTTTTTTCCACATGATCCTTTTCCGTTACATTCATACGCATACCACACCACTTGTCTACCACTCTGGAAGAGCCTGTCTGACTGCAATAATTTTACGGAATCACAAATATTTTTAAACGATTATGCTTATTGTACAATTTTACTATAGATGGCAGTGTGTATCAATTGTCCAGGATTAGACTAACATTTTACTACCACAACTGAGAATGCCACTGACTTGCAAAGGTACGTTGGGAGTGTTTGAGATGTCGCTACCATTCAACCAGTTATCCTACTATTGAGTGCTTTAGCGATCTCTAGCCATGCAAAGCCTGTCTGTAGTCTTCTGCACAAGCACTACACGCTTTCACCCATACACCCGTTGGCCATATCGCCTGCCGATAATGAACAGCCACTGGAATAGAGTGGAGAGGATTGGACTGCCTCACGCCATGTGTGACGATTATTATTGTATAGAAGGGTGGAATTGAAACTGGGTGCTACTTCTAGCACCATCACAATGGTATCTATTAAAATTAGTAAAAGTTAAGTAGTCGTTCGATTTGACTACTCCTTGTATGTCCTTGTTCCGCAGTGGGAAAGCTGCTTTGAGGAAAAGTAATTCATCGGATTTTTAGTCCAGATACAGAAGTTATTCGAAAATGTTTCAACTTTTTGAGAGTTAACGTTCTTGCTTCCCGAAGCTGTGGATCGAGTAGTGAATACGAGTAACGAATCTGTCTACGCCTCGAACGATAACTCGCCAAACTGCAGCTATTTGTGCCAGATGGGCAAAAAACAACTGAGAGATTGGGAAGCACTATTGTAGACGCCTAAATATCTGCTTCCAAGTGCAAGTGTAAGTATTAAGTTATCTCCCAAATGATCTTCCTATTTGCTTACCATACTCTTGGCGTGATGGGTGCAGTTTTCTGAGGGTTCAATCCGGCTGCGGCCACTACCACGAGAATCGAAGAGTCAAATAAGTATTTTAGCTCAATAAAAGTGCAGTTGGAGGGGTCAGAAGGACGCTGAGTGGGGAGGAGAGTGTGGGCTACATCCCTACTTAGCGTCGACTCAGCTTACAGTCGCTCCTTCAAATAGCAAGTACGAAGAAGTATTCAACCTTATCCCTTCTAGATTGAATTTCAGCCACTCTTGATTGCACTATCCAGGTTGGTGGGAATGCACTTCGACCCACCTTAAAGTGGTAGTTCATCTAGACCCAGGCGATGCTATGGTAGTCTTCATTTTTTAGCTTGGTCTAAAAGAAGCACTGTCATCGGTGATATTTATTGACTTGCGTCCGAATGTGTGTGAATGAGAACTTTTTTCAAAAGTAATCGACTGTCTTAATACTAAGAGCCAATTTAGTATCTTTCCGCTAACTAAGGTAGTTCAGTTCGCTCCCAATAGCGATAATTCAAAGATTTTCACCCGGCACCAATAAACCGATTTCTCGAAAAAGAAGGTATTACCCATTTTTCGTCAGCTGAGGAATTTGGAATTCCTAACTCTTCTTGAATATCCAAATGCTCACGCATTAGTAATATTTGCTTCGGTTTCCACAAAAAACCAGAGTATCTAGATTTCAACTTCACTGGTCTTTCTTCGTTAAAAGTCATCCTCCAATCCGCCATCAGTTTGACCGTGCACATGAGTATATCCAAGAATTGCGGAGTTATGACCTCATCTTAAAGTTTATTTATTCAATCCGTAAAGTTAATCGTGAATATCTGAAACATCTTGCTGCGTTCAGTAATAAATCAGGAATATCAAGTTTTATTGAAGCCTCTCATGCATCAGTGCAGATTTCTGTCTCAAACGGAATGTTCCGCGGCATCACTGACAGAGGTTACAGTGTGACAAACACGTGGTTTATCGATTGTGGCACATGTCACGCTTATCCGTCACGGTACCTCCTTCCCACTTTCCCCTTCCATCCATCCTTCCTTCTCTCGAGCCTCTAATTTTGCGCTCACCTAGGTCTCGCGCCATTTAGCATTGTAATGGCTAAGAGCAGTAAAGGCTCAAAGAAAGAAAAAGGATCCAAGGGCAAGGCCAAGGGAAGCAAAGATGCCGCCAAGAGCAAATCCAAAGGAAGTGGGAAAAAAGTGGTTGAGGAGGCTTTGCCCGTCGACGTTGCTGTACAAACCTGTCCCAACAACTTCTGCTATCTCTGCTGCTTTCAACTCCGCGACGCAGCTACTATCCAATCTCATATTCTCCTCCTCTCCCATGCACCCCAAAATTTTGGTAATACCGACCTCAGCCACCTTTGTCGCCTCTGCCACGAACGAGTTCCCCTAAAATGGGGTCCCACACACAAATGCTGCAGTTTAAAGACCTCGTTCATCAACCGTAACACGTCAGTTCCCGCTCTTAAAGGAGGGGCACCCTTTCAGTGTCTCTTCTGTCGTGGAAGGGCTTTGAAATCTCGCAGTGACTTGGTGGTCCACCTCCTCGCCTTTCACCGACCCGACCGACCAAGGGGACAGTGCGGACTCTGCGACTTTCACTTTGATGAACCTCCTCCACCACCAATGAATACGAAAATTTCACCGCCACCACCGAACGCAGATGTTGAGACTATGGAGCATTACAGAATGACCCTTAGAGACGCCGAACTCAGTGAATTGCTCAAGCTAGAGTCCGCAGAATTGAAGGTGGGGGAAATCAAGCTAGAAAAACACTGTGCTGCTGAGCATAGCCCCGCTTATCGCATTGTCTCTCGCGAGGCCGTACAGGAATACACGCATCTACGTGAGCCTTACACCTGCTTTCTTTGTCGCCGGGCGTACAAAAACAATTGGGATTTTCATGCTCATGTACTCTGTCGTCACGGCCTGAAATCGGAGCTGAGAGGACTTTTCCTCACTTGTGCCATGTGTGGCGAGGCAAGCACCTCCGAGGAGGGCTTTGACAAACACGTCCACACCAGACACACCCTTGGTCTGCAGTGTTTGGCGGATTATTGGACAAAAAATGAATTACTGCAAGAATACGTTTGCTGTGCCACCACGTGCGCTACATGTTGGGAGATCTACAAGGAAGATTTCGAACTGCAAGCGCACATCCTTGTAGCGCATACTGCACCACGATTTCTGCAGTGTGGATGGTGTAATATGGACTTTTCTAGTGGGTTTGCGCCACTGGATGGATTTCTGGTCTTCCTTAATCATGAGCATAATCATGCTAGGGATCTGCATGCTGTAGCTTTGGAGTTGCACATGACGGCTGAGGCTATCCCTCCGGCACTGCCGGATGATCTGTCAAAGGAGGCGGTGGAGGCGGCTTTGAAGGCCTTGGGAGGTGGAGATGGGAACGAGGAGGCGAACTCGGGGAAGTCGAAGAGCAAGGATAAGTCGAAAAGCAAGGATAGCAAGGAGAAAGCGTCCAAGTCAAAGAAAAATGACTCCTCCAAGGGAGGAAAGAGCAAGGGGAGCAAGAAGAAGTAGTAGTAAAGGGAAGCAAAGTGGATTCGTTACATTTTCCCATTATCGCTTCATTCTTCCCATGTGGTTGTCTTCTTTTCTGCGGCGTTGCGTCACTGATGAAATAGATGCTTCATTGACGCCTCTTAGTGGCTTTTCTATAAATTAGAAATCCCTTTTTTGGATGCCCGACCCCTATTAGTGTTCAAAATGGACTTTATCAACTAGGTCCAATCGAACGTGAGTTTTAGGTAGAAAATACTCAGTGATGATTGCGCGATGAAATATCATTTCAGTGTTTAGTAGGGTTATCAAAGTCGATTGAAATGTTCAAATTATTCTACTACTTTCATAAGCTGCATCAAATTCGCACTTTTTTTAAATCAGATTTAAGGTCTATGTTGTCAATTCCTAAACGTCAAGATCTGGTAAAGATTAAGTTGGGGAATCGGTAGTTCTTTTTTTTGACAGGAAACATCAAATCTCGGAATCAACACTTAAGATGTTTATTGTGATGCTAGAAGATTTGGAATCGAAGACAGGGATTTGGGAGAACTCGGGTTTGATGCATTTATTTGGGTTTGGTATTTGAACTGTGCATTTCTAGAGACTTCTCTCTAAGAATTAATTAGGGACAGAAATTTTTTTTTCGATTTGACGCAAACTATGTTTCATGGTGTTTGAAAGATTTGTCATGCTACTCGTAGAAGGACTTTTTAGCACAGACTTTCAGATTATCCTGGATATCAGAACATACCTTATGAAAACTTTTGGCGACGTAGGGAACACACATCGAAGGTTCATAATAGGTGCTTTATCCAGCCTGCTCACTTGGTTTTGGGGTTTAACTGGTTACTTTACCAAGGTTCCAGTCGGAAGACGAAGAACAGATTCCAAGTTTTGTAGGCCTGAGGAATTCCCAGTGGGGTGTTGGAAAAGGAGAAGCTGGAAACATTTTTTCCAGTCGAACTGGGATTGCAATCAAATAGTGCTTTGATGATTGTTTCTAAATTAACTTTCATCAACGAAATCAATCAGCCGTTGGGTCAGACCTCTTGAAATTGTTTCGATCGCTAACCGCCAATGTAGTACTTTCGCGATGCACAGTTTTTCTGGCATCCAATTTCGAAGATCGGGCCTTTAAAATGCATAAGATCAGGCTGCGGAACATATTTGTCGCTGACTGTGGATTGAATTTTGGAGGCATTTCTTGGCACAGCCCTATAATTGGGAAATTATGGGACGTTTCTGCTTTGGGTGGCAACCCAATAACGTTTTCACTCGCATTTCAAGAGTACTTTAGCTAATCACGAGAAGTAGGTGCCCCGGCTACTGTTGAGACGTTCGTTTTGCTTGTTACTTGGTGTAGCCATTGTCCCTAGTTTGATGTTTCCTCGATTACCTTCCTTCGGTTTCGATTTAGAGAAGGGGATCTTCTGGACTTTTCATCATAGGGATGATGTGGTGATAAAGATGGCTTATATTAGGACTATTTACAACCCTTTTTCCACAAAATGTTGGATTTTATGTCGGAAAATATACAAATTGTACCACCTGCATGTTTCGAATGATATGATTAATGAGCACAAGCAACCGTAGTACTTGCTTTTGTGATTTCTTTATAAAATTTATCTCCCAATCTTTATTTTATTTCCTTGTCTCTTTTTCAGACTCTATGTCCGGAGAAGTATGTCTCTTTTCCGTCCAGAATCACATTCTTTTGGGTTACAAGGTAGGTGAATCCGAAATGGACAACTTTTATTTTGCTGTCAGGGTTGCATTTGGTCCTGTTCAGCTTCATCTTTCGCAAAGTTTGCTCTGATTCCTGTTCCTGGTAGATGAGAGTACCATACACTATTTCGGTTGCATGTATATCACTTGTGTTTCATTTCGAAAGTAGAAGTGTCCGATACCTGCCACATGTGGCATTATAAATCGTGCTCATGGAGGCTTTAACCCAGTAGATTTAATATCAGCGTATTTATCTTCTCATCCTCGGTCCTCTTGTGTCAAAGCACTAGATAATGAAGAACACTGAATTGTGGTTTCTGAGTTGTCTTCAAGCCTAGCATAGGGTGCATCGGTGTGGAAGTGATTTCATTAGAGTCGTTTTAAAGGATTGAAAGATTTTTGGAATAGATGGCACAACGTTGTGTGCTTTTGGTGAGGGCATCAATCACCCAAATTAGTCACTTGGACACTTAATGCCACATAAGGTTCAGTGGGATCCAGTTATTATCAATGCACCGTGATTCATTTTCCATGTAATATGTGCGTAATTACTTATAGCGTTTACTTCTCTCTTCATAGCTTAATCATTCTGGGCTACCGGAAAACTCTGGAATTATCGCATCTCTGGGTTCTGGAAGAGAAGCACCTCTCGGCTAGTATTGTGCCCTCCTTTCTGCGCAACATCTGCAAATACCTCCATGTAAACATTGCTGGCGATTTGGATGTGTAAGTTGTCCACATCTGCAAATGTAGGACGGCTCTCCTAAAGTCATAACCCTTCTCCCTTGAGACGATGGTAATGGGGGCATCATGTTTCCTTGCCTTGAGAAACAAAGTTTAGGACCGTTAAAACGTTACATAAGTGAGTTAGGACAGATTTTCTATTTGGTGTACAATTTGCATAGTACTTTGACAGAATAAGAGGACGGATTTTTAAGTGTACTTTTGCAGAATAATCACAGCTAAAAACTTTAATTTGACTACCTACTTTTGTATGGCTTATGGGACGGTGGATGCATACGTTTTCCGGATAGTCTTGACCTATTTCGCCGATGATCTTCTTGAAACTACACGATAGTGAACTATTTTTACTGTAAGCAGAGAGTCTATATTATTCCACGGGATTCACATTTTGAGAGCTTGTTAGTTGAAGGCTAGTGTTGTTCTGTATGTTCATTCCTGACTTGTGCAGCTCCATAAGGACAATCTTCTTGTTAAATAATCCAAGACTTCCTATGACCAAATCTCTCCATTATGGACTTAACGGTCGCCTTTTATCACGTTTGATTTCTGCAGCATTGGACCCATTTTCAATGCTCCCCATCGAGGTATACTTTTTCTTTAGTGACAACCTTTAGAAGACACTATTCTTTTTCCACAAAGGAATCATTTCTAAGTATTGAAAACAAAAGACCTGGTGACATTCAGGTTGACCGTTGCTGGTGTTTGTCCTTTAATGGCCGATAGGTTTCTTATTTCCATCCTTCTAATAAACTTAGGATTTATTCTCAGTCGAGCACAGGCGTAATTTATGCAAATCTTATTGTTAAAGTTGTCAAACGTCAATGTACTCTAAAAAAGATGGTTAATTTTTCTCCCTTATTCGTAATTATTTAAGGATTTCTGTCTGGAGTAAAGGAAGTCATACACATATATTAAACTTGTCTTGTATAGAAGCGAGCATGATATGCATTATGGAGATCTTCCTAGCTTCAACCTTTTTTCGCTTTCAAATAACTATCATGTCATTATTTATCAAGTGGTGCTGATTGCCAATTTCTTGCTCTACGCCAAAATATTCTTCATTTCTAAATATCCTTCCCCTTATCAAATCATGGGTTGTCCGATGCAAAGTGAATCCTGGTTCTCATTCAACATTTTGTGCTTGCTGTATGTGCTTTTAACTCTTGGGTTTGTTGCTTTGATTTTGCTCAAAAAGACGCAATATTTTGTTTACTCTTCATTGTCACGTTTTGAGTTTTCTTCCTTCCACTTTGTTTGTCAATAGGACATGTGTATCTGCTATCAGGAGCTAGATTTTAATGCTTTTGATCTATGTTCCATGCCAAATCCCGCTTAAAAAGGTATATTCGCTTTCATAGAAGGTGTCTTTAATTTCATACTTTTCATCCACTTTTGTTTAGGCGCATGCCTTGAACAACGCCAGAGACCTGAGTTTCACATCCTCGCCAGTCGAATACCGAAGATCCCATCCAGTGTCAGCTTGAGATTAACTATAGGCTATAGCGATTTACACCTCAAGAGTTTGTAGCGTAAAACATTTCTTCCCTATCTGATGATTTGCAATCCATGGGCCTAATTCCACTTCAGTGTCACATACAGCTTCCTGGGGCATTCGTACAGGAACTAATTATTTCATGCGTGTTTGAGATGCCCAAGCTGAAGAAATGTGTAGGCATTAATGCAGAAACGTAGTTAGCAAGTCACGTTCTAACAGTAGGGGCACTATCTCAAGGTTACTGTTTTGGCTAAAGTTGGCTCTTTGCGTCCCTGCACCAACGGTATGACCCTTTTTTGCGAATTGTCCGAACCACCCACTGTTAGTCCTCTCGCGGTTTTGGTCGTATCATCAATGCTAAACTAGTACTTAGGGACTCCCGATAACTCATTTGGATAATGTTTGACAAAGTAACTGGATTACTGATGGTTCATAGCCTTATGTAATAAAATTTACACTACTGGATGATGTTTATCATCAAAATCACATCTTCAGGGAATCTCGGTTCAATTGTAACTTCTCTAGCCTCAGCTCAACCCTTTGGTTGTATCTTCTTATCGGGTCACTTTCTTCTCATTACTCTTTACAAATCGCTTTATGGAGATAAAAATTTAACAAAGTAAAATAGGAGGATCAGGAGATGCAAGTTAATATTACCATAAATGTGAAATGTTAGGGCAGCTTCGTCACCCCACTTTATCCATCCTTCAAAGGGAGACGCATATAAAAGTTAATGCGGCAATCAAATCATTGGAGAATGATTTCCATGCCTCCAAAATCAACTACCACAAAAGGTTGTCAAATACCACACCCTGGTTTGAGACGTCCACAGCTCCGTCTGCATTCCCCCTTCCCTGCTTTCAGTGCTGGTGAGATTCTTCTAAGGCTGAAATCCATTCCAGATTCCTCATAATCTCGGTACTTCAGTGGTTTTAATTACCAAATTATTTATGCTAAAACTAGGTGTTTATAAACTTATCTTTAAGGTGACGTTAATAAATTCGGGTCACAACGAAAGTTTCTACTTCATTGCCTTCGCTCTTGGAGTATTTTCGACAAAATACTTTTTGGCTTTGCGACTAGTTCTAGACCTCGCTTTGGTGACCCTGAGGTAGAGGCACAATCTTTCCAGCAATCATGGAAATTGAATGCGAGTACTTTTCCTTTTGCTCTGATACCTATTGGGTTTTTTGACTAACCAATTTAGGAGGATTTCCTTACGCATGTAGCCTTACCAGAGTAAAGGTCAACTGGACCGCGGATGTGCAATGATATGCTGCTTTTGTGTAATTTTTTCCCCATTTGCTTGTGCTAAGTCAAAATCGTGTAACGGCTGTATAATTAGGTTTACTTGTGTGGACAAAACCGGAGTGGGAAGGAGTGTGACTAATTTAGCGCTCTCACTCACGTCCTTTTATCCACAAAAGTTAGTTTTCTTTTTAATGCTAATAACGCTCTATTTATAAATTATAATTTCACCTTACACGGCAAGGTATGTGTGCACTATTTCACAACCTCTTTTCCCTTTTTTTCCTCGTCTTGCGTCTTGTACACTCTGTAGAAGCCAAACAAATAATGCTGAAGACTGCATTATTTTTCCATGAAGAAGAATATGTCAGTGCTAGCCAATTTTGATGGATTATCCTGGGACTCATTACGCACATTAGCAGTGAAAATAAACAACCTTTTGTTATTTTACTTTCCTTTTTACGAGAACTATTTGAAACGAAAATTGCGCTTTTAAATGGACATGAGGTCTCACGCCTACCCGTTATTCAGAGTTTGGGGTGTTCCCTCCTTGATACTAAGGTATTCAATCATGAACTCACACTTCATTAACAAGTAATCTGTTGTGATTTTGTGCTGATCCAATGAGGATTAATTACTCACATTGTTCTTTCTGTCCACAAATATCGGCGCTATGCTCCTTGTGGAAGTGTCCAATTGGTAGCTCATCCTCACTTCACTTCCCATTGAGCGTTTAACGCTTTGAGGCCATCTCAAAGTCGTAATAAGCCCAAGGAGTACTGTAGAGGGTCATGTCGCAGAGTAGATGTACAACCTGTGCAGACTGAATTGGCCGGCTGGTTAAACACGCAATTAAATCAAGCGTGAAATCACCACTGTGTTTTGCATTAATAATTCTTATGTCTAGCATTCTCTGAGCTGGTTGTGCACATACGCAACCTCTTCCCATAAGAACCAATTAGGTGTTGGGAGTTCATCATGAATTGCACAAGGGCTGGTGGGTTATCAACTGAAATGACAGGAGGGAAAGATTGTTACTGTGTCGGCGATAACCGATCGGCGACGCTCAAAACCTTGACATCATCCTGTTATAGATGCTTCTAGGTCAACATCATTAGGTTCCTTGCTCTCAGTTAATATTTGCAACGATGTTCGTACTTGGAATCAGGTATGCACTGTCAACCAACTAAATCACCTGTCTGACAATTTGTTGGTAATTCATTTTTTTTTTGATTGTTGTGCTAGCATGGCTCTACGACAGAGTCTGGGCACCTAAAACGCTTGAAAAGTTTTAGCTTAGTGTGCCTGTGTGAGCATCAAAAAACAAAGACGGAAACCTACCCATTCGAAAGTCGTCTGCTTGATAGAATGTAAATTGACCCCAATTGATACAGCACTGCACGACTTTTGATCCGAGATGCAAACCCATGATGGTCATTTTTATCTCACATATTCGTTTCTTTACCTTGTTTTTTTCCCTGCACGATTATAACCATTTGGTTGCCAAAATTTGTACATTTCATTTCATGACCGCAATTGCGTAGACGTACAGTGCTTTAGTGGTCAAGTCAAGCTAGTTTATTGTCTGTTGAGGTAAATGAAATCCCCCCATTATTAGAAACTCTGCGTCTTATTAAAATAAAAGGAATAGTGGTTTGTGCTTCTGTTAGGATTCAAGTATGGGAGAGTATGGCCATCGTATGCAGCCACTTAATGACATGAATTTCTATGAACCAGTAATGAATCCTCCGATTCGGGAAATGTACACTTAAATGATGCATCTTGTTTCCATGCGCTCCCACTACCTATTTTCTGGTGATTTGGTAAAGGCGATCTTGCGTTAAGTAAAAGAATGACTCATTTTCACTGCCTACTTTTGTAGTACATATTTGTAGCTTTAACGCGTGCCGTTTTATAATTTAACATCACAAAACTATTTGTCTATGATCCTGACTAACGGCAGCTGACTCAAAGTGTCACTGCCGGGGATTGTCTTGGGAAAAAACCAGCCAGGCACAAAGGCTTAGGCGATGCAAATCAAAAAAAAACAAACATCAAACAGTCCTTAAACCGTAGTTAAAGTAGGCAATTATTCGTAACAAACTCCTTCTTCGAGTTCAACAAGTTTTCGAAGTTGGCCGCATTTTGAAAGTCTGAAGTTCCCGAATGCCATGGGTAAGGTGCTTTATAAGTCTACTTTGCAGGGCGTCAGCCCGACCAGTCCTCTATGCAGTAATGAATGCTGAAACCTTAGCTCAGCGTATAATGGGTGACCAGTGCTGGATTCAGTCAGTAACAGCTTGTGGTCAATAGAACGTATGAGCTGTTAATTATAAATCAACTTGCGAAGACACTGCACAGAAGAAATCCGTCTTAGAGCTTCCTTTTGCATTTGACTGGGATGTTTTTGGGCTGCCATTTAGTGTTCTCGGAGCACACACAACGGTGTTTATGGCTCCTTCTTAGAACGCGAGTAACAGCATGGTTCTGGCACCATAATCAAAGGTCTTTGCAGCTACAAGAGACTTGAGTTCCTCTTATCAGTCCCACTCAACTGCCTTCCCAAGTAATAATATTAATAGGTCACAGACTTTAAAAATTGATCGCAGTTATTATTGCGGAAGCTCTGTGACTTTCTACCAAAACAGCACCACTGGTTTTCACCCTCCACTGCATCAACCTCATTAGATTTCTCTGATCCTGTAACCCTGAAATTGAGTAGGTGGAATGACTTGTGCGACTGCAGGTTCGGAAGCACTTCCAAATCTTTTTTATTACCATAGATTTTAAAGCATGTTTTGTGATTTCAATATACAGCTTTTTTGTCATAGCAAACATCCCAAAATCCACATATTATTAAGGAATAGACAAAAATACCTTAATCATCCCAAGTTTTAAAGTGCTAAAGCTAGACATCACTGAGCTCATGACATTGGGCGTGTGCTTTTTGGTAACCCATTTAACGATGCGCTAAAAATTAGTTGATGGAATTCAAATGGAAAAGTATGGGGGGCTGAATCTTGGAAATAACCTTCTTGTGCTAATGTTCAATCATTCACTTCTAGATCATGAGGGCAGTTTGGAAACAGAGAAGAGCAATTTCCTCTATATGAAATTTTAGATCTGGCCAATTCACTTTCGCATTATGTCGGGATTGGAAGAAGAAGTAGAATGCTGCTGAAGCGCTCAAATCTCCATCTGAACGCCTTTGTCGATTTTAGGACAAGCGTTTCGTACATCCGGATGTATTTCCTCGCATTGCTCCTAGTGACTACGACAAGGTTGCCAAGGCTTGACACAAGCTCTCACCGGTCATGGCCCAAAAAATCATTGCTGATCTTAAGTAGCCACCGTAGATGTCTGTGACTCCAGAAAAAAACATTCTTATTTCGGTATTTCAAAAGTCTACACCAGTTTCCATCTGTCCTCTCATCTTTGAAGGTTCTCGGATTATAAGGTCAGACACTTAAAAGACAAGCTAGACCCCTCACCATCCGCGTACTCCAGCATGATAATGCGGCAGCAAAGTACGTAAACATCATAGTCCAAGTCTGCTCAGATTTTAATTACTAAAGACCTCTGTTCTGATGTCTTCTCCGTCCCTTAGGTCTTCCCGTTAAGAATGCTCTGTCACGGTCACACACACCCATACACATGCATCAGCAGAGCATAGCATCAAAGATTTTTCACCATACGAAACAACTCATTGGAAGACAAGTAAGAGGAATGTAATCCCTGCTTCAATCTGGTTGGCATCTAGGCCAATGAGTCCACCACGTTGGGACTTCGTTACCAAGTAGCTCTGTGGCTATCACTTTTGCAGAACCATAAGATACGAGCGCCTGAAAAGCTCTTTTCTGCATTCATGACATGTTTTTGCACGTCGTCATTCAATACAACCATTCGAATACCATGATGGGCATGCATTCTAGTGACCGCGATGCCTATCTATTACACCAGAATTTGTTTAGTTTCAAGTCCAGATTAGAAATTCCCGCAAATACAACGCAATTAAGTTTCCAACTGTTCCATAAGATAGTTGCAAGGTGAACTAACCTTTTAGGTAGGAAATGATTCTGCTTAAGTAATGCGCAAAAATCAAGGATGGCTTCAACCGTAAGAAAGGCACATTGATTTGACGAGGGTTTGCATCATTGATGACTCTTCATTTCGTTCTATTCTTCTTGGAGGGCTTGAAATGCCATACAAGAAAGCCAGAAAATAAACCATTTCCTACTTACAGTTTACTTAGGCATGGGTGATTAGCGCTTGGTTTCATATTCTCAGCTTAAACTATCCTAAGTCTGGTGCTGCTATCCATTTTTTTGGCCTTGCAGTCATCCAGTGTCGTGTAGGGGTTATTCATTGAGGTGTTATAACTTCTTGAATAACATGGATCCCACCGTGGTGGGAAAGTAGTGGAATTTTCTGTTTTTACTTCATGTACAGCTCACATCCAAGACAATCGATGTGAACAAAGTAAATGATCTCAAAGAAAAGCGTTTGAAAGGAAAAGTTCGAACTAGGGAAATTAATGATGCTATGTCAGGGATAGTGTGGTGGGATATTCTTATCGGAATATACCGTTCGCATGGGCTAAAGGAGGGGATGAAATCTTGGTGATATGTTTTAACATTGCCCTTTTCTCCTTTCTATCTTGCAGGCCCCACACCTCTAAACCCCAATTCTCTGTCTCCTGGCCATCTCAAGAGACCAATTTCACAGGCTCTGATGAGCAAAAGCCTCCCACTGGTAAACGGTCGGCTGAGAACGATGCCGCTGCTAACCTCAATAATGATTCAACTGAGGCTCGAATATCCCTTCTCTCAGGACGCAGAAGCACCTTCGCGGAGATCAGCCCGTTCAGTAGGACCCAGGTCATGAGTGCAGAGGGCCAGGGAAGCCGAAGTGGGTCCCAAGCTGATGTATTTGGAGGAAAATCCCAAGTGCAGCAATCCCAGCGGACCATGTCAAGCATGTCGGATATTGGGAAGAAAACACCAACCTCGAATTGTAGGAAATCCTTTGTTACCTTTTTGCTATCATGGTAACCCAAATTCACATTATAGGGCGTTCAATGCCTTAAAAGAAAGTTAATGGTAGAAAAGGAGCTGACTTTGACACTTCTGACCCAAACTTTACGGTTACTTTTGTTTTCTCTAGCCCTATCAATGTTATTCAGATAAATAGATCATTTAGGCGTCGTAAATGAACATCTAGGAGGAATTTTATCTTTTTTAAAGGGGAGGCAAGCTTCAGAAGCACACGCTCTGTCCTAGAGCTCACATTTCCAGTTTGCGTCGTAAAATCCACCTCTTTTATAGAAGAACCGTTATTACTGGAGTAAAAGTCACCAAAGAGCAGTTAAATTATTTTTCACTTCGGACTTGAACAATTTTACTCCTGTGTTAGTGACCTGAAGTGAAATCACGATGATTGTTCAATGAAATTATTAGGGTCGTTCAGGGAAAAGTTCACGTAAGTTCCCTCCTATCCACTTTTCAGCGACTTCTATCCTGCCCAATGTTAGAATCCGCTTCTATGGGCGCCCCTCCAAGTCCAAACAACCACCATCAAAGAGGAGCTCCGCTTCTGGTGATCTGGAAAGCGGGCTCTTGGGACAAGAAAGGGTGGGTGGCGATCGCCTTTTCGTATGTTATGTTCGTGAACAAAAGTTCCCTTTGAGACCCTCTTCTCAGTAAAGTCATTTTTTGCAGGCAAAGCTCTTCGAATGTGAGTAGTTGCTTATCGTTGACAGCAAACGATAGCTGGTTAGCGCTTATTTATCGGCAGGTGTCAGGTAAAAGAACATTGGCAAAGATTAGGAATAAGCGTTTGTGTGTCTTTCCGTCCAATGAAGAAAAACAAAATCCTTTTATTCCTTTTGATCTGGAATATTTGTGAACAAATGCACAATAAATCACCCCTTATTTTCACATTCCTGTGGAACCCTGCTGTTTAAAAGCATCATTCTTTCGGAAACGAGAAAAAAGGCTATCTTGAAATGTGACATTCAAACAAACTTTTTCAATGTGCTAACTCATTTATGATATCCAAGGGAAGGTTTGACTCATGCGTAATTGTAGCCTCTACTTCATTCACACTCCGTAAATAACAGTGCACAGATATCTTTCAGAATCGAAGTGAATTCCATCGACAAATGCGATGACTGAGGTATCCATCGGTCAACGCCAGCGCATCGCATCATAGGGCATGATGTTTTTGTGGTTGTTCGCCCTCACAACAGTAGGGGGTGTTTAAAGATACTCGAAAGGTTGCCTTACATTCTCTTTCACTGTGGACGCATTGTCTTGAAGGAAGATTTGTGTGTCAATTTTAACATCTTCAAATCGGAAACCTACTGCTCACTTCTATGGACTTCCAGTCATTCTGTGCAACTGCATCGACTTTACTCACAAGGGTGTTTCAACATCCCCAGAATTGCCATACCGGTGCTGCATCGATGACAGCCTGATGCAGCATGCCCAACATCACCCACCACTCAACTGTTGCACAAAGGTGGAAAACGTCATTACCATGCTGCAAAGGCACTTCATGTTGCTGCGATTCCACTGAACGCCGCGCGAATGCTTCGTCTCTAATTCGTTCACCGCTCTCCGTAAAGGCAGGCCTCTGTCACTGTATACCACGAGTGATCACTTCTGTCACTCGTCGCCTCCTTTCCTCACCCTGATCTGGCTCTGCCTAAAGTACTGCCCTATCTGCAATTGCTACTGCTCTCGAACACTAAAGGGCATGTCTTCTGTCCATTCGTCAGCGCAAATCAGACAGGTGCATCTGATGCATAAATGGTGATCCCTTTCCTTGGTCTGGCCAACATCCTCCCACACACCGAGGGGTGTCAGACCTCTCACGGATGCTGCCGCAACAGCCACCCATCACTTCACTTCCTATCTGCTCTCCCAACAGTACAAACCACTATGAAGGTGTCATGCACAGGCTCAAATTTTCTGGAATGCTATAGGCTACTGATGCACCACTGGTGAAAGCAGTGGGTCTGGATAGTCAACTCATTCATTCACCTATGCATCCCAACGCTTGATGGGGCACGATTATAGGGTTGAGTCGTAGCTAAGGTAGGCGAAGAGCGTCATTAACACAAAAGGTCTTGAGTTAAGAGGGGATTAATTGTTGTTTCGGTCAACTAACCCATTATCATCATGGTAATTAGTCGGCTTAACTTGGAGAGCAACATACACGTGAAGTTGTCGTTTGGCTTTCTCAAGCTGAGCTTCCGAGAGCACAATCAAGGCCACTCAAGGTGAATTGAATAAGTGTGAATTTGCTAGTCACACCCAAATCCCTTTTATTGCAATGCAGTACCGCTGCATTGGCGGCAGTGTGGTAAGACGTCTATGCCGCCGCCACTCATCGCCCACAAACGAGAAGGGAGGTGTAGCTCTGCCTCAGGAGCAGATTGCACCCATTCGAATCAACGACACTGAATGCGTACGTGTACTGTCGACGACGAACACGATCGGTGGTTGCCCTAGTTCCTCTCTCCATCCACTTCGCGAGCGATTTCCTTTCCCTTTGCGGCTTAGCTACACTTTCTTTGACATTCCATGTCAAACCACCACCTAACCGCTCGGATTTTTTTTTTAGTTATCGAGGCGAATTAATGGAGGCATGCAAGCCATAGGTTAGACAGGTTTATCCCTCTACGTTTCTGCACAGTAGTAGGGGACGAAGTGTTTCCTTGTCTTTGTTACACCTGCTTACATGGGTACTCTATTTTGTGGTGGGTATGTACGTATCCGCATGAGTTCGAATGCTGCCGATCCAATCACTCGTTTTATCTTGTGGTGGGTATGTACGTATCCGCATGAGTTCGAATGCTGCCGATCCAATCACTCGTTTTATCTCCAACTGTGTCCCAAATCTTACTGTGTAGCCATTTTTCCTCTAAGGTCTGATTTGTTGCCAGCAGCGTGTTGAATTTTAACGGACCTATGATTGCACAAAGACAGAAACTGAATGCATTTTAGGGATCACATTAATCGTGCACTGTCGGTGGCATTTGCTTTCGAGACCCGGAGTAGGCCTACTTAGGGTTTTTTTAGGCAGTGCAACAGTGCCTGCAACACTGGTAGCAGTGCAGTACGACGTCCCTGATGCTTAAATTCATTTGGAATACTAAGAATAGAGGTGTAAATGAACGGAGTTCGTTCACAGGCGGAGAACTTCAGCTTTGCCTCATTCATGCAGAAGTGGATTTATTAGCCAATGGAATTTGCTAAAGATGCTACCTTTTCTAATTATTTCGAGGCCAACACAGCAGAATTCGAAAGTACGGACAAGGAAAAGTAAATTGTAGTGTGCATGCAACTTTATATTGTAGAGATAAGCGTTAACGTGTTATCGCAATTGGCATGGGTGAGTGTTCTCAAAGGTAGCTCGGATATTTTTACGAATACAGCCATTTTGAAGTGGTACAGAAGTTGCATTTTTACTGGAAATCCCATCGTGGTACAGAATCTTCCCCACCAATTCATGATGCTTAGTGGAAGAATTATGAGTGAAATATAATAATTGGAATATCACACATACATGATTTATAGTTATTTGTGGGACATCACAAAATAATGAACCCCGAAATTATTACACCCCATTACACCTCTATGCAGAATACTGATACGTAGTAAAGGTTTTAAAAGCGAGATTTATTAATGAATTTGCCCGTTGTAGTTCAAACCGGACTGTATAGATGTCAGAGTTTATAGCTGTGGAATTTATCAATGCATTCCTATTTGCGTTTTTGAGTTCATCGTCTCAATTTCTTTACCTTATTCAGTTCACATCACCGAATAAGCCTAGTGCTGCAGAATCACCGGAATCACCAAAAGTGATGAATCCGAAGAAAAGGAAAGCAAAAGGAGGGCTGGTGAAGGCACTCTTTGCCACCTTTGGATGGCGCATGTTCATCGCCGGTCTATTCAAACTCTGCCACGATATCTGTCTCCTCTGTGGACCCATCTTCTTTAAGTAGGTTACTGAGTCTCAACTCCCTTTATTTGTTAAGTGTGGTACCTGTTTTATGAAAACAATATTTTCATGACCAAAATATGTGGCACTTTGTTTTTTGTCCACAAAGACACTACTTAAGTGACTCTGGGAAAATCTTCCTACATAAATGCAATTCCTCTTCCTTTCCAGTTGAAGAAATCCACTTCCCATTTTTTAAAGGGATGGTTTAGTTGCTTCCTATTAGTCTAAAAGTCTTAGATTCATATCACGACTATCTGTTTGGGTCTGCGTGACTTCATAATCTTTCATTCATTGTGACACACGAGTCCTTCGGGCATGAGTTGTCTATTTTTAGACTTCCTCTTCGCACCAATAAGTATGAAACAGTTTACAATGAAGTATCTTATGTCCAAGGTCGTAATTGTGGCTGCGGTAGCCTTGAGAAAGCTCAGTTTTAAGTGTAAGGTTTCGCCAATGGTAGAATCGCTGCCTCATAACACAACGGGACGCATGTAAGGTTGCATTACTAATATGATCCTTTTTGGATATAATTTGTTGGCTCCCTGACATGAAGGAAGTAGGTTTAACAACTACAGGGCCGTGCATGCCCACCCTCCAAGTGTTACGGAAATTCAATCCTAAAACCAAATCTGCGTTTCCTCCATGCCACCAGGATGACTTTTTGAGGCCAAAATTGACGCCTCCATGGTGAATAGTAATTAGTTTCAGATAACGTGTCACGTCATTCTGAAAACATGATTGGATGAAGTCAAGTTAGATAATTTGACCCTACTATGGTGAAATGAAATAGTTCTAAGTTGGACCAAGCTCACTGAGAGCAGGTCAAAAATCCCGAGGTGCTGTCCATGGTGAAATGAAACAAAAAAGCAATGATCTTTGCGACTTTTTTTGAAATTGATCAAGCTTTTAGTAACTCAAGATGCTTTTGGTTCTCACCTCTTAGTTAATTTTCCCGCTCCGTTTGGGATAGTATATGACAAAGGTAAGCTTTTATCTGGAGGCTCATGTGCTTGTAATTTCCAGAGTGAATTCCTTTATATACCAGAAGCCTACTTCTCAAATAGCAAACAATCGAGAAGGCCAAATAGTTTTTATCACCTGCATTTGCGCCAAAGCAAATTGCTTCCATTTCTTTGCATAGCCACCTTACACAGTCACCCTCTTATGATCCAACGTTGATATCCGTATTTTATGCAAATCTTCTATTCCCTAATTGTTGGTTTTCACAAATGAACTTCCCAGTTCCCTTTTCACCCGTCACGCCTCCTGGGTGCACACTCGGGGCACTTGGGTTTTGCGCCTATGTGGTCCTTGATGGTGACTTGCCGAAGTAGTGCTTAGCCATGTGTCGACGGCCATGGATTCATGTTTCCTGTGTCTTCTTACATTTGCCAGATCAGACCATTTCTAAGGATGTTTACATAAATGGCACAAATATACAGCCATGGCGCCAAAGTGTCGACGGAGACCTACGGAGCCTGCATTGTTGCACCGTTTTCCTCTCACCGTAAATGTAATCAAGGAGCGTGTAAGTCAGAACATCGAGATTTGTACTCTCTATACAAGTTGTGCAGTCCTCTTTGCACCAGAAGGACAACCTGTACTGGGGACAGCCGGCATGTTAGAAGTAGGCTGACGTGGCACCTTCAAGAAATCCTATTATTATCCAGCCTCTCATCTTCATCGTGTGGAAATGCTAAACACTCTCCATATACCATTAAATTTAATCTGCGCCAGGGGTTTACTCCAACTTGGTGAAACAGAGACCACTTGTTGTGTCCCACATTAAGGGCTTCCATCTCTCAAGATCAATAGGTTTTTTTTCGACGAATGTCTAATGCAAAGCCCCGCCTCCACCCCATCCTCCTATTACCGTCTCGCCCAGGCAATCCACATACTGAGGTGGCACGTGCGCTATTAGTGTCACGCCTGCGTGACATGTTTCTCATCAGTTAATGCCAAATGATAACGCCGAATCGCATCCAAAATAGATTGGTTGAAGTCGAAGTAGTTAAACTGCAGTTCTCTGATTCGAGGTTTACATAAGTTTGAATAGTAAATTGTTTCTCACTTCACATAATTTAGGAAGTGAAACAAACTCTGGTGGCCTTATTGTTAACTATCTTAGGTCCTCGAATCCGTTTAATCTTAGCTACTTTTTCCAATAAAAATGTTCACTTACGGGATGGGTGATTGGGTCTTATTGGCGCTTCATTGAGTTATCTTAGAACCATCAATTGGGATGATGTGGGTAGCGTAGCACTCCTAGTCCCCTCTGAAATCGAAAGGAGACTTAGCGCTGGGACAGACTATGAATTATCGACTTACCGACATGCCCTGGGGAACGTGCAGCCCTAGCATAAGTAGAAGGGGCGAGCATTAAGTGTCCGAGATTCCAATACGAAGAATTCTTAATACATCTGGTTTTTATAATGATTATTGCTTGCAGAAGTTTCTGAGTCCACAAGTGAAGATCGGTTCAAGGTGTTCAAGTTAAGCGAATCGGCAATTGAAATGCTTTAACGATCAGCGTTGTCACCTACTTAGGTTGCTTTCCTGCTGAAAATAAACGAAAAGGAGGCGTTCACAGGTGAACATTTCGGTTCTAATGCAGTAATTTATTTCCCTTCACCATTAAAATGTGCATGAGAACCTCGGGAAAAGTACACCAACAGATTCTTGTGTCCGTGGAAGGCTTGTGAAAGCTGATTCAACTGCGTCAAGAATGCAGTCTAATCTGTTGGACCTACTATAACGAGGAAGATTCTGCCAAAAGAAGGGGCAATTGCTCTTAATAACTCTGAGTAAAAATGTCACCTTGTTCTGGTTGAGCCTCTGATCAAGTTTGGAGATTTTGTTTTCCGGTTGCTAACTCGATTCAATTTCTAGAGGTCCACTGTACCTTATCGTCGTGGAGGAACTGTCTAAAGGGTCAGTAGAAGTAAAATCACATTCAAGTGTTGTTCCATGCATTTCTGTGCGGACAGCAACTTCTTTTAAAAAATGAATATCTTCTATCACCTTGAGGGTGAAGTGATGCATTGTTAAATCAAGATGACATAAATTTTGACTGTCATGATTTTTGACTACTCCACTTGTATGCGGTTTCATCTACAAGGGAAAAGATTGAATGGGCTGAAATTAACGTTGCTGTTCCGACAATAGAAGGAATTCTGGGAATGCCACCACTGTCCCCATGGGGTAGCTTCTTCTCTCGTGTCATACTTTGCCGAAAGGGGGCAAAGAGACAGCACCCTCCGCCTGTCTAATTAGCTTCTTCGTCTTGTCATTCCATCTTGATTGAATGGTCAAATCGCGGCTCCTTCTCCGCTTAAATAGCAAAATAACCATGCCTTCGTGGAGAGGCACGGTTCACTCTTGTCCAGAAGTTTGAGGGGAGAATCAAAATTGTCTATTTAATTCGTTATAGTTGATGTTCAGAAGTTAGTTGTTTTGTGGACTACTTGAGGCCTATCTCCGCCTCGAGAAAAGTTATTCACTTTTTTCCCGTTTTTGCAGTGATAAGTCAGTCAATTGCCTTATTGTGATACTCGGACACCCTACACCTCATCGCACTTTGTTTTTTGTCCACAAAGACACTACTTAAGTGACTCTGGGAAAATATTCCTACATAAATGCAATTCCTCTTCCTTTCCAGTTGAAGAAATCCACTTCCCATTTTTTAAAGGGATGGTTTAGTTGCTTCCTATTAGTCTAAAAGTCTTAGATTCATATCACGACTATCTGTTTGGGTCTGCGTGACTTCATAATCTTTCATTCATTGTGACACACGAGTCCTTCGGGCATGAGTTGTCTATTTTTAGACTTCCTCTTCGCACCAATAAGTATGAAACAGTTTACAATGAAGTATCTTATGTCCAAGGTCGTAATTGTGGCTGCGGTAGCCTTGAGAAAGCTCAGTTTTAAGTGTAAGGTTTCGCCAATGGTAGAATCGCTGCCTCATAACACAACGGGACGCATGTAAGGTTGCATTACTAATATGATCCTTTTTGGATATAATTTGTTGGCTCCCTGACATGAAGGAAGTAGGTTTAACAACTACAGGGCCGTGCATGCCCACCCTCCAAGTGTTACGGAAATTCAATCCTAAAACCAAATCTGCGTTTCCTCCATGCCACCAGGATGACTTTTTGAGGCCAAAATTGACGCCTCCATGGTGAATAGTAATTAGTTTCAGATAACGTGTCACGTCATTCTGAAAACATGATTGGATGAAGTCAAGTTAGATAATTTGACCCTACTATGGTGAAATGAAATAGTTCTAAGTTGGACCAAGCTCACTGAGAGCAGGTCAAAAATCCCGAGGTGCTGTCCATGGTGAAATGAAACAAAAAAGCAATGATCTTTGCGACTTTTTTTGAAATTGATCAAGCTTTTAGTAACTCAAGATGCTTTTGGTTCTCACCTCTTAGTTAATTTTCCCGCTCCGTTTGGGATAGTATATGACAAAGGTAAGCTTTTATCTGGAGGCTCATGTGCTTGTAATTTCCAGAGTGAATTCCTTCATATACCAGAAGCCTACTTCTTAAATAGCAAACAATCGAGAAGGCCAAATGGTTTTTATCACCTGCATTTGCGCCAAAGCAAATTGCTTCCATTTCTTTGCATAGCCACCTTACACAGTCACCCTCTTATGATCCAACGTTGATATCCGTATTTTATGCAAATCTTCTATTCCCTAATTGTTGGTTTTCACAAATGAACTTCCCAGTTCCCTTTTCACCCGTCACGCCTCCTGGGTGCACACTCGGGGCACTTGGGTTTTGCGCCTATGTGGTCCTTGATGGTGACTTGCCGAAGTAGTGCTTAGCCATGTGTCGACGGCCATGGATTCATGTTTCCTGTGTCTTCTTACATTTGCCAGATCAGACCATTTCTAAGGATGTTTACATAAATGGCACAAATATACAGCCATGGCGCCAAAGTGTCGACGGAGACCTACGGAGCCTGCATTGTTGCACCGTTTTCCTCTCACCGTAAATGTAATCAAGGAGCGTGTAAGTCAGACCATCGAGATTTGTACTCTCTATACAAGTTGTGCAGTCCTCTTTGCACCAGAAGGACAACCTGTACTGGGGACAGCCGGCATGTTAGAAGTAGGCTGACGTGGCACCTTCAAGAAATCCTATTATTATCCAGCCTCTCATCTTCATCGTGTGGAAATGCTAAACACTCTCCATATACCATTAAATTTAATCTGCGCCAGGGGTTTACTCCAACTTGGTGAAACAGAGACCACTTGTTGTGTCCCACATTAAGGGCTTCCATCTCTCAAGATCAATAGGTTTTTTTTCGACGAATGTCTAATGCAAAGCCCCGCCTCCACCCCATCCTCCTATTACCGTCTCGCCCAGGCAATCCACATACTGAGGTTCCTCCCTTAACCGAATCGAAAGGGAAACGCCTTCCCTCCGCTCTATCCCATTCCACTTTATCGACAGAAAATCGCTATTCTCATGAATGTCATTGAGTTGGGAAAGGGAGGCGAATTCATCTATTTATTCAAACCCAGACGTGCTTAATAATTTGCGTGCATTTTGCTGTTTTTTGTTCAGGGCCTGGTCTAAATGTCTGTTGGACGGTTAAATTTGACTTAATTTGGTAATTTTTGATCAAGTAGCGCCTCACTTCTCCTGGTCTGAGTTCTCATTGACGGCATGGGGAAATTAAAGAATTATTCACTTTTGCGGAACTTAAAGCATTCTTATGAAGAAATGTAGTTTTTTTTAGCTGATGAGAGAATTTTCGGCATTCCAATTCCACCTTAGAAATGACAAAGGGCATCTGAGTCTGGTATGAACTGTATCATATCGGTATACGTTAGGGTTGGTGAGCTGTTGACGCTATGATGGGTAGGCCCGTCGACTGAAACTTGTGGAAGTCGTAGATCTGGTGTAAATAAGCACACAGCTCGTTCTACCGCACATATTCCTGGAAATCCCCAGGGAGTTGATGTCACTCGATTTTTCTCAAGCGTTAACGTTACCTTAGTCCGGCTAATTAAGTGGCTGTTAAATAATGCTGCTTCATAGCTGCGCCCCAATTCAGACGTCATCAGATGGTAGCTCATCGTCGACGCCTTGGGGGATCAAATGATAGCACTGCTAAGGCTTATTGTTCGATATGAATACGGAACCTACGTTAACACCACAACAGCGCTTTTCAATGGTAAAAGTGGAGAATCGGTTGGAGTGAATAAATTTAAAGGGAAGGGGATTTCAGCTATTTTAGCTTCCAGAATTCAAAACCATCACGGCTTCTTTGAACCCTTACAAGGCAACTGAACTTATTTTCCGGTTAATTCTACAATTCGGGTGGTTTGCTTTGTTCCAAATCAGGATTTACTGGTCGTCAGCAAACGAACATTTTGCTCTAAACCTCATCGTGCTTTATGTACAATCTTTCCATAAGCATACTTTGTGTAGTGTGCCCTTAAGTTGGAAAAGTGAGACAAGCTTTGTTTAATTCCTCACACTTTCAATGTTGTCCTTGAGATGGAACCCAAGAAGCAGTCATTGGGATCGCATTGAGTTGTGCCAAACCTGATGCTCTCGCTCATTTTGACCTATATGGACCCGTTGCTCTCTAATTTGTTTTTCTAGCAGCAGCGGGATATTTACGGCTTTTTCATGCTCCATCATGGGGAAATGCACATTGACAATGAAGCGGGCGTTTCCCTGTTTGCCATAGTTTAAGGGCACTCGTTATCTCACCGTTTCACTCGAGAAAAAAAAAAAACTGTTCTTCCTGGTATTTTTACTGGAGAATAATTTGCAAGGAAATATGGCTATAAACTCCAACAGAAATCGTCTCGAAACAACATCCAATCGCGATTTTGGTGAATCGCTAAAAATGTCTTTTGAAGGTCTTTTTCGATTATTTATTTGGGTCATTTTTGCACAAGCCATTTATAAAGTACTATGGGAGGTTGTTGAAATCTTCGGATTGATGATAATTCTGGCTGTGTATCAAGAATGAATCTTTTACATCTTTGGCTTTACCTCTCCACCTAGTGGTGGATGCCGCCGACGTAAACTTTCATTCATTTTTATTATCCTATTATCCCTAATCCACCTGTCTATCTTTGCCACATTTGCCTAGTTTTTATTTACGCGTTCATCTATTCGAACATCTTTCGTCACTTTTCGGGATCAACGATCGCTCCACCGACTCATCTACCCGCCTATCTATCCTCGATCTTTCCACCTCTGATTCCTTCGTTTTACCTTAGTTCACTTTTCCACCTTTCTATAGCTTATTTATCCACCTCTACCTAATTTCTCTTCTAAATCTATACACTTATCAACTTTTATCCATCCGATCATTCGCCCACCCCTGATTCGTCTATTAACCCATCTTTCAAATTTTCATCTATCCATCCACCTTGTCTACTCGGTCCTCATATATCCATCCATCTCGAATATACTTGCAGACGCCTGCTGAATTTTTTGCACTCGGAATCGACGGAACCAATGTGGCATGGCTACGCGTACGCCGTCTTGATGTTCCTCACCGCTTTCATACAGTCCCTCGTGCTGCATCAGTACTTTCGCAAACAGACTCTCGTCGGCATGGACATGCGCACTGTCATCATCTCCGCTGTCTATCGAAAGGTGAGGGTCAGACTCTTTCTTCCCCTATCCGCCTCAGAAATTGTTAAGGAAATCCACTTTTCTCAGCATTGGATATGAAATCCTCGATTTGGAATGGGTATTAGGTTGACTTATCAAATTATAAATTAGCATAACAGTTTGCTCATTAGTATTTTTCCCTTACAAAAGTAGTGATCTTCGTTGTGATCTCCCTTTTAATGGTTGTCTGCTTATTTACTTGTTGCAGTGGCTAAGGTTTTTGCATCTTACGGATTTGTTGTTTTAAATAGTCGAATATTGCTGAATTAATAGCCATGTTGACTCTTTACACGTGTTCTCAGTTAGATCTACTTAGACCCCATTAATGACTAGCTAACATTAAGGATGAAAATTGGTAGTTGGGATTGAACTTGGTGGAAATATTTACTCTCACCACTCAAGCACTGTTGCCGTATTTCCTAGACAGTCTGTACTCCTCCTTCCGATTATGTAAAAAATGTCCTTTGAATGCCGTGATGTCTGTTTTGTGGACGATTCTCAGCTTTGCTGAAGGCAACCTCGTAACTTTCATAGAGGTCATAGAGACTAGATGGAGGGAGTTTTCCAACACTTCTTACTAAGGCTAATAGATTTAGATTTATGCCATCTGGTTTAACCTATTGATCTCTTTTGAATTCTACTAACGATTACCACCCACTTATAGAATGTGAGGTGTGAGATCTTCAATGGGAAGTTTGTCCTACCGAAGTATTCTCTCACGGTAGAGGCAGCGTGGCAACCAATCTAACTAATGGTGATTCACCTTTATAATTGTTTAAACAACAGTGCCTTCTGACCAGAGATACATTTGCACTCTCTACCGTTCGCTGAATGTTAAATTGAGTTACGGTTGCACCAAAACACTGATCTTTTATCATTAATTGCAGTGAGCTCCTTCATTGGCATGCCTCTTGGACTTCATTTTTCAATTTACTGGGATGTTAATGGCTAACGATGTGCATAACTCTTGTCGATTTAATTCAAATAAATAAACACCGAAATAATTACATCCGCCTTTGGATTGGCTAACCGTCGGTTCATTAATTGTTCATTTCTTGGTTCAGCTCTCTCTCCTACCACGTTACTTACTTCAAACAGGTCCATTTATTCTGCTTCATTGGCACTTGTTTTAAGTCGTCTGAGGTGGTACAATACTTGCATAATTAAAAAGAAGTCCTCGAAAATTATTTCACACCAAAAAAGATGGTAAGATGGCTAAAATGATCAAAATGAGCTGTTAGAGACTTTGGACTTTTAAACTCAGAAATTAAATGAATTGTGTACTTTTTTATTCTCTGACCGATTAAAGGCTTCCTCACTCTCTGATTTGCATTAGAGCTGACCTGATACCGAGAAACACTCGAGATATGGCGTAGGAAACCATTAGTCTGGCCTTTGCAAAGTCATAGACAATAGGTTTGAGGAACTTCGGATGTGAATTCCTTTGGACTCTTCATAATCAAGGTTTTTTCGCTTTGCATGGGATTTCTTTGCAAAATTTGTGCATCATCAGGTGATTTTGTGAAGAGAATTTGGCTTCAACGGCTTTTTGAGAAGAAATTGTGGTGTTGATTTGCCAACCGGAAGGGTGGGATCCGGGATTTGCTTCATTTTGTTGTTTTGCCTACATTTACATTTACTTTACTGCTCCCTTATCGCTAGTGCTGGACTGGTGGCATGTGTGACGCCAAGGTACTCTTATCGCAATTACGGAACATGAACCATTTATGATTTTCATGATAACTGGATGGACCACGTTGTGTTGCAAACAGATCAGTTGAGTTCAGTGCAATAGAACCAGCTGCTGAATGTTCTTACTTTGTGGCCTTTTATGTTGGACAGACCAAAAAGTAATAACAGGTGATGTCAAATTAGATCAATTAGACGCCCGGTCTGTGGCTGCTGCATTTCCTCTGAGACTGGAGGTGAATGTGCTCAAGAATGACCTTTACAAAGTGCGATTCTTTCGCCCAGTCGACAAGGAGTGATAATTGAAGATTACGTCTAGTTTTTCCTCCTACTTTATCCCTCTGGCCTACAAGGTGATCCACTTTACTCATGCTCACATTTGGCTAAATAGTACAGTTTGTAGTATGGCGAGACTGAGACCTGGAACCACTTAGTATTCACTAAGAATGCGAATGTAAACTGACTGAGCTTCTCCAAAATTCGATAGGTGCTCTTATTAGCACCCTGAAAATGCTAATGTTGGTTTAATGGCATCACTAATTCGAAACCTCAATGGTGTGTGTTTTTGGTGCAACGATTTTCATTCCACCATTCCACAGATTGTGTACTTTTGGTAGTATAGGCAAGTAATCTTCCATTTTTGGCACAAAGTATATCTTAACGGTAGGTTGTTGAAGATCAGTAACCCTAAAAACGTACCACAGATCCATATCCAAGTTCTAATTACTGCATGTTGTTCTTAAATGACGTGTCCTTAGTTAAGAAAAGGTCTTTCGATGGGACCGATCACAACTATCGAATATGGGTTTCATTTAGCTTCTTATCACTGGGATTTGTTGAAGTAAAGTTGTTTACTTTTACCTCGATTTAATAAAAGCGAGCCAAGTGTAGTTTTTATTGTTGTGTGTAATATTCACCGTTCCTTTACATCTATTGCGTTACGTGGTGTCGTAGTAAACCTCATCTTCCATCCCCTCTTTTTACTCTTTTTACTTACTGTAATTGTCCAGTCTAGAGGTTCTCAACTTATTATCTTGTCATAATGGAAGTTCCGCCAAATGTTCAAGTTGATTAAAAATTACATACAAGAATACCAATTTTAGGAATTAATTAACATCTTTGACAATAATTCCATGGGGAGGTGGGTCGGCTGGTTCGAAACAGATGGATTTAGCTCTTCGTTCTCATCCACTCAACATTTCCCTTTATCCTACAATTGGTTTTTTTTCAGTCGGTTGGCGACTGATGTTTTTTTTCGAAAAATAATTCAAGATTCCGGATGTTTATTTTGAATCAGATTTAAAAAAGGAGATTTAGTAGTTCTCTTGATGCTACCTTTCGATCTGTTCCCAAACGCTACATATTCATGCCACGTTTAAACTATGGCGTATTGGAAATAGCTTGTCGTCTTGGTAACACAACTTGTTGTAGTCAGTGGCATTTCTGCCTTTACTGGTGGCCGGTACGTATAATGGCTGGTCCACTTGAGACGTCGTTTTTCAATTTGGTAAGCAACACTGGCGGCAAGTGCGTGCGTAAAACAAAGTTTGGTTACCATTCATCCTCCTTTGTAAAAGGCGCACAATTTGAATCCGGAAATATTCAGTTACGCAAAGACCTCAATGCCAGAACAGGACCCTCGAATGCAGAAAGAGGTTTGAATGGCGGGCCGTCTGTACCTCGCTGACGGTCCTGGTAGTTGCGGCTACGATCCAAGCTGTGGGACACCTAATCTTGGACTCCTGATCAAAGTATAACCGCCTGGGACTAACTTACTCAAGGGATCTTTCTATGGGACCAAAAAAAATTGTGATTTACGAACGGCTGCAGCTTCCAAATGTTAGCCCACCTTAAGTCCTGAAACGGTAAAGCTCTGTCCCTGAGGATGGTACACCATACTTAACAGCCGATTAAGCCATGAGACAAGTTGAGCCTACGCAGCTTAAACTGTCTGTTCTTTCTCTTTCCCCACCTTTGGTACACCTGAGGGTCTTGGTTTAACTCAAACGCGCTTTGTATAGCTAACGAATTCTTGGCAGCACGTTTACTTCTCTTATCCATGCTCTTCTGCTACGTGAAAGAGGTTATTATGTTGTCAAATCGGCTGTCCGATTTAGCCCTGGACGGTATATTTGTCCTATTCAACAGTCCCTGTAATACCCTCATATCTTTCCCTCCTATTCACAGAGCTTGCGACTGAGCGCTGCAGCGCGTTGTGGGTCAACGACGGGCGAGATTACCAACCTCATGTCAATAGATGCGCAGCGGTTTTTTATGCTCATGCTCAACATCCACATCCTCTGGTCGGCACCCCTACAAGTCACTGTGGCAATCTACCTGCTCTGGGAGGAGCTTGGTCCCTCTGTTCTCGCCGGATTCACACTCCTCCTCATCATAATACCCATCAATATCATGGTGGCGAAGAAGAGCAAGGCCTTACAGGTAGTCTGCTTCTCTCTGTCCTCAGTTCTTCACCGCCTGGGAAGTATGTTATTATGCTGTTCAGATTCTGTAGTGTTCTCGAATGCTCCTCTTCATTCCTCCTGTTCTGAGATAATTTTATTCGACTCAACTCTTGGGGAACGCTTTAAACGAGTAATTTCAATTAATAACAGTGTGCTCTTGTAATTTTTGGATTTTGTGCTCCTTGAAATCGTTTGTCACATTTATCATGATTGATTCTTAGGAATGGTGGCCTAACGATCGAGGCGTACTCTCCCGCCATTCTGGCCTTAGCCTACTCATTCAGGTTACTCTCAACTCTTCTGATAACTTCTTTTCTAACAATTTGGCTTTTGTCTTCTAACGTTGCGCATTCTCGACCCTGTTCTCCATGGATTGCTGTGTAGGTGTGAACAGGAGCAGTGTCACAATCTCAGGTAGTGGACACAGACTCCAGACTAGAGGTCCTTATTGCCGACAATCCGAGTGGACTAGCGACATTCAAGTGAACTGCGGTACTTGTAAAGTGCCGTCACATCGCATTAATAAATCAGGAGGGAATAAGTGGAGCACAAATAGAGAAGCGCTCTAGAATGTCTGGGAATTTAGTGTGGAAAGAGGGAATTTAACCTCCGAAAAGAAACTTTTAGGATGTCAAAATTGTTGGAAAAATAAACCATTCAAGGAATTTAGTTTTTATCTTTTATTTACGCAGTTGCTTTCGAGCATTGAAACCTACCAGAATTAGCGTAGCGCGTTGAGGCCTCTCTGGAGAAGTACGATGGGCCCACCGTTCGGCGCCCGTCTGATTAAAGCGAAGAATTAAACAAACGATGCACTGCATTAGCTCCTCCTGTGCTGATTAGTGGACGACGTACGACACGCTCAATAAGCATGATGTTTGCCTGGGCTCATGAAGTCAACTAGGGCCGTTGAGTTCTCCACTTCGTTAAGACCACAGAAAATAATATACTCTTTTGCATAAATAACATCCTGTTTTTCTCCTCCTATCTGGATGCATCCAGTGATCGACATTAAACATTAAACTTGTATTTTAATAATTTGTTCCATTTGCGGAGAAAAGTTTGTTGATAGCAGTATAAGATTCGTGCCTCTGTCTTTTACTTCCTGTGACCTTTTAATAACTATCATGTGAAATTTCGCCTTCACATAACTTCACAAGCGTACTTTGGGGCTCTTTTCAACACTCATGCTTGTGCATAAACCATAGAGATAGATTCACGCAGCATTGCTAATAACCGGAAGACAGGTAGGCTTAAAGAGCATTGTTTGACAGGTACCGATCCCCTCCTCCATCATTTAATTGTACCGCACGATTTATGGATGATGTCTGACCTCCTCGTGATATCCTTCCCGCACGAGCTATCACAAAGGCTGAGCAGTCATTCCACACATCCTTTGTCTTAAACCGCTTGCTCTGTGTATCTTCGTCAGCCATTTCTTGATTTCAGGAAACGGGTATTTGGGTGCTCTTTTAATGTCGTCATTTCTCAGACCATTTGCATCTTATGGTTTGTTATTTGATTCGGACTCTATATTCTCTGCTTCTGATATTTTTTTCATCCTTACAATCACCATTACCCCCGTCTGGTCAACTTTAGTGTTCACTATGTTTCTAGTTTCGCAGACATTGCCGAAATACTTTTACATCACTTATCTTTGCTCACCTGACAGTCGGAAGTAAGGCGCTGTTTGGATTCTGCACGGCAAATTCACATCAATTTTAACTTACTTCAGGAAAAACAATTGAAGACCACAGACAAGCGCATCAAGCTGATCAGTGAAATCCTCAACGGTATAAGAGTGAGTTGCCATTTTTTAATAAGGATAACGTAATCACTTTATATGGTATCATTAAGCCTCAGTTGGTCGGCCTCCGCTATTATTTGATCCACCACAAGCACAACTTTAGGAAGCAAAAAAAATGCTGAATATCCTTGCATTCTCTCTACAACCTGAGATACAAGTGGTTTTTTCCGCCTAATCGTCTCACATGTGTTTAAGCAGAAGTTATCATCCCTTTCAGCGACGACTTTCACGATAATGAGAAACAGCTTTCCGTCATGCTAAGCATTGTGATAGTGAGTTGTACACCCTCAGTACCGATGTGACAGATACAGAGCGGCCATGATTGCGGTAAATGAAGGAGAAATCGAGGTATCGACATACAAATACATTACTTTGGCAGTTTAAAATGCAAGAGCAAAGATGGATTTTACCGAACTTGCGTCTTAGGTTCAGTAAGTGCTTATCAGGTGCCTAAATCTGGAAAAGGCAAGCACAACCGTAAACGTCCAGACATGTGCTTCCCGCGATCCTACCTCGTCACTAAGAGAAGCTGTTAGTTAGAGAAAATACCTTTATTGTATTGGCCCCAGGTTATGTCAGCTGTATGCAGTTTTTTAACTGTTTTTAATGTAATAATAAATCCTAAATGCAAAACATTTGAAAATTGAAGTTCCACACTAAACAGTAAGCGATACTTCTAAAAACAAGCAACACAAATCACCCTCGAGGTGAAATTTCACGGACATTCAGGATGGAGCGATTTATGCTTTGTTACCATGGTATTCGGTTGTATTGTCCTGCCAGTGCACCTGCCCACTTCTATCTTCTCCGCCTTTTGCTCTGAAGGTCTTGAAGCTCTACGCGTGGGAGCCTTCCTTCATCCAGGAGGTGGGGTCGATTCGGAAAAAGGAGCTCTCCTACCTGAGAAAATTCCTCTACCTTGATTGTAGCATCACCTTCATCTTCGCATGTGTTCCCACATTGGTTAGTACTGTAATGATATTCCCTTTATTTTCCCCTCTTTTGGTTGCTAGTCTCCCGGGACTGAGCAACCTTGATTGTACAGAGGATTTTCTTAGTTCTGTAAGCTCTGATCTCTTTGTGGCTGTCGAATCCTAGTGATTGAGGTTGTCTGCCCTAATGGTGTTTCTTCATTAACAGTTTCCCGATGCTTCCATCTGGTAACCGCTGGATTGATAACTAGCAGTCTAGCGTAGATCCAGGTCAAAATTAATTAAACGTTTAGGCTTTTCCTTATGACAAGATTGACCCACTGGTCCCGGCCCATTTATAGTAATGAGGCCGTCGGTTGGGACACAATTTCTTCAACTGAAAATCCTTTGTTTTCGTTCGTGCATCGGTACTTGCGTTACGGTTGTTTAATGTCTTGAGCTGCCTAAGCTGTTGTACTAGCTCCGCAATTAAAGAAAGACAATTTATAAGGTACTGTTTTTTAGAAGGTGTTGAGTTGATTTTGAAGTGAGATTTCTTCTGATAACATTCCTTATTCACTTAGAAAAATATGAAATATTTGAAACTTTAATCTTTTTCTGGCACTACGCCTTCGGTTAAGGGATGCCAGAGTTCTTGTGAGGTTTTTTTGTAGTCTTTTTTACTGACGTCTATCACAACTAGTACACCTACCGCTGATTTGCCAAGACATTTGACTTTTTCTTTTCTATTATTTTGGCCTGTAAGTCCATCTCCCGCAGATTGAGTATCGTTGGTCTCATGTCTCTCAGGTGAAGGACCCACTTTTGGAGGTGAAATTGTCCGTTGAGGAATATTGTTCATTGATGTTGCGAGCTGTCTGAGCTGTGACTTTGGCCCCAAGCCATTGGTACTTGAATGTAGCCACCTTTTACTTACTTGTACTTGAAGAGCGGTTATCATGGGTTACTTTGGTTTACGTTTCTTCTGTTGCAAAAATGCCGCAAAATTTATCGACTTCGTTTTTTACCGAAATCCCCTCGGGAAGCACCCATTGCTTCAGGCGAATGCGCGACTCTTAAATTTGTGATCCATCTTTCAGTGAAGATGGTCTTTTAGGGAACGTCCGAGTGTTCTCAATTCTATTTTTCCGGCTACTTAATAGGTTATTTTCTGTCAGCTAAACAATCAGCGCACTGAATTGCAATAGAATATCCTATTTCCTGACACTGAAGTATATGGTGCTCTCTTAGTATCAGCTTTAGAATTTCCCTTCATTTCATAGTTGCGTGCAAGCACCAGTGAGCCCTGTACGTGGGGTACTTTCAATTAGCCAATCCTTAATCCTGATTGTTTTTTGGCTTTACTGTGAGCCATTCTGCCATGCTCTCTGTGGGTTAGAAATTAAAATGCGCTAGATTTAATCCATTGTCAAAGCTTTCAAACATTCATTGGTCTGGCAGGATACAACAGCAACTGAGTAATTAATCGTACGTTCATTTACTTACTGTGAATAAAACATTGAAGTCGCGAAAAGGGCCGAGAGACCGAGAGAACAGGCAGCACTAACAGAGTTACGGTTTCACGATCATTCATCACAGCAAGAAGGCTTTTGGATTCCACATTAGTTCTGTATCTTCCATCTTCTGTGTTCTTTCTTGGCCAGTAGCAATGATGATATTTGTTTGCTGGGCATTGTGCAAATCTGGACGGCATGTTATGGTGAGTGTACGCATTACGTCAGTTGCTTTTGGAGCAACTGCAAGGTGACTAGGGATCCCTCCAATTTTCATTTAAATTTCATTGTCACAGTTTTTTCTGTCTATGTCTGCATTGCAAGTCGTAGGAGGCTGTAAGAAAAGATGGTCGACTGGCAGCCGATCTCTATGTCACGCTTTTTCAGGCCAATTTGTGGAATGCTGAAAAGATCGTTGTAGTACTACTACAATAAAAAAACATTAATGACTTTTCACTTTCCATCCTCAAAATATCTTTCACTTGGAAGTTTCTGTCACAAGTTTGTCTATTTATTGGGTAGTAGGAATGCTTGTTTATCATGGCTTAGGAGAGCAAGTGTACTGCTTTGTTTATCTACACGAAGAGTTAATTGAATAGGCTCATTCAGTTGGTTAGCTTTGACTCCGTCCTTCATTTTTTTTGTCCCATTACTTCAAGAGGGAAGACATCGTTTGTGATTTTAATTTTTCCTCTCCTTTTTCTAGGTCGCCCTAGCAACCTTCTCTGCGTACATTCTATCATCGTCAGAAAACTTACTCACTGCTGAAAGAGCCTTCGTTTCGCTTTCCCTACTAAATATTATCCGTTTTCCTCTCTTCATGTTCCCTAATCTCCTCTCAAACATGGTTCAGGTGAGCCATCTCTTATACGAGCGTTTCGTATTTCTTTCAGATGCTACCCATCGAGGTAAATGTGAAAACATTAACAGTGAGTGGTAGAGATATGGGTGGAATCAGAAAACTATAAATTACTTTTGTTGAGTGTCTCTCGGTCACTAGATTAGAATGAATTGGTTAGGCCAAATCCTGGCTTCGTAAAGGTGTTTTATGATGTTTATTTTTCATATTCTTGAGTTATTTATGTTTGTCTTCGAAAAAAGGCACAAAAGCCTTGTGTTTGTGTTCGCCTTGGCGAGGCCAGAAGGATGTGGGCATATCGTGAAGCCACCTCTAATTTGGCAGCATCAAAGTTGCAACCCTGGGGTAAGGAATGGTTGCATAACTTGTAAACAATTGCACAGAGAAGCCAGAAATTGCATCCTCTCATGTGTTAGAGATTTTAGGTGGAAGAAAGCTGCCCTGTGTACAGATTCATCCCTGTCGATGTTTGTGCTTCCCATGAAGGTAGAGGTGCAGAGTGCTGCTGCAAAAAAGTTCATTAAATTATTTGGAAGAATAGACCAGGCGACTTGAATGCGAGTACCATAATTAATGACGTTCTTGGGTCTAGTGAAATGACCGACGAAGCGTGGACATTCAAATGTGTTTGTGCCACTGGGTCCTCAACGGCCAAAATTGTGGAGATCTTCTGAGGAGAATCGCCATCTTTGATGAAATGAAGATTCGTGTTGCGAGTTGAATTAGAAGTAGAGCAGAAATCATATTCGGAAAGGAATTGACAAGAGTGCTGGTGTTGTCTCTTCTTTGGGATTTCCAAGCACCTGCTCTTGAGGCCTTTTAGGGACGCGGGACGAACTATCACAAAGGTCTTCTCATTCAAAACAATTTAGAGACCTTTGAAATCTACAGATTTTATAGAAGAAGGGCCGGAATGTACTTATAACAGGTTTTTCACACTCCATCATATACGTTGATTATCTTCAGGCAATTAGGTTTTGCGGTTATTGGTCGTTTCTCTTGTATTTTAGAATTACTGCCCCTGAATTTGGAGGTTTTAAGAGATCATAGAGGTTCAAAGGGAGGATTATCATCAATGGTACTCAAAGTAACTTCCTCGTGAAGAAGTGTGGGATTCATCTAGTGGAATCTACTTCATGCTTCTAAAATCAAGCCACCTCAGCAGTGAGCTTAACACGTTCTCTATCGGGTTCACAGACGGAAGTCAGCTATCACGGTCAAGATGTTTTATTGCTCTGATGGCACACTGAGGTTCGCAATACCGGATCTCTCCCCTTAATTAAGGTATAAAACTAGAAAAGCGTAATTGTCTTCAAGTTAAGGACATCTTCCGCCAATTTTATTGCTCTCCATTGGGAAAATTTGTTTTCTCCGCGTAATTGTACAACTCCAGCTATCTCTAGCCGATGAATACTCCATGTCAAGTGTTTGTGGTACTGGACGCCTGGCGTTGCATGCATATAACGTGGTGGTTAACACAATAACAGCACTTGACGGAGCGAGTCTTGATCCCATTACGATTAAGCTGAATTCGGGCCAATGAATGTTTCCATATTGCTAAACCTATCCCATCTTATCTCCCTTAGATAAGATTAAAAAACTCATGATCCTTCTTTGAATCTTTGCATTGGATGAGTGCAACATTTATGAAACATCATTGGTTTGTGTATAAACTGATAATGGTGCAGTTTGATTTTGATTTGATTTTACGCAAATCTTTGATGACTTCTTTCTCCTTTGCCTATTGCCTAATTTAGTCTACGTCTTTGGAAGATAGATCATTTTAGAATAAATTAATGTCTCCTGCAAATATGGAGTAGACTTGGATAAAGTGGGATGTTGTTTCAACTTTAGAAGTACTGAATCCACTTTCTGATTAATCTTATTCATTAAGTTATTTTTATGTGAGTGGATGAAGGTGAAAGTCAGTTATTTATATAGGCAGGATGAACTCACTTTTATTCTGTAACAGTCCTAGCCGGTTTGACGTTCAAAGCGCTTCCCACCTGTCACATTGGTGTGATCACTTTCAAATTTTTATGCACCTTGAAGGGATGAAAATTCGTTCCCATAGTGGGACCGAATGGTCGAAGAGATGATTTCACTTTATCGCCACAGATTCTGCTTAAGAAAGGCGCACGACTGTTCACTTGTCCTTCCCCCCTCAGCGCTATTCGAGGATAGATTTCCCGCGCATCTCCAATTCGCCGTAAAAGATGTCATGGTAAACGGATTTTCATCACTCTTTTGCGCATTTATAGGAACCACAAAAGCCGAAACATTCGTTCGTCTCACTTGGTATTTATTAGGTGGTTTACGATAGTAAAAAGAGACGCTACCCTAACTTCTACATCATTATTTAGCTGCTATCAATTGCTCACTCCTTCGTTCTTAACGAAGTACTACTGCGGGTGCTGGCCAAAAGCAATAAATGTCCATCACAATCAAGGCTCACGTTATCGAGACCGTGTCTCTGGCTAGTACTTGTAGTACCCATCTCCAAGACGCCTTATTAGTATAATCTCATTAATTAGCTTCTAGTAGATCTTCAGATCTTAAATTGTAGCGCTGGATGAGGGAAGATAAGTCGAAGCGATTTCTTAAATGGTACTAACGGTTCGCTGTGCGGGCACGAATAGCATGTAACATTCCAGTTACCCTCTGAAAGTATCGTAAAAAGCATGCTTTTATACATAACTAGCCACTTTAATTGTCTGGATGATGTAGTTTTTCATTCCATCAGAGACAAACATTAACATTCAGCTTAATCCCTCTCCTTGCTTCTCTCCTGCCTTTAACGCAGTGGACACCATTAATGCTCCCGGTTTTTCACTTATTTACAAACAAAACGCGGTCCATTTGAAATTACTTCTGTTGTATAGGGAGGAGAAATTGTGAACACTGAACCACTTAGTGACACCTCACACAAAGCAAAATCCAATGAAGTACTTTCAGTCCCCTTTTCTGGAGATTATGGATCTCTTGATTTTTGAAAGGTGGTATTTAAGACTTATCCGCTTGAGTGTGTGGGAAGTTTTCAAGTTTTAATTTTTACAAGTGCGAAGTGGTATGCTGATGTGGCAACTGTGCCTTATCACGTCTTTCAATATCTAATCAGTTCAGACACTGTTACATGAATGTGGTGGTTTATGGCGCCATAAAAGGTAATCCTTGTGTGGAGGATTACCTTCTTAGAAAAAAAATTATTGTTTTACTTCTTCTTCTTACCCTCTCTTGAAGGCCTACGTGTCGGTGCGTCGAGTGACCAAGTTTCTGGTGAACACGGAACTGGACCCCGTTGCAGTGAGCCATGAAGACACTCCAGGTGTGGCAGCAGTGATTGAAAACGGAACACTCGCTTGGGGACCGGATTCTGAACCCGCGCTGCAAAAGTAGGTGCCTCTGTCAAGCTTGTTGTACACAAGGCGCTTATGGTTGGTATATTTTGCTACCACGCCTTCTCAATTTGCTATACAACAAATTTGACGAGAAGCCTCTATAGCCACAGAGCCCTGGAACCAAGTCAAACCCGAACTACATCTCCCAGGTTTAACTAGCATTTGATAGTATGAGAGGGTTTTCAAAAGAAAAGGGAACTAGCAGTGAGCATGAAAAAGAGCATTACGGAGATGAACTGACACATATGTAGGTTTTGCGTTGCAGATAAATAAATAATTGCATGCATTACAGTGCACCAAATGCAAAGTTTTATGTCCGGCATCTGAAGAGCTTGTGTCGTTTTAAGGAGAAAACCAATCACGTATGGCCCTAGCAATTCAAAGCACTCTAAGGTAACATTCATGACCCATTCATGATCGAACCGTGACTTTACGCTACGTTATAGTGTAGTTCCATCGTTAAACGAGAAAGTAAACGACTGCTTCCTCCCGAAAAAAAGGGATTAGAGGTGGCAAACCACCAAAATACCCGGTCGTTCATCTTCTGCTAGAAAAGCTGGTTTGAATGCAATAAAATCTACCCTTTAAATTTGCTTGCGTAAAATGAAGTCCCCGAGCTCGTATAAGTTTGATTTACCTACTTTAACTTCTAAACTATGGTGAATCCTCTACTCAGATAGGGGCATTCTTCAGTAGCGATAAACACCCATTTTTGGCTTGGGACGGAACTGTGGAGAATTCAAAGTAAGCTAGGCGAGTTTCGCTGTGTGTCAGTGTCAGGGTAGAAGTCGTCTCCTTTCTGTTTTTCTAAGCCCGTGCAACTCAGTGCCTTTTTTAAAAATGCGGAGCAAAGAAAACCGGAATCCTCACATTGTCGTCATTCTCATTTTTCTACTCAAGAACCCTTTTTATTAAAAAAACGGAAGTGCTATGACATGAACCCTTTTGAGATCTCAAAGTTGCACAGTTGAACGTGAATCGCTTAACTCTGTTACTTAAGGCGTCATTGCAATGGTGATAAGAATGCATATTCCTCTTTTCTGGGAATGACGGGTTCCGTGTTGGCTGCTTACCCCAATTCGATGGTATTAGCATACTGTTCTCAAAGGCAGAGGATTGCATCGTCTTACGCACAAAGCAGACTGTCAAAGTCGGTGATTGACCGAGTTGTGTTTCCCTTTACAAAGGGGTCCAGGTTGTCCCTTTAGTAAATCTATTGCCATAACGAATCTCTGTTTGATTGTCTTCCCATTGATATCAATATGTAGTGTCCAGCCTTCCTTGAGACCTGTAGTGCTTTCTTTATTCCAGTGAAGCCCTTAAAATATCATCGGCAGGAGTGTCTCACAACACCGTCACCGATGTGGCACGGGTCGTTACACTGCTATAAAGAACTCGTTGCGTGGTTGGCAGAATCAGAGTCACACAAGACCGATCTAGAGCAGTTCCACTTGCGCTCTCGAGAACGGTAACCGCCTGGGATAAATAACTGACTTCACCTCCCTAGCTTACCCTATTTTTGTCTGTATCTGATTATCCGTCCAATAATATCGAGATTTTACTAGCTACGATTATCACCTCAGGAAAGGGGAACGTCTTTCCAACTTGTGGAAGATAAAACGAGTGATTGGATCGGCAGCATTCGAACTCATGCGGATACGTACATACCCACCACAAAATAGAGTACCCATGTAAGCAGGTGTAACAAAGACAAGGAAACACTTCGTCCCCTACTACTGTGCAGAAACGTAGAGGGATAAACCTGTCTAACCTATGGCTTGCATGCCTCCATTAATTCGCCTCGATAACTAAAAAAAAAATCCGAGCGGTTAGGTGGTGGTTTGACATGGAATGTCAAAGAAAGTGTAGCTAAGCCGCAAAGGGAAAGGAAATCGCTCGCGAAGTGGATGGAGAGAGGAACTAGGGCAACCACCGATCGTGTTCGTCGTCGACAGTACACGTACGCATTCAGTGTCGTTGATTCGAATGGGTGCAATCTGCTCCTGAGGCAGAGCTACACCTCCCTTCTCGTTTGTGGGCGATGAGTGGCGGCGGCATAGACGTCTTACCACACTGCCGCCAATGCAGCGGTACTGCATTGCAATAAAAGGGATTTGGGTGTGACTAGCAAATTCACACTTATTCAATTCACCTTGAGTGGCCTTGATTGTGCTCTCGGAAGCTCAGCTTGAGAAAGCCAAACGACAACTTCACGTGTATGTTGCTCTCCAAGTTAAGCCGACTAATTACCATGATGATAATGGGTTAGTTGACCGAAACAACAATTAATCCCCTCTTAACTCAAGACCTTTTGTGTTAATGACGCTCTTCGCCTACCTTAGCTACGACTCAACCCTATAATCGTGCCCCATCAAGCGTTGGGATGCATAGGTGAATGAATGAGTTGACTATCCAGACCCACTGCTTTCGCCAGTGGTGCATCAGTAGCCTATAGCATTCCAGAAAATTTGAGCCTGTGCATGACACCTTCATAGTGGTTTGTACTGTTGGGAGAGCAGATAGGAAGTGAAGTGATGGGTGGCTGTTGCGGCAGCATCCGTGAGAGGTCTGACACCCCTCGGTGTGTGGGAGGATGTTGGCCAGACCAAGGAAAGGGATCACCATTTATGCATCAGATGCACCTGTCTGATTTGCGCTGACGAATGGACAGAAGACATGCCCTTTAGTGTTCGAGAGCAGTAGCAATTGCAGATAGGGCAGTACTTTAGGCAGAGCCAGATCAGGGTGAGGAAAGGAGGCGACGAGTGACAGAAGTGATCACTCGTGGTATACAGTGACAGAGGCCTGCCTTTACGGAGAGCGGTGAACGAATTAGAGACGAAGCATTCGCGCGGCGTTCAGTGGAATCACAGCAACATGAAGTGCCTTTGCAGCATGGTAATGACGTTTTCCACCTTTGTGCAACAGTTGAGTGGTGGGTGATGTTGGGCATGCTGCATCAGGCTGTCATCGATGCAGCACCGGTATGGCAATTCTGGGGATGTTGAAACACCCTTGTGAGTAAAGTCGATGCAGTTGCACAGAATGACTGGAAGTCCATAGAAGTGAGCAGTAGGTTTCCGATTTGAAGATGTTAAAATTGACACACAAATCTTCCTTCAAGACAATGCGTCCACAGTGAAAGGGAATGTGAGCTAATCCTACAGAGCTCTTTTAATTCATTTTATGTTCTGCGATTACCATGATGCCGCCGCTTTAGACAAATAAGGAATACGCATATGTTAGCAAATGGACTTTTCGGCCCTCTAACTCATGGGTGGCACTCCTAGGCGTTTCGAAGGACCACTAAGTGTGCATTGTTAGTTACGGCGTGCTGATATGAAGTGGAGGGCTTGACTATGCGTGGACCACATCTTTTATCTTTTTTATTTTAGTCTCCGCGATAATGCATAAGTGTCTTTACGAATTTCTTTTAAATTCTAAAAGGAAGGTCATGTTTCAGTCATGGGCGTACAGGAGTTTCGGAGTAGGAGAGGGCGATCGCGTATTTGTTCACACATGAATTCAAATAAAACAGGAAGGAGAAACATTTCGCTATCCTTTATGATACAGAAAAACACACAACTACCGCTGTTTGTTAGTTGTCACCATTTGATGTCCGATTTATCGTAGTGCTTTCGTTTTCAGCACTGGTTTTTGCGCTGTTGCAGATGATAAGATAATAAAAGTCCCAGTTTGAATAGATTCTTGGGTCAACGTGTTAGATAAGCATGCTTTATTTTTCCAAGTTATTGACCCTGTCTCTGCATATTCTTTCAGCATTACGGCCTACTTTCCAGAAGGCCAGTCAACATCCATTGTGGGTCGTGTGGGTTGTGGTAAGAGCAGTCTTCTCAACGCTCTCCTCGGTAACATGGAGCTCGTTTCTGGTCGCATCAACATTAAGGTACGTCGTATTAGCTTCCCGCTGCCTAGATCCCCTTTAATCGTTTACCTTATGCAGGGTCGCCTGGCGTTGGTCTCGCAGCAGGCCTGGATTTTTAATGCCACTCTACGCGACAACATTCTCTTCCATCGTCCCTACGACCCTGAACGCTACACCAAAATCATCAAAGCCTGCGCACTTGAACACGACATCAAGTTGCTGCCCAAGGGGGATCTCACTGACATCGGGGATAAAGGTGTTAATCTGTCAGGTGGACAGAAACAGCGAGTTAGGTGAGCGTTTATGGAACTGTTATCGCATCAAAATCAGTAGCAGTTTCAGCATTGTTATTTTTTGACCAGTCTTGCTAGAGCCTGCTATGCTGATGCAGACGTCTACCTCCTCGATGATCCTTTAGCCGCCGTTGACACTCACGTGGCCTCGCATCTGCTGAAGCACGTCCTTGGCCGCAGCGGTCTTTTGGCTGGTCGGACGCGTATCATAGCCACGCATCATCCCAGTGCAATTGCAGCGTCTGATCGCGTGGCCGTCCTGGATTCGGGTCGACTTGTCGAATATGGTAGCTACGCCAGTCTCAGAAGACGATCCACTAGTCACCTCAATGCCTTTCTACGTAGTGAGGAGCTTCGACAGCGACTGATGTCAGAGAGTGAAGCGGCATCGGAGTCGCGACCACCGTCGGCTGCAACAATGGGACCCGAGACTTCGGTGGTTTCTAGTCATCGGAGGAGGAGGCAAACTTCAACTGAGTCGCATCCGAGCTCATATATTCCACCTGGTGATCTAGCGGAATGTAAGTTTTGAGATTTTGGTTTGGTTTATAATCGCACTGGGGTGGCTCACCGTGAGATTGATCGATGCCCAAAAATTTACTTTTTTGACCAAAAAACGCCACGATACATAAAATTCTATTCCAAGACCTTCACCCTTCTTGATGAGTGTAGTTGCTTTTGGCTACAGGGTAAAAGAGGTACAGATTTTTCGTTTTCGAGATTTTTGATTAATTGCAAATTTTGCCCCTTCATCAATCAAAATGGCCACCTATCGGTTTTCTAGAATATTTTTACTCTTAAAGATTCACTTCTAATATCCTTATTTTCTCGGTTTAGTGGCCTTAATGGAGGCCGAGTCTTTGGACTCGGAAGGGGATGATGACGCGGAGCCCTTTTCATCAGCTCATAGTCGGTCAAGCTCCATTAAAGTGGGTTTCGGTTTCAATTATTGTATCTAAGTCTTCATATTGGAATGTAAGTACTTTGGAGTGTCCTAGAGACAACCTTGAATATGTTCCATCTATTTTACATCAGGAGGGACGAGAATGCAACAGAAGGACTAGTAAAGGGTACAAATCAGCTGCGATGGCGGAAGGCGAGAGGGCTGATGATGGACAGGAGGAAAACTTGGAGACCAGTGCCACTGGACGGGTAATTTCACTTATAAAACGTTTTTTTTTGAATTCAATCTTTATTTGACACCAAGTGGGAAAGAATAAGTCAGGAAGGAGGGATGGTTTTGATCCGTTATCAACAGCTAAGCTTTTGCTTTTGAGGCCGACTTTTGATGGTACTTATCTATCTACCACTTGTAGGTGAAGTTTACAGTCTTTTGGATGTATATTCGAAGCATGGGTTTGTGTCTCTTCCTCGGCGGCGTCCTCTTCCTTCTCTTCACCCAAGTCGTCTGGCTTGGAAATAATATCTGGTTGGCTGATTGGTCGAATGATGTCTCGAACTTCGTTAATAACACCAACAATTCGTCCAATCAGACTACTGTGGAACCCGTAAAGGGTGTAGGGCTGCGTTTAGGTGTCTACGCTGTTATCGGCATGTGCCAAAGTAAGGTTCTCTTGAAACTCTTTTTCATAACTTAAAGACTGGCTTATCTTTCCATCGGCAGCGACCTGGATTTTAGCTGGTGAGATATTTACCGACTTCTCAGGAGCTTTCTTCGTTCCATGTCACAGCTAACGCTCTGCTTATAATGCTCAAGCTCAAGTGACTGATCATGACGTTGAAACTGTTGAGGTGCTTTTTCAATTTCTTTGCCTCGTACTGTATTAATAAATCTGAAAGGCTTCAGCAAATGGAATTAAACAGCTCTATTACCTCTGCAGTTAAATTATAACTCCGTGGTTATTTAAAAAGTCGCATCAGAAGACTTCCAAATGATTGTTCATCAAAAGAAAATTAGCTGGAGAAGTCAATCGCAACTAAATTTTCCTCCAACTCTTTCTTACTGAACTGCATGGTTGCTACGTGCATAAAGTAGAATGACACGCATCTCTCGTCAACCAGACGGTGCCTTTGTGATAGCCTAAGGTCTCACCATTCAAGGAGTCGAAAGCACTGCTATAAACCGGGTGGCGCTAAACCCTTGGAAGCTAATCATTTCAAATGGTGAGTGTGGGAAGATAGATCTTGATGTCCCTTTGACTTGACTTCTCAAACAACCCCCAAACATCCACTTTAACTCAGGGAAAGTTAAAAGAGCAAACCCAACCGTCAGCCGTTATTTTAGTGTTCTAGTTCGTTTAGAACAACTTTATGCTATTGAAGTCAATGTTTGACCTCAGATCTGAGAAATTACTGCATCATTCGCTCGTCCACTCATTTTAATGGAAGTTAAGACTTTTAATTATGCAATGTAAATGATAAAATTTCAGAATATGGAAACTAATTTCGTTTTTTTTTATATCTCCCTTATCCAAATATTTGAATGATGTCTGGAGGGCAATTTTGGCAGCTGAACTGCTCCAGAGCGTTGTACTTTACTTCATTGTCGGTATCGAAGGCTGACTTGACATTCAGCGTGCGCCAACTTTTCTTCTTTCAGGGAAAGACTGATTTCCTGTGCGAGTTTAACAAACCGCAGGTCATGCATCAATTGGGTGCCCAGGATTAGGCTTTGGATGGTTCAAGGAACAGTTGCTGTGAGCTAGGAACTATCGTAGCCGAAAGCGTCACTGAAAGCCGTGTAGTTGTCTTTAAAACACTAACACTATTCAGATGTCTTACTCTCGAGCGGTTGAGCCTTTGATTATTGTGCTGTGTTTGGTAGACGTAGGTATTCCCGAGTTTCGCGTCTTCTTCCGCCAGGAATTACATCATATGCTGGTGCATGCCACTTTGTTGAACGGAGTCTGGATTAGCGCACGCACGGAATATGCAGATGGGAATTCCTTACTAAGAGAACGTCCATCAGCGTGTATAGCATCGTTTTTGCTTATTCCTGTCAACTAGGCATCAGCTTTCTGAAAAGCCCTCCTTACCCTATTTTGCATCCTCCATCAGTTGTCTTCAATGTGGTTGCCTGTGTGATGCTGGCAGTTGGCAGTGTTCGAACCGCCAAAGCGCTTCATCATCAACTCTTATCATGCATCCTCCACGTCCCGACTAGCTTCTTCGATACCGTGCCTCAGGTAGGCTCTCTTGCGTTAACATTCGACTTTAGACCTCTTTTTCCTAAGAGGGGTTTTTTTCGTGGGATACGTTGGTGAATGAGGTAAGGGATACTAATAAGAGACTGAGACTTTTAAACAATTTCTTGGTATACCTTACGACATAAAATGCGTTGGAAGCTGCAGGAGAGACCTCTGACCTGAAGGATTTATAGGTATTTTGGAAGCGAATTTTGAACCTCTCTGTCCCAGTTTGTGGCGGTAGCATGTCTGTGTCAAGTGACAGTGTAAGCGACTGATACGGAAGAATAAGCACAAGCGTTCAAGCGGTTATCACCTTTACATGATTCGCTTATTACTGATTGCTCTCACACATTCTGGACTTCAGGGCCGGATAATGAACCGCTTCTCCAATGATATATCAACCGCAGACAATCAGCTGATGGTTTCAATGCGCTCCATGCTGACAACTCTCTTCGCTTGCCTTATCACTTTCGCGCTCTGTGCCTTGCCCAGTGCCTATATTCTCATCCTCCTTGCTTGTCTCCTCGCCTTTTACGCAGCCATGCAGGTAAGTGGGTGGAGCTTCCTAGTTTACCACGGAAGTTATCATTGTCAAGTGTTTAGTGTCAATGCAAGAAATTCAACAACATAAGGGGATTGAGCGTTGACATCTTCCATTAAATTTATTACTGCTGAGCGACTGAGCGTTTAATTTTCCTGCTGTGTTTAAACTGTTCTGCAGATACGAGTGTTCACTAGAAAATCTTGTCACCATATTCTGTTACATCCGCACGTCACCACTGTTGCCTGTCACCTTATTGAATGAGGTTTGACCACCATTGATAATGTGTCTCTCCGTTATCCACTTTGGAAGAATCTCTTCGTGAAGACAAGCCGTCAGCTGAAGCGCTTGGACTCGGTAAGCAAGTCGCCAATCTTCTCTCACTTCGCAGAGACCCTCCTCGGAGTGGATACCATTCGGGCCTATGGGCTGTGCGACCTCTTCATGAACTCTAGTGACACTCGAGTTGACGCGAACAATCGCGCCCTTTTTGGAACTCTTATCACCAATCGGTGGGTTCACCTATCTCACCTCTTCATATGATTGTTCCGCCTCAAGAACTTGAATGTCTCGTTCCACGTCTTTATCTTCCATCGTGCTGTTTTCTAGTTTCCCATCTGGTTTGTGGCTCATTGCATATGGTACTCCAGCCACTGTCTAGGCTATCCGCTGCAGTGCTCGAATGGTGTGCTCCTTACAAGGAATAAAAGACATCAGGCATATCACTCTTATTGCGAGCATAGAGGACAGCTTCATAGATCGCCTTATTACAGTGGTAAGAGGGGATGGTGGCTTATACCACGTACCGGTGGTGATTGTCTCATTAGGATTTTGTTTTTATCGGTCTTTCTCAAACCAGATGCGGAAGGATCTGATGTCTCAGGCATATTCCACCAGGCTCTATAAGTTGTTTCAGTTTAGGGCTCATAACAAGGGAACTTGGAAGTCTACACGTCCACTTAACTCACACCCCTCTTCATCTCTGTTCGTGTTTTGGTAGGTGGCTCTCGATGGTCCTAGAGACAGTGGGTAACCTGATGACACTCTCCGTATCAGTGGCCTTCGTTGCGACCCGCGACGCCCTGGCCGCAGGCTTTGCAGGTCTAGTGATTAGCTACACCCTGAACGTTACTCAGGCTCTCAGCTGGTTCGTACGAATGGCAACGGAATTCGAGACCAATGTGGTCTCCGTGGAGAGGATCCGGGAGTACTCCAAGCTGACCATCGAGGCAAGTCACTTGCTCCCCTAGTTACTTGACCATACAATGCTGCTTAGTTTTAGTTAGTTTCTGGTATTTTCTTCACTTCGGTGGCATGGAGCCTTGCTCCAGTCGTTCACTCGCCTTTGCGCTTAATACTGTTACCAAGGGATGACTCGAAGTGGAATGAGTTCACCAAGTAGAGTCTAATTTTTCTTCTCCCCTTGATTTGTATTTTAGGCGCCATGGGAGGTGCCAGCAAAACAGCCGCCAGCTCAGTGGCCCCAGGGTGAAATTGAGTTCGTCAACTACAGTACTCGTTATCGCGATGACCTTGATCTTGTTCTTCGCTCCTTATCCTTCACCATTATGCCTGGTGAAAAGGTATGTCACTCTCATTTTTTAAGACATTTTAAGATTCTTTGTTCTATTTTGACAGCAAAACTTGATCTAGATACTCTGCGATAGACGGAGGTTCGATTTCCATTCTTCAAGGACTCCTTTACTTAAATGGCGGTCATTCAAGTTCAATCTCATTTGGTGGGCTTTCGGGATCGTAAATAAACATTCTATGGTGGAGCAAAAGTCTAACCATAATACGACAGCCAGTATAATTTGCTCTAATGAACATTTGTTATTTTGCTTTTCAGATAGGGATAGTGGGTAGGACAGGCTCGGGTAAGTCATCCCTCGTGCTGGCTCTTTTCCGTATCATCGAGGCGGCTGAAGGAGAGATTCGCCTTGATGGACACAATATCGCTGAGATTGGTCTGCACGACCTACGTGGACGCATCACTCTCATTCCCCAGGTGAGTCGCTTTGTCCTTTGTTCGTCCCTCCGCCTGCCTGTACCCAATTGTATGCTTCATCTGCGCGAGTTGCTCTCTCTCCCTCTCTCTTAACTTCCATTTCTCAAACTTACTGGAATATGCAAATTTTAATTGTAGGATCCAGTGCTCTTTTCTGGCACTCTTCGGTCCAATCTGGATCCCTTCAACACTCACTCCGACGATACGATATGGGAGGCCCTTGCATTGGCGAATCTCCGCTCATTCGTTGAGGCGGTCTCCCCTGACGGCCTTAAAATGACCATCGCTGAAGGTGGCAACAACCTCAGGTCTGACTGAAATTTGTCCTCAGAAATTTATAGGGAACTTGTGGGAGTGGATTTGAGATTTACCTTGTTTTAGTGTGGGCCAACGCCAACTGGTGTGCCTGGCACGTGCCCTTCTCCGGCAATCACGTGTCCTCGTTTTGGATGAGGCGACAGCTGCGGTCGACCCTCAAACTGACCAACTGATTCAACGCACGGTTCGCAACGAGTTTGCCTCCAGCACCGTTCTCACGATTGCCCACCGTCTCGATACCATCATTGACTATGACAGGTCTGTTTGTAGCTAAAACCAGTTATTTAAACAGTCTTTACGTCTTTTAAAACTTCTGTCATTTTTAGAATAATGGTATTGGACGCTGGGCGTCTGATAGAGATGGGTACACCAAAGGAGCTGGCGGGTCGCAGTGGATCACTCTTCCGTGGAATGCTGCTAGAGGCGAATCTTCTGATCACGGTGCTTGGCTCATCGCAAATTTAAATACGGTTCTATTCACTGGCTGCCCGCGCAACTGTTGCTTTTTTACGGCCTCGCCGAAACGCTTAGCGCGGTGGAACCTTGATAGCTAATTCGTCATTTCAGTTAAGCATCTGAATGTAAAACTAAACAATAATTATTTCACCTCTATCCTGCCATCGGTTTTGATCGTGAATGCCGAAAGACGAATTATACCAATGTCGAGGTCTATGTAATCTAAAAAGAGGCACGGCAGTCGTAGATGTATCGAGGCTGATTTGTTGAAGTTGAAAGCATTAGGAATATCCTGAGAAAGCGGTGCATTCACTGATTTGGATGCTGACTGTACGTGTTGGTGGACGGTGCTTAAGTAAACGTGGCGGGAGGTTATGGGCACGTCTTGGGAGCGACGGAGAGGCTCATCTTAACTCGGGGACGATGTAGGCGTGCAAGATAGGTCGGTCAAACGCCAGACGAGCAGGCGGAAGGGGCACACTTCTAACCCATACTCAGTGAGGTTTAGGAAAGAGGCGAACCGATACGCCATGGCGGAGCACCAGCCCAGTGTTTAGTGCATAGGAACTAATAATACTCGCTCTCGGTTTATTATAAGTATTTGTTGAAACGGCTCAAGTTGGACAAAATCCGGGCACAAAAATAGCGGTAATTTGACAGGACGCTCTACTCTTCAATCTCGTTGGATTAATTTGCTTAAAAATAGATATGGCAGAACTTATTTGCCACCAGATTTTCCCTTTTACGTTTCTGAAAAGCGAAATGTGTGCACACGTAAGGTAAATTAAATTATTCTTTAATAATAGCGAAATAAGTTTGAAGTGTGCAAGTACGCATTCTATTCGGACCAAAAACTGGGCTCTATCTTCCGACTTTCACTATAATTATTGTGATTTGATGGGCAGTGACTACATTAGCGCTCCTTTTATAGTCGTTTGGAAATAATTGCTAATATTTTGATTTATATGGACATTGAATTGCCTAAACGAAACGTTTGACCATCCAGCCAATCAGTTTGCAGCATTCAAGGTATCTTCCGTTCTGTTCGCGTTAATTTGGGGCTCACGCGGGGTTCTCTGATTTGTGGGGATCATTTTGAATTTATCAACTTTGACGCGGCAACAATCTATTTTTGTATGTTCGTAATCCACGGCTTTGTTCTATGTTATTGAGTCTGTTGTTCTTTAGGCTAATTTTCGTTATTGTTCTGCGTGTGGGCGTTTTGCTCAATCATGGGTTCATTTCTAGCTTTGCTATTTCTAGGTCTATGTCGCGCGTTTCCTTTGGTAGTCCACAGTAGCTGGCCGCTTGTTTACTGTCACTTTAGCACGTCTTTTTAAGTGAGTTATCACGATTGGTTATTTTTTGTTTTTGTCGCAGAAATTATGTTGAACATTATGCGATTGACTCTTATTTGGTTATAACTATTGCATTTATACAGCGTTTGTTGAATGCTTTTGTTTGGGATTGAAATAAACGCTGACAGAACAGTCTACGCAGTGTTTCCCGTACGCCGATCTCTGCATTCAACCGATTTCTACATTTGCACCGTTTGTTACCTGTTCTTTGTCAACTCTACCTTTAGTTTTCTTTGTCAACATGCATAGATCACATGATTTACCTCTTGCGGTGTTTCGGAAGTTTTGCACTTTGAAAGTTGTAGCCTTGTTCACTGTTATGTAACTTGTGGTTTGATTGCCTTTTCCCAACCATGATGCTTCTCATTTATGCTTTCATGCGCGCACCAGTTTCCTTCTAATGTGTGCTGAGCGCAAGTCCATAGCCGAAATTATGGAGTTTACATGTTTATGCACTCATTGTTTATGGGAATTTATCGCCATGCTTGTCAGTGGAATATAGCGTCCTTACCATAGCACTCTTAGTTGTCTATTCTTGTAATGGACTACTAAACGGGCATGATAGGTGTTCAGATGGGCGAAATTTTGTTTTGTAATGTACTTTGTCGCCTATTTGGGCAGTTTGATTGTAATTTTCCATAAAGAAATGAGCGGTTGAAGCGTATTGTCTCGAATCACATCTCAAGTGCATGTGAGTTCCGCTTTTCGCTTCTGTAATTGGAATGCGGGTGCGTTGGTGCTAGACTTGCGAGCCAACATTTGGGGTATTAGGGGTTCAGATGTTTGCAAGTTAGTATGTAGATGTGGTGATAGGATTGATCGGGATAACTTTCCTGGTGACGGCTCGAGATGTCTTGAGGAGCATTTCGCGCGTCTTATTTCAGAGAATCCTTATTGCTATTGACCAGTTACTAATTGCGGTTGTTTCTGGGCGTGTGTTCTTTCGTTGTTCAAATCTGTGTTTTGCTAAATGTTGTTTTCCAGCTTTGAATCTACGATTATGCTACTGGGGTGAACTCTCTGACTGGTCTTGTTTATTGCCTGGTTATCTCTGGTGTAGATTGTTGGCTCTTGTTAGCCTTTTTTTCTTGAACTAATGCACCGAAGCCAGTTTAATCGCTGTCATCTGGACAAATCACTGCATCCAGACTGACGTTACTTTTTGTCGTGAAAGACTTAATGCTAAGCCATGAAAATGATTACAGTTTTTTGGTATTCATCTACGTTCCTGAATCCCGAGTTTCAGTCCCGTGTAAGGTATAGCGCTGAAGTTGGAAATTTAGGTAGCGTTACTCGGATAACTCATGAACTGTGGTCTATAAGCTCAGGGGACCCTTCGAAAACGCCATGGCTCCCAATGAAATTAAGTAAAATGAGGATCGAAAACAATAACTTTAGACCCTAAGATCCCAGGTGGAGGCTGTGGCTAAACTAGACACCACAACATTCACATGGAAACGATTGCAGTTGGGATGTATAGAAAATCACAGTAGGTGCAAGCATAAATGCGGCTAGGCCTTTTTTAACTTCTCATTCAGTACAATAGGTGGATGAACTTAAAAGCCCAGCATGCTAACGCATAAATGCTCTTCGATACATCAGAATTCAGTTGGCGATCAAGAATGAGTACCGGATTGTTTGATCGCCAGCCGTCGAAGCCGCAGGCTCGTCCATTGCTCCAGTTCAAGGCGGGCAAGATGACCATGAACCCGGATAACAGTGTACACGCAGATGCGCGTAAGGGCTGCGCTTATCTTTATCAGACGCCTGGCGACTACAGCGTGCACTTCTGCTGGTTCGACCGTCGTACTGGTCTTATTGAGGAGAACTTTGTCCTCGTACCGCGCGAGGCCGAGTTCAAGCCCGTACCGCAATGTAAATCGGGTCGGGTGTTTGTGCTCAAGTTGAGCGCGCCGCAACGGCGCTTTTTCTTGTGGATGCAGGAACCCAACGCTAGCAACGACGCACAAATCTGCGAGACGGTCAACAAATTCATCAATACTCCTCCCGCACCCATCGGCAGCTCGGTCGCTGGAAGTTTGGTCTCCTCGCGCTCCGCTGGACGCATGGCCGACTTTTTCAGTGGGATGCGGGGTCTCTCCGGTATGAATCAAAACGATTTACTCACGCTTTTCTCCATGGGAATGGGATTTGGAATGCCGTCAGATGGTGAAAGGTACATTTTTTTAGTCTTTCAGTTATTGCTTTAATCTGGTAAAGTGGTTTTCATGGTCTTATTTAACTTAGTAACGCTGGTACTCGGTTTAGGTTAACGCGTTTGCTATCATATTGTGTTTCTGTGTTGTTTCTGCAGTCCCCTTTGAGTCCGATTTGACACTGGTGAGATTTATAACTCATCAGTCTGCGACATTTGTGTCTGCACCAAATAGCTTCTCGTAAACAAATTGGCTTAATGTGCGTTGGGTGCAGTATGCCCTTGGTCTGAGGATAATTACACGTTTTGTTTTTTTCTTTTTTTTGACCGGAATCGAATTGGGAAAAGTTACGACAGTTGATGTGTTGGGATGCGAGACCATCTGGGCGGTTGTGGTGGTCGATTCTCCTCTGATATCTTGGTGTCGAATGTATTAGTTCTATCAATTTACTTTAATAGGTATTCAAATTTTTTAGTGTAATCTGGAATGTTTTAGGCTTGTTAATGGTGGTTTTTACTTTGAAATGCCGTTAGATTTCCTCCATGTAAATTTTAAGTACTAAAATGTTGCGCAATCGTCTACTTTGTAGGTTTGATAATACCCAAATCTGCACTCAATGTTATGTGCAAGTATTGGTTTATATGAGTTCAGGGAACACGATTTTCGACCACGCTTGCTGTTTTGCGTTGTTTCAATTATAGATGTGGGTTGATATCAACCAGAATGAAAATTACCACTGTTCCTATTCTAATCCGCTGAAGCGCGTAGCTTCGTATTTGCTAAAACTCGATTTCACTTCGGCGAATATTCTAGTATTCACACCGTTTTTATTACTTTAATTTATCCATGGCTTTAAATGGTTCATTGGTTTATGAATTCTGGAGGCTTTAACCCTTTAACCCAGCATTTTTTAAGGTTTCATGGGGTCGGTTTCGACCAAAATTTGTACTTCAAAGGCAGGTGATATCTTCGAATCCACCTTCACTGATGGCAAGTTCATTTTGTTTTGAGTATTCACAGCTTCATTTAGACTTCGTTCTCAGGACCGTTTTAGCGTCCGCGAGGAGTCCTCATTATTGCCTCAAAGTACTTTTAGTGATTGTGATGAACATTGAAATTTCTATCCATGGTCTCTGAACCACAGCAAAAATCCGATTTTCTATCGTGCTATTCAATGAGCTGTTTGAGCTCAGATTGCTGAACTCAAGTGTCATAGAAGCAAAATTTAAAGTATAGCAGTCCTTGAGAAATGCGAACCCATAATCATCCAACTTTGCAGAGTTCTAATATCTCCTCTACTCAGGCATTGTTGATGCTCCCAGATGTTTGCATCATTCACAGGATTCCTACTTTTCAAAATCAGGACCTATTCTCCGTTTTTTATTCACAGTAATACAAACAGGAAAATAATCAAAACGAAGGGTCAGTTGTTTTGAGTGCATATCCTAAGGCTGCATGGGAGGTGTCCTAAAAATTCACATCTATACGCCTATTTTTCAAGGAATCTGATGGCGCCTTAGAAAGGTAGCAGTTTCATACCTCCTGAGCTACTGTGCCGGAAGCCATTCGCTTAGCTGGTATTCGTGCAAGTAATATAAGTGAAAATTCGAGGCCGTCACTGTGAGAGGTCTGAAATTAAGGCAATTCAGGCGCAACACTTAAGGAAATTATGCTGTTTTGTAACTCCATGTCACTGAGGAATGAGGATGCGCTAGGAATCCATGCCGCTGTTGTGTTGATCGGCAGCACTTGATGGGGTCACACTATTCATGATATTTGTTTTCAAATGCTCAACCGTCCACCTGAAATCTTCTCTTCTTGTGTATACTGAACGTACGTATGCTTCGACCCCGGTGCACCCTCCAGATATCAGCAAAATTTTTTTCGCGTAAGATTCAAAGCTACGAGTGCCTTAATTTAGCCTCTGAGGTAGTTATTATCGTGCCTACGTCGGTGACTTATTGATCTTACTTGTTGTTAGTTCGGCACAAGCTTTGCCAGTACCGACGGGCCGTCTTCCCTTCTCCAGTCGAGTGGAAGCGCCAGCTATGCACACCGCTTCCTCGAGCTCCGTTCCCGCTATCCCTGCCTCCAATTCTGCCCCCGCTGCAGCCGGCTCCTCCTCGTCCACTGCAGACAGCCAACCTGTGAGTTGTTGCCTACAAATTTGCTGCTTGCTCTCGGTTTTGGCGTTCTGAGATTCCATTTTGTGTTCTTTTTTAGGGCAAACTCCGTCTCCAAGATCTCCATTCCATCCTCTCCACCATCCAATCGACTGCCACTTCTGATCGTAAGTAGTTTCTCTTTTCCTTGCGGCCAATCAGGAACACTGTGTAATTATTAAACAGGACGGTGAGAGGATGACAACTTTACTAGCATGAAACTGTCAGCTTGTAGTTTAGTATTGGCCTCTAGTCCGCTATGGTGTGACTGGATGTCTATATAATGAGTCGATCTTTTGTTCTTGAGGCGGTCGCAGTATGTAGTGGTAGTACACCTGATGCAAATTATTGTTGCACTCTTGAAGATCTTCAACATTGAGGGGAATTAGGCAGAATTGTATCATTGAGTGGGCTTTTTGACTAGCCCCTTCCACTGGTAAAACTGTCATGGGATCGCTAATTTGTTCAGTCCGCCCTCCAGTTCATGAGTCTCTCCCCTCAAAGATTATGGTGGCGCAGTAGATCTACTCTAAATGCCTTAGTAGAGCTTTAAGCATTTTTTGCTAGTGAATAGGCTCGCCAGCAAATTCTGTTTCATCCCTTTTGGGTTTATTGGGCGACTCAATCAATAGAATGGCTAGTTGCCTCTGGATCACAAATGTTTCAGAAAAGCTAGACCAGATGTTCGAACAAGGGTAAATAATATCCCATGCGTTTTGACTCCATTTGGGCTCTTTCAGCCTTGTTCAGTTGTGAATACCAGTTTTTTTTTTTCAGTTAGCGCAGTTGTTTCTCCCCATGGTTTCTGTCACTATTTCATAATTACGAGTCGTTGGTCGGAACGGTTGATTCATGTAGTTGTACTTGTCTCTAGCTCCCGAGTTGACTCTACTCCCCTAGCGATTTTTAGATGCGTCTTATTGGTGAAGAAGGGGTAGTTTGGGTAAAAGTAATCAACAGTGGTTAGTTGTGCTAGACCGATTGTGAGGATCCTTCTTGCTTTACTTCATTAGATGCGCTAACTGACAGGGAGATTTTGCGTGGATGCGCAATTAAGTGGAATTCTCGGCTGCCGTTGTTTCAGTGGTCACTTTGCTATTTTTCTCCTCACTGGTGGCAACCGTGTTTGCATCACCACCACCAACTGGCTAATTTACCTCTGGCCTGAAATTTTGTGCTGAAGGTACATTGAGACGTTGCCGTGCTGGAGTGGTTCGGGGGAGTCAATTTTGGTATGTCAGATGGATGAAACAATCAGGATGCAAAGATAGATGGCTTTACAACTTCATTAAATAAAAATATGTAAAACGTGGTTCAAAAATCCCCCTTGAGCAGCTGGACTGGTTGTGGCGCTACCATATTTCATTGACGACCAACTTGTTCAGTTTTGTGGCGGTTGTTTCAACGAGTGGAGTAATTTGTGCTGGCGTGTTTAAGAATGCCTGTTTCACTCCGAGTATCAAGAAACGCATCACTGGCTCACCACCAACAGTTGAGGTAATGAGTTAAAGAGGTGTTGTATTATCAGTTACTTTTATTTTTTGGTTTTGAGTCACTTCTGAAATCGTAGCTTATTTGCTTTGTTTGGGGATAATGACCCTCGGTAAAACGCACCAACCAACGAAGAGGCCTAGTGGCTGCACTACAAACTACATTTGGTAGGTTACGCTTTTTAGTAGATTTGCTGGCTTTGCTTTCACTAGTGAGGTTTGTGTTGGGGTCGTCAATTTATGTTTAATTTTATCAGGAGTTGCATTGACCCCAAAAAGCAGGCCACGTGTCCGTGCTATGTTTACAGGAGTCTTTGCGTTGAATGAAGTTGTCGGTCGATGATGTCGTTCAGATTGTATTCTCGCTCTTATTAATCCTTTGATGGTAACGAAAACTACCATTCGTATTCCTTACCAAAAAGGATAAAGTAAGGCAGTGGGGCGTATGGTCGGGTGAAAACAGGCATCTTAAACTCTGAGCATTCATTCCACCAGATGATGCTGTGGGCGTTGTAACGGTAGTGGGTCACGTGATGCGCATTGTGGTGCGGTGTCATGACCTCAGCGTTAACCTCTGCCGATCAATTCTCTTGTGCTCATTTTGATAGCCGTTTTGCGAAAGAATAGACTATCTGTGGGTATGCCAGTCGCTTGATGTGTTTACCGTACTTGGAGTTTTTATGCCTCATCCTCTTCCGCATGAATATCAAATCGTTCTATAATTTTTCACCTCTTCCATCTTTGTATGAGCGGCAGATAGCCTCATCGTTAATCGGATCGTTGCAATCATTTGTGATTTCTTGCTTTTTGACTGAGGCTACTTTGGCCTACGTTGAGTGGTGTTCTTCTCCTCTGTTGCATTTCAGTTCATTATTTTTTGTGATTCGCTACTCCATTAAGCGTAGTTGTTGTGATGACACTCAAATAGTAACTTTTTAGGCTGGCACATGACTTGACGTGGTGACACTCACGCCATCTTGCATCTCACTGATTTACGCCCTCTCCGACTTGATTCATGCATCGAATAGCAATCCTGTTCGGTTAAAGTTTTAACCATCCTCCCGTGGGATTGACAGAATTTGTGTTTGCTTGATTCCATGCTTTTCAAACTCATCTGAAATGCATCCGAAATTGCTCTATTGCGAGAGTAGTGGAAACAAATTCCCCTTTTTTCGCTAAACATATCCCCTTAGGCATATTTCCACCTATGTTAAAACTCCTCTGGGATGCATATCACCGATCTTCAAAATCTATAAAACGGTTCTCTGCTTCTTTTGGACACCTACTAAGGTGTGATCGTCATCCAAGTAGTGAAATTGTTCGGTCCACTACTTCGCGTAGATACTGTGCTCTTTTATGGGTCGAAGTTCTAGAACGAATTAGCTCCTATAATAGATTACTTTCATCCTCTGTAATCTCCCATCTTCGATCAACTTGGCAGAATCGGGGAGAGGTGTCGACATGACTCAGGGCCTGAGCGTGGATACCCTGATCGAGGTGATGGACAAGAAGCCCGCTTTGGCGGAGCGTCTGGCTGCACACCTTCCGTCCATCGACCCCGAAGACCAGCAGCTCACCCCTAGCCAGGCTGTCATCGCCAATGTGCGCTCACCTCAGTTCAAGTATGCTCTTAAAGTGAGTCATAAATCGCTTGTATTATTTTCCGTTTTGTTCATTTGCGCGTCTGGAAGTGGTCTACAGCAATGCATTTGGTCGGAGGATCAGCCAACAGAAAGATTTACTGGAATTAGCTGGACATGAAATGTCTCATTTTTAAAGCATTTTTTGGGTCAGAAGGATGCGCTCACTGTTGGAAACTTCCTGTGAAGCCTTGGGTTGCCTCGTTGCGGCGTTCAAATCATCTGCAATAATTTATATGGGGCATGACTTTTGGAGTAACTTTGTTGTTGGGGTGGAGGAGAGCTGAGAGGTCGGCATCATGACAGGAGACCTATGCCACGGGCGTGGAGTTCGATTTACAGTGGATTGTGTGTAAACAAAACAAATGCCAGTTTCTTCGTGGAAATAGCAGCGTTGCTTCGCAAATGACTTAATGGGAGAGCGTACAGTAATTATATGCAACAGTTTGCTCGGGGATTCCGATCTTACAGTGTTACAATTGAGACGGACATGTGTACCCCACTGGCGAGGTTTGAAGTGACTAGTGTTTCAATATTGTGAGGTCATTCAAAGTAAATTGACATGCTGGTGGAACTGGATGGCGCTGTATTTCCTGAGTTGGATTGGCAAAAAGTTTGTCGTGTTTTCCTGTTAGGGGACCACAATTGGCCATTTGATTGACTGTGCTGAAACTCTACTCTGCCCTATCCTGATATGGCTCAATGCCATTTCTTGTGTTTATTCCCCACACATGCTTTTTCAGCGTTCATTTAAGTCTAAATTGAGGAAAATCTCCCCACTTTCCCGAGCCCAAAGACAGCAGGCGTCCATTTCCCCCTTGTAGTCGTTTTCGGAGGCCTTGGAATCGGGTCAGCTGGGTTCGGCTCTTTCCCAATTCGGTCTAGATGAGGAAGTCATCAAGTCTGCTGACACTGGCGGTAGGTTTTTGATTTCCAGAAAAAGAATGTTTCCCAACTATTCACTTTATTATCAAACGGTACTTCCTACCAAGATCTGGAGGTGTTCGCCTCGGCGTTGCAGAGGTCCCTAGGTGCCGAAAAGAAGCAACCTGAATCGTCTTCTACCTCGACTGGGGAAACGTTAAAAAAGCCGGAAGACGATGATGAAGATAACAGAAAGGACGACGATGGAGGGGAGAAGATGGATACTACTTAGATGGAGGGGCGTCAATCCGCCTCCTTCCTCTCTCATCCCCAAAAAATAAGCACTTGCGCCTTCGTCCCGGTCATTCGAACCACGCAGTCGATTCCCAATTTTGCGTTACCCACAATGACCAGATTGCGTACCACTTTGTGATGTTATCTCCACGCCTCCCCACTAGTTATTCATTTTACCTCGTTGAAGGCAAGGCGAGGTGGCGCCGGTGCTGGTCAAACTATCTCTCGATTGCAGTCTTCTCTTCTGTGGTGCCTCGCTCTGCCCGCCTGTCTCTTCCCCACCCCTTTCTGTCAGATGCTGCGCACCAAATTGCTTGCTATTGAATCTCTGCATTCCTCTCTGCAGGGTCAGATTAGTCACGCGTATGTTCGGGCGACAACGCCTCGTCCCGATGGGAGGTCGCATTTCCGCCTCCGGGAGTCCGTAAATTCTGAGGCTTTGAGTCTCATCTTAAGCCTTTGAGGTGGTGGGGTTCTGCTGGCCCCTTAGGCTAGCCGTTTCGGTTGGGCCTTGGTCTCCACTCACGCCTCGGAGGGCGTGTAGCGCCGTGTTGCTAACAGTGCACTACCCAGTGTCTCCAAGATCCGAAAATTTTTGTAAGGTCCAAGGAGTTGTTGGTTACAGACAGGGAGTCGGGACATCGTGCGCGGTTGGAGGGCTGGTCCTGCAGGGTGGCGTTGAGTGCAGTCGGGCAGTACCGGGCTGTGTCGTTCAATGGGATTTTAAGGGGGGGGGTGAACATTTCGGCAAGGTGCAGTGTTCCATCTTGAGATTGGGGGAAGGAGGGGGGGAGACGGGAAGGGGGATTAACGGGGAGCAGGAAGCACAAAGTTATCACTGTTTTGGAAAATACAGAAAACTTGGGGTGTTTTTGCACATTTTTGGTTAGAAAATTTTGAGGCTCAGATGTAAAGTTCGGCGAGTCGAAGATAGCAGTGATACTTTTTTTATGTAGCATGGGAAAGTTTGAAATCGTGAGAGGTTTCATTAGCAACGGTAACGTGAAAAAACTCGTAATATTTATTTGACTTCATTGCCGTAGCCCTTTCAACTCCTGGCGTTGTGACTCAAGGCATATCACCATGTTCTCGTCAATGTATAGGATCATCGGGTGCATTTTATAAGAGCATTTTCGGTTTTTGGAAGAATTTTGGAATATTTTAATAGTTGTCACCAGCAAAAACAATGTGTAATGACCTTGCCGGTTCCATTGTATCCGTGTGCAAAATAGTAAAGTACTCGAATGTCTTAAAATGAAAGTGTGCAGATAGGCAATATGAATCGCTATCGTTTGACTCGGCAGTTAGGCGATGGTACATATGGATCTGTTTTACTAGCTACTTCCATCGATACCAAAGAGAAGTTTGCCATTAAAAAGTAACTCAGTATTTCTCACGAAGCAATTTAAGGATGAAAAAGAAGTATCACTCGTGGTCTGAATGCCTAAGTCTTCGGGAGGTTAAGGTACTTCTATTCCAGCAGTTCTACCATTGAGTTGTTTTTGTGCATAACTTATTTTGGACATAACTGTCGTTAAGACAAGTGACTTATGATTTGGTACAAATTATCGAAAGGGATTTTGATTTTTTTGATGTTTAAACCTTTGCTAACTTTATTATTTGTTGGTTTTCATTCAAGACCTTGAAACGCCTTGAACATCCATGTATAGTAAAACTGAAAGAAGTCATTCGTGAGAAGGATGAACTCTACTTTGTATTTGAATATATGAAAGAAAATTTGTATGAAATGATGAAACGCAGGTGTCTAGTAATTTTTTTGTCTATACATCTGTTCATACTTTATAACGTCAGCACAGTTGGCCCTCAGCAAAATATTTTGTAGAAAAAGACCGTTTTCTGAAGAATCAGTTCGTAAAATCACTCGACAAGTCTTGGATGGACTTGCATACATGCATAAACAAGGTATATGTTTCTGATGCTCCTGGTACTCTCCAATCTTTTGCTTTCATTTTTGAAGTACTTTTCACGAAACTAGGCAATTTGTTTTTAGTACTTCAAATGTTCGAACTCTAATTACTTTTGTGTTGTTAGCCTAATTCTCAAGATTTGACTGATTCTTTGTTGTGAAGGTTACTTTCATCGCGATTTGAAGCCAGAAAATCTCCTCTGCTCCGGTGTTGATGTTGTAAAGTTGGCAGACTTCGGTTTAGCTCGAGAAATTCGCTCCCAGCCGCCTTTTACAGACTACGTCTCTACTCGATGGTTAGTTTTTTGATACTTTTGCCCCATTCTCTGAAATTCTCTTGTAGGTATCGGGCTCCGGAAATCCTATTACGTTCACGGACTTACAATTCACCTATCGATCTCTTTGCAGTGGGCTGTATCATGTCAGAGCTGTTTACTCTGAAACCTCTTTTTCCTGGTGACTCAGAAATTGATATGCTTTTCAGAATTTGCACTGTTCTCGGCACCCCATTGCAGGTGGCTTCCATTTGCCTTACCATCACTTGTCTACTGACATGCATGTTTAGTATTTTGCATCTCGGTCTGCTGTTTTATAGCAAGACTGGCCAGAGGGTTATAGGCTGGCCAGTGCGATGAATTTCAGGTTTCCCAATTTCCCTCCTACTCGACTGAGCAACATTATTTCCAACGCCAGTACGATCGTCTTGCAGCTGATCGGCGAATTGATCTCATGGAACCCGAAGAAAAGACCAACAGCTCGTGCTGTAGGTTGGAATTTTTTCAACCCCTTTTTTTGCAGTTGTGGATTCTTGACACAAAACACTATTAAGGTAGATGAGCCTATAATGCATAGTTCGATCCTCGATTGTTTTATCTCATTTTGAAGGAAGACAGCATGAATGCATTGAACCAACTTTGGACCTAATGTGCTGCTCTGTAAAAGGCATTTAGACGTTTTTGCCAACCTTGAAACCTCACGAGCTGATATTGTTATCAAAATCGTTTTAAAAGAATTATTATGCCTTATGTTCACGTGGTTTCTTGCAAGGCCCTAAAAAGCAAGTTCTTCGCCGTTCCTAATGTGGTTAAGCGGTCGAACAGCGAGACAGAGAATATTGCTCCTACTCAAACCGTACCCAAGGCTGAGATGGGTTTCGTATTAACCACTCTCAGTGGACCCCTTGGAACCCCTGTCTCCGATACTGCCATCGTCGCTTGTCGAAGGGGTTTGGAGGTCAGGGACAGAAATGGTGAGGAAATTAACATTAACATTTCTCTGCGTCAACGATGGAAGTTTTTTTCGCCTATTTGCCTCAGCATTAGCTGCCACGACAGTCTCATCGGTGGCGCGTCCGCTTTCAGCGGCTTTCCTATTCGAAACTGGGAGTTTCTTACCTGTGACGCTTGAGCCTCTGTTTGTGATCGAGTCAAAGAGGTCTCCCCCTTTTAATAATGTCGATTTCCAAAGAGGGATCTATTCCGCTCCTGCATCTATCTTGATTGAATTGGGATTGAGCTCAACATTGTATTTTCCTATGCAAAAAAAGAATCTTTCAAATATTCTCAGGCTCTAGTAGTGACAAAATTGGTGATGGAGTGATCACTTCGCTTAAAGAGCCGTTCATTTCTTATCACAGAATCCCAACTCTCTCCATCTGTTAGTCGTGGCCAAGTAGCAAAATTGATAAAACCGAATATCGTTTCCTTAAATTAGCAAGGCATGGGGATGCTACCAGCGTCGCACTAGATTATCTATTGCCGATTTTTTTTGTGGCCTTGGAGCACAATAAGCAGATGGATGCAAAAGAGTTTGATGGTCAGATGCACGAACGGTTTAGTTATATTAGGTGTTATATGGTTTAGAACTCTGTTCATGCTGTTTTCATTCATTTCTATTCTTATTCCATGTCCAGTTGTACAAAATCATCTGACAGTGCCTTCTTCAATGGTCGTCGACATTAATGGCGACGGGAGTGGTCGACAACTTATTGTCGCATCTGAAGCATCTCTGCAAACACCCATCCTTGACAGCGACCGAAATGGGGTCGGAATGACCACCCCTTCTCCTGCTTCTACCATTGCCAATTTGGACGCTTCGAACCACCTTCGCAACAGTCTTTACAGCCAGTGGGAGGCTACTGACGTTTCCTGTGTGCGTCTGTGTAGCTGCCAATGCCATGAGCTTGAGGATTATGACTTATCTACCGTTTGCGAAGTTAGCAGTTGACGAGGATGAAATCTTGACATAAACATTCCTTGAAGCATTAGCGGAAGCAAATATGCTAGAGATGAACGGTTTTAGGCATGTTCTACCATACTGCTGGTAATGCAGCGTTCGAGTTGCCATTAAAAGTGGCATGAGCCCTGCGAATCTGGGGGTAGTGTACAGATGGTCTGGGATGCTGCAAGCTTGGACATAGCGCCATATCACCGTTGCGGAGGTCAAGGCGTGGGATATTGGGAAGTTTTGCATGGTCGGAGTAGTTTTTTCTGCCAACCAGTCCCCGCCGTGTTGAGCGTCGTCATCAGGAGTCCTAGCGATGGCCGACGAATGTGGATGGTTCCGTGTTAGGAGCTGAGTAAATATATCCGATCTGGTAAAGGTTCAAAGACGTTTGCAATTGGATCGAACTTCTTGTCAACTTTTTTTTGCATAGTATCGGAAGAAATGCGCGCAGGTTGTTGTTGCGGCTAGTGACAGGTCAACTGGTGATACAACGCAAATGAACCATCTCGACAATACATCGCCAAACCGGCACACTTTCCATCCACTCTTCAATGGACTGCAACCTTCCACTCATACCACCAACTTTGCCAGGCACGCTTGCGATAAACGTGTAAGTGATTAACTTATTCCATAAGTTTATAAATGGTTTAATTGATGTGTGCTATCAGCTGACTGATGAAATGGTCCTTTTCCTTGCCAAGACCCGATCTCCTTTTGGAAATTGATATGTTCATGGGCCTATAGCTCTTTTATGGCTCTTATAATGCTAACTTTAATCATCTAATGCCTTATCGACTTGGAATTTACTGTCTGTTGATTTGATAGCCACTGTAGTCCATCTTCAAAATGGTTGTATCGTGTCTGTTTCTGAATCACTTCCAAAAGGATTTTCTCCATGCTCAAAATCCTGCTGATATTTTTTAAAACTCATACCGACGAACTAAAAACAAAAAAATTCATTTAAAAGTGCATTTTATTGGAAGTCTTCATTATCAGCCTCCGGTCAATTACGGATGACTAGGGTCTAAACCTACCATTTGATGACAAATTTGTTATTGCTACTTAAAGCAAGCTATCAAGATTTTGGTTTTCACTTGTGTATCGACGTATATGCTGGAACAATCCGGGATTGATGCTAGACACATAATCTGTTATCATATTTGTCTATATCTTGACCGAATTATAACTGCTTGAAAAAGGTCGGTGAACTCGGAGCCACTCACACCCACGCTCCCAATCGTCATTTGAAGCCAGTTGCCAAAATCAACATTGCGGACGAGTTGGAGAGGGAGTTCTTCCGTGTCCTGGCCCAGTCACCAATGCTGTCGCGATCTTCACCTTTCCGCCAATTCTCTGGTCGACATTCGCTCGCTTTCCGTGGTGGTGGCAGCGAGGCTGTTTTCCAGCGGCGACAAGGCAATCTCGGCCATAGCTGTCACCACATCCAACATAACCATTACTGTCGGATGCCTCCTCCACGACCCAAGCCTCAGCCGCCTGCGATTAAGGTTTCCAGAAGTGATACTGAGGAACACCATCCTAGGTCGGTAAAGAGGTTCGTAATTTTTCTGATCATGCCTTTTGTGTGAAAGTATTACTGGTTCAAATGGGTTCACGATGATTTAGGGATTCTACGAAGCCAGTTGCAACGCACAAACACTCCATTAATATATCCATTTATTTTGACGCGATTTCACCAAAGAAGCCATGGAGACCCAAGGCTGTAATCTTTTCGCACAGATTAGAAGTAGTTTGCTGGAATGTATGGCTTTTTTGTCGTCGAAATATTAAGCCACCGTCTTTTAAGCACCTCCAAGTCAGAAATGGCGGGCGTAAATTTGTTTACGGAGATAAAAGACATCTGCACCCATCGTCTGTGGTGCACCATGCCGAGTTCGTTGTACCTGGCGTTTTGTCCTCCCTGTGAACCGCATTGGAGGAGGTGGATTCACTGACATCTAAGCACTCAAGGCTGGTCGGTACATTCATAGACCCACCATTGTATGTGGGCACATTTATCCAAAAGCAGAGCCGTTACATAAAGGACAAAATTTAAAACAGTCACAATTATGCGTCTATTCCTCTCCTCAGCTGGTGGACACTGCCGACGGCTTCATAATGGGGGTGGCTTTGGTTGTTGATTGACTGTTGGAAGTAGATGGGGTTTTGGTAATCCTTTTTTGTAGATCCACACAGATCCAGCCAACCCAAAGTGGATATCTCTATTCTGGAAAGTTAGGGTTCGAAAACCTACGCCGAGTCTCTTCTGAAATCTTATGAAAAACGATTTATTGACATCTAATAGAACGTATGAGTAACCTCGGGCATTGTCGAAGGGCCATGCCCCCGAGTAACTGTACAACTCACGAAGACTCAAGAGTCCGTCTGATTAATCAGTGCGATAGTCGAGTTAATTAAATCACAGCCAGCAACTTAGTTCTCCTGACAACATGTCGTGGACACTGACAGTCATGGTGAAGTTTAGCAAGCACCATACTTGTAAATTGAGGTGTCATGACTTGACTTTAAAGCTACATTCCTCTTCAATAAATAGAATCACCTTAGGGTGAATTACCCAGCTTAATAGCTCCCACGCACGGGATGGTCGCCCAATCGACATGTCGATTTGAGGGGACGAAATGGAACAGTGATGACCGCGAGGAGGTAGTTATTGATACCATTGTTCTCTTTCATTACTTTTTTTGATACAAAAGGTCAACTTCTTTTCCCTCGTCCTCTTCAGGCCTCCACGCGTTCACGCCGCAGGTGTAACTGGAGGCGATAGTCGATATAGGCCTTCTAGAACTCTCCATGGTGCTTCCTTTGGCACCGCCGCGATAGGTGCTTCAACGAGCAGTTGTTCTTGGTCTCCAAGAGTTGGTGAGGCGGCGAACCGACGTACAAACTTCCTCAATGACCTTTTTGTTGCCAATAGGCAAAGCGCCTTTGCTAATGCTGTTCAAGGTGGGTTTTCGTCTCTTTTTCTTTACTCCTTTAATTCCTGTTAGGGTTTTTTATTGCTACTTTTTGCATCTGAACCCTATTCTTATTCCAATTCTACCCCTTATGGCACCTTCGGCTTTTGCAGTGAAAGGCTTGACTCCAGTACCCAATCATTCGAGTGGATCATCAATTCACAAATCGACTCCGTGGACGGTTTCGGAGACGAGATCCTGCCCACTTGCATCATCGCCACCACAACCACCACCATTATCGAATCTAGGCGTAGTCTATCAAAGAGCGGTTTTTTCCTTCAATGACTTTAAATCTCGCGGTCTTTCATGCTCTGAAGTCTCTGGTGATTCTTTTTCCTCTTAAACCCGATTCAAGATCAGTTCAATGATTTTGTTTATTGGTTTCTCTTTGTCTAACCGCATTCGAACCATCATTGGTTGATTCTTTTCTTCAGGACCACATGCCTCGGATGTAGATAACGCTAGCTGTGGTGATTTTGTTGGTGGCAGTATTAGCAATCAAAAACAAAGGTCTCTCGAGTCCTCAACAAACACCTCGATCTCCACGCAACTCCAGTCGGCTCCCTTTCTTCCCTCCAAACCTCATTGGTCTGCCAAGTGCGTTTTCTTTATATGACCACATGCAGAAAATTTCTTTTTACGAATTTTACGCTACTCGCTCCACATTTTAGGTATCTCAAATCTCTCTAGGTGCCAGCCAACGTCTTGTGGACCTCCGCGAAGAGGCGAAAGCTCACATTTTTTGTTTTCTATTTAGGCTGCCCTAAACTTAGACTCCTCTTTCTCTCCTTATATCCCGTCTTCCCTCTGATCTGCTGCATCTATGCGTTATAGGCATGCCTTACTGTCTTTTTTTCCGACTTAAATAAACTGTCCATCCAGAGCACCTGGTAAGATTAGTCGGAGGTTGCCACCTCTTCCGCTGGTTTTGGCTGCCCTCAGTGTTGGGCGACCGTAAATTATGCGTCCCTTCGCGCTACTTATTTAAATAAGTAGGCAAGTGGTGGTCCCTCTGGTGGTTGTGAGCAGAGGATGATGATAGCAATGCGCCTGATTTAAAGAAAGTTACATTGATAAACTGAGTAGTTCTGTGCCTGAATTTTGAGAGTGAACGTAAGCATATTTCCATGTTAGGGTGGTACAGATGTTTCATGAATGCAGCTAGACAACAATTACTTTAATTTCATGTTTTTAGGTAAAGCCGTTTGTCATAGAATAAACTATTTGTTGTCAAGTCTTCTTCTTTTCGTGGTTGCTAATTTTATGCCTATATTTAACTCTGAAATGCGCTTCCTCTACCTGTCAAATGGCTATCGAGAACGCTAGTGCTAAGCTACATTATGCATTTAATCAATGGGAACCGTAAAAGAGCTGTCAGGTCGTTACATACTGCCTCAATTAAAAAAGTGTCATTTCATTTTAGCATGGCTGACTCCGAATTGTCATCGTCGGATGTGAGTCTTTTGATCTTTTTCTTTCAATTCCTTGCAATTGTCAACTTGGACAGCCCCTTTTAAACCACCTAGTCATCCAAATTGACGCTTTTTTGGCCGTGTACTTTGTGCTTTTCTCATTGATCACTTTACTTTTGCTAGATTTTCGGCATTGATGGCGACCAGGATGCGAGTGGAAGCGGTGACAAAAAGCGGCATCTCTTTTTGAAAGACAGTACTTTTTTTCGTACCCATAATTGGATAATCCATCCAAAGCTTTGTAATTACAAAATACTTCCTTTGTTTGCACTTCTAGTTCGCGCAATGTTGTATGGCTTTGGCGATGTGGAAAATCCTCTGCCAGAGACGGTCGCCATGGTTGAGGAGATCGCGGTGCAATACATTCTCGATATGGTAGGCATTTTTCACCATTTTGTCGGGGGAATTGGCACCACCTATGTCGCCAGAATTGGCAATAGGCACCGAGTGTGTTATGATTCGGTGCGCTGCCATTGACTACTCCATAGTTATTCAACTTTAGCCTTCAAGTAACTGATCAATAGCAAGATACGTGGAACCTTTTACTACTTTCCTGATTATGACGAAGTTTGCTTGGAGTTTGTTGTCTTGTTAAAAAATTGTCACACTTCTCCAGTTGACCTGGCACTTTATTCTGCAGACACGTAGGGCAATGGAGATTGGTCAAGTGGGCAAAATAACGGTAGAAGACATCGCCTACCTGGTGCGCTCCGATCCGCGAAAGTTTTCGCGGGCGAAGGAGCTCCTTCTTCTTAGTGAAGAACTCAACAAAGCCAAAAAGGCCTTTGATAATGATTTCTAGACAATTTTTATGCAACAAATTGTTTGTCCATTTTCGCGGGCTTTCAAAATGTAAGTTCATTAGTCAGGAATATTCGTTGTTGCCATTGTAACCTCTAAATCGGTAATTCCCGGAGGCATTCTAACAGAATCCACAGTCCAAATTCGTGTGCGTCGGGGCGCATGCCACCGCGGTGCAACTGTACCTGATCACTAGTACAGTAGTAGGAATTATCAGTAGCGTTTGGGATGCATCAGCGAAACAAATGGTACGAAAGGGATACTGTGCATGGGGGCTGATAGTGTTGAGAATTGGATCCAGCCTTGGTTGGTTCTGGTGGAACAGTGAGCGTAGTGGTGCTGGAATGATGCATGCAAGGCCTGGTGCCCATTCTATTTCAAAAAGTGGTTTTATCTTTGTAGCGCCCCAAGACATCCTTGAAGGTAAAAAAAGGCGTGGTACTAGGTCAGAATACATATACTATAGAAGCAGAGGAGTTTGGGGCTGCTGGCATAGCTCGGGGTCAGCCACCCGGCTAGTGCAGCATGGCCACCCACGTGACTGGAACCAGCAATTCGAACAACAAAGTATTACAATCTTTTTTTTGTAATTAAAAAAAGTAAACTTTCAGAAAGAAGCAACTTATAGTAACGGGAGCACCGAGAAAACAGTCAGAATCAGCACATAACTATAGTATAAAGTTTGCATAATTCACATAGGATAATTAAAGTCAAACATTTTGTGATCTTTAAAGGGGCGAAAATAGGTGCCCAACATACAATCGGAGCGTGATTGGTTGGTTGATAATTTGTTTTGGTAAAGGACTCACTTTAGGTACCAGTCATTGCGCTTACGCCGGGAGGGCTGCGCTCTTGACCATGTCTGTAACTTCGTTCCTGTTGTACGGCAAAACTATTGTTTGCTCAAATCTCGGTTTTGGTCACAGGCCCTTGGGTGACCATATTGCCTTTGCTAAGTGGGCTGACCCCTGAGTCATTCTAGCAGTTCCATCTCCTTTCTATTCGCCGAATATATATTCTGCCCGGGCAGCAGATTTTCTTTTTTCTTCATGAAAGTCTTGCGATGTTACAATTGCCTTCTTTCGCCTTCGGAGATGTCTAGAAGCGCCACATCAGTACCGGCCTAAAATGCCATACAAATAAAGATACTAAGCTGCAATTAAGCTAAAGGCAGACATGTAAGACTTATCTAGGCTTCGATAAGGGATTATGGATGCTTACGACCCTTTTCATTTGACACAAATGATGTTTTAATCGCTACGCCTTTTGGCCTAATCTTAATTCCTGTACCATATCACAAATTGCAATTGTAGTTAGTTTTGTGAAACTACCAACAATTTCAGCATTCAAAGTACATATTTTTTTATTATAAGGTAGCTAGCTGTACTTATGCTGTTGGAGCAGTTTGAGGTAAACTTTACTTACGAACTAGTACCAATGAATTTAAAATTCAACTCGTGATCTAGAGGTTTCGGTTAAGTACTGCTATAAGAAAAAAGACTCAATTAATTGCATTTTTTGTTAACTTGATTTTTGCAGCTAGCCTGTTTGTTCATACAGATGTCTGATAGCCAGTACACGACAGGGGGTGTCTTTCTGGAAATCGTGGATTCAAACTGGGTTCTTGACACTTTGCCATTCGAAGACATACAGGTAAACATCGACATCTTACCAACATCTGAACCCGAGCTGGGTACCGCTTTGGACCCTAATCAACAAAATTCGCTCGAAAAGATCACTCGTGTTGAGTACGACTTGCAACCCCTTTTACTGCCAAGAAATCCATCTCGAAGTCATCTCCTTTCTGCGCGAAATCTCCCCAGACTTTAAGCTGAGATGAGTTGGAGGTCGATCGTCATGCGCGCTGAGAGGCTTCTTGGTGGTCGAGCGCCCGCATTTGATCTCTCTCTTCTGGGTGAGTCTGAGTCAACCTTCCTTGTGGAACGAGCCCGTAAACTCGCCTCTGTAACTGATCACAAAATCGTCCAGGTAATCTATATACAGCTCCAGAACACCTCCAACAGCTTGTCGAAGCCATTTATATGGACTGGCCCCTTTTCCAGTGATAAGTATGCACCCCAATTTCCTCAAAGTTTGCTCATACCCATGGTCGGTCAATGCATTCTCAATCAGTCTGATTCGAGATTTCTGAGTCTTCATAGAAAGATGGGAGAGACTTATGCGATTATCAACTTGGCTGTGGCCCTTCATAGGTTCGAATAATGTTTGACTATGCATCTCCACCTCTTATAGAACTATAGCAGATCTATCAAATCCACCTTCCAACTTAACCGGTAACCCTACTTGGCTTGAAAATATGGAGTCAGGAAACAAAATTGCCGTTCTCTCTGGTGATATTTTATTGGCCAGAGCGTCGCTTAACCTGGCTTCCTTTCGTGTACCAAAGGCATGTTTTGTTTCACCCATTAGTCGAGGTCTATTCTTCCTTGTTTTAAGTGTCGTCCTACATGTCTTCATAATAGGTTGTGGAGATGGTGTCTGGCGCAATAGCGGATGCTATGAGGGCAGAATTTTCCGACCTTGCGGCAGTATCTTTAACCTCAAACACCGCGGTTGCTTTCCTGTCAAAGCTGTGGCTTGAGCACATAACATTGAGGCACGGCGCTCTGCTTGGTGAGTGTTGTGCAGCAACAGTGGTCTTAAATTCGTCTTCTTCGACGGTTTCCAGCTCGTTGCTTCAAAGCGCTCGTAATTTTGGAAACGCCTGGGGCTGTCTTACTCGGCTTCTAGCGGAGATGAAATTTGTCAGTGAAGCTCAGGTAGAATCCGTTGAGGATGAATTTTTATCTCTTCTCCGCAGATATTTCACTTTACCTCGTCTTTCTAGTTGAAAATCGATGCTCCGGAAAGTCCGAATTCCCTGACTTTTCTTGGCTTTACTGAAAGTGGTCTTCCGGAACCGACGTTGGCGGATTTATGTTGCGCCTCCTCAGAGAACTTCGCCGCAGTCTCTGATCTTTATAGGACTTTGGCTACTTCGCTTATAAGTCAATTGCGTGCGGCTTTTGGAGGGCTTTCGCAGTCTAGCGCTATCAAGAATGATGTTTGCTGCCTTATTGAAGAATCTGTGAATCTGCTCGCTAAAGAAGCCAGCTAGTTGTGCTTGTATGTACTGGATAGTCATCTTGTAGTTTAATCACTTTGTGTCTTTTCATGCAAAAATTTATTGGGACGTTTGTTTCTAGAAAATGGGAGGCTAAGACCATAATCCTGTTTCATTCTTTCATCTAAAATCGAATCAAGTCTCCCACTTAGTGGATTTTTGGATTTGTGAAGTGTTTTGATAAATTTTACAAGAAACGGAACTTAAGAACATATTTTACTGTTTCTTACTGTCGGCTTGCTTGATGGGGTAGATAACAAAGTAATGAATAAGCGAGGAAGCCAGTCGGACTTCTCAACTCCATGTGGCGACTCAGTGTCAAGTCGTGCGCATTCTTCGGCTAAATGGGTTGTAGACTTGGTCTTTTAAACCGTATTTTTCTCTACTGGAGTTGTTTCGTTGACGCTAGGACCGACCGTGATTTCTCTTAAACCGAGTCGACCACTACTAATATGCTTCTTGAAACCATTCTTCTAGGGGATAGGGTAGGCTTTTTAGCCAAAAAAAGGTAAGTCATATCGGGGGTTTATCGGTACTTAAGTTATTGCTGGGGGCGTCATTGAGTGATGCTAACAAAGAGATCCGATGCTACAAACTGTGTGGGCCTAGCTTGGGGGTCGTAGCACGGCAGGCCAGGGGTTCATGTTACAGCTCTGTGCTGGGTACTCCAAACGGGGATGTCATGAACTCGGCCAGCAAAGATGGTATTCCAGAAGGGACGGAGCACTGTTATGCAATGCTTTAGCAGGGTGCAGGTTGTTTGGCTGTGCATTCTAAACTGCGTCAACTCTAGCCCCTGCAATCCGACTTCAACGCCGGCGGCTTAACATCCTGCTTGCGTCAGCGATGTTAATAGACTCTCAGCGTTTCTATATGTTGGCATTAAGTCGTCCTCGTGATTGGTCCGCCTTACAACGCTCTTGGGGATGACTCGGGCTACTTACCCATTGGCGGCGGTAAGCAGGCCAACTTCAAGGCATTAGCGATTCCAACCACGCATCCCAAATAACACCCAAATGCTGCAGAAGGCATCTGCTGTGGATAGCTTAGTCTACGGAGAGCAACAATAGAGGAGCTACTGAAATCACGGGACCTTTCACAACTTTTCCGATGTCTATTTCTACCTAACGACTGGTAACGAGGCAAGGCGAGGTTTAAACTCCTCCTCGCGTGCAAATAAACATGTTACTCTATGTGAGTTGGATGAAAATGGACCGTCTTTACTCACTCCAAAAAAGCCGGGTATACCCCTGATGGGTGGCTGAGTGGCACAGAGAAGAGGTACTAAGCGTAGCTCTATGAAGGTTCCTTCTACGCATTCTGCGCCCTACCGATTAAACCCTTTGGGTTAATATTTTTACAAAATGCCATTGACTTATAAGGTGTGTTGGCTGCAGAAGATCAACCGAGAACGCCAGATGCTTCACACAACTTCGTCTGCTTTGAATGAGGGCATGGCGATTAACTTCAGTCTTTAAAAAACCAGTATTTCTGTATTCAAAATTGGTCTTGCTAGTTTAAGGTGACTTTATTAAAAAATGGCAAGGTGGGAGATTTCCCGGCTTTCATGCATTGCACGTCATTTGAAAATGTTGATTGCGAGGATAAAGCAGCACTCAAGTTCCCTAGGTGCCTAGTGGACAGGTTAGGTATCCACTCCGCTATTCGCTAGACGCAAGCTGCCTGCTGATTGGCTCTCCACAGCCCCGTGGAAGGTTGAACAATGGACCAATGAAAGGCGTCAGCAGGAGGGATCGACAACAGTCCAGTCCCCCCTTTCCCATTGCCACAATTCTGTTAGCTGTGATGCCCGTGGGACAGGGGCGGAGTTTCCAATTTTGAAGCGCTGTTGTTTACAGCTTAGAAGCTACGGGTGAGCCAAATGATTAGCTTTATTGCAGTCGACTAGATGCCATCGCCAACCCTTTGATGAGTTGCCTTTTGAATCGGAACATTGATAAATTTTCAGTCTAGGAGGAGGCTGATACAACGCACTTTCTAGTTTACGGGTTATCTGGTGAAACAGACAACAGGAGTGAAGAATATAGTTGAGAGGAAATGCGTAATTAGGTTGGGTGAGTATCTGGCTACCTCAATTGATAAAGGTGATGTTTAACAAAATTAATGGTGACATCTTTTGAATTTTACCTTAAAACTGGCATTATATGGGAGTTGCTGAGGCGAAGTAGGCCATTCTCCCTCCTCGAAAGGTCGGAGAGCAGTGCATTGTACCACTTTAATGTTGACCAATGAAAATCGCTGGTGATTGTTTTGCTGCCTGTCACTCATCAAGGGAGTGAAAGTCTCTGGTGTTAGGCTCATTTTGGGACATTACGCTCTCTAGCGAAACCGTCGCCTCAGCGGACAACACTTGACGCACCAATTTCTTAGTCATTAACTAAGCAATCAAAAATGGATGAATCGAAGGTTATTACTTCTATAGCATTGGCTTCAGATCTAACACGGGGACTCAGTAAATACGGTTAATCAGATAGCAAGTGGTCACCCTGGAGGTTTTAGAAACAATGTCCAAGTAAATGCCATCACCTTGTCCCCAAAGCTCGATCATCAAAAAGTGAGTAGAGGCAACCTTCCTTCCACCCTTACAGCCGGAGCAAAAATGAGGCTTATCTTGGCTGCAGCGATCTTCGTTTTATTGGGCAACCTGGACTCCTGCAATGCAAGTGACAAAGGTAACGGGGTGTTGATCGCTTTCCTAGCAGATTCCTCATACTCCCCATTTTAAAGGCCTGTAAACTGTGTATTAATTCCACTTTTCCTCTTTTATGCATCTTGGTCTAACTTTGAAACCGTTACTTGGATAAGAAAAAAAGAATTCCCTCGCAGAAGAAATGCCTCTGCCTTGTAGACCTCAAATTTCAGTCTTATGAGAGGACGTTGATCAAGCAGTTGCTGGAGAAGTACGAGAGAATGGGTAAAATCGGGCGACCAGTGATGCACAACAACCAGACGTTGAATGTGCAATTTGGCCTCTCGCTATTTCAGCTCATGGACCTCGATGAGGCTGACCAACTGTTCACAGTGAATGTCTGGAATAAATTTGTGAGTTGTCCACCAAATTACGCATTTAAGCTTAGCATTGAGCATCACCCAGAGTCTCCCTAAAGCCGTAACATGTCAAGGTAGTGTTGGAGGGGATGCTTTACTTACGTGTTGAAGAGTTTTGAGGCTACTAAGATGACCAAGCGGAGATATACTCTGTTTAGACTCAAGTGCCAGCGTAGTTAAGCGCACAGCTGAAGAAACAACCATGTCACCAAGTGTACACCTAGATGACTCGACTTTTAGGCAAGGGTAAGCAAAGATTTACATCCAAAAGTTTTTCAACTTAGGTTTTAAGTAAGAGATGGTAAGGATGGTAAAGCCAAAATGTACTAGTAGGATGAGGCTATTTGCTTAAAAGCGTTAAAAGGGAAATACCTGGATAAGTAAGTGATGGTTTGAGGTTGCCATAATATTAAAAGGAAATTACTTTATCCTCAAGAATGTTACCAAAACTGCTATGTTTAATAGCATTTTGACGTAATTTTAGGCATGGCGCGACGAGATTTTGACATGGGATCCAAAAAACCACAACGATGTGAAGCACGTTCGAATCCCCGTGAAGCACGTCTGGACACCCGACATTGTCCTCCTCAACTAGTATGCCGCAAATAATTCTCCTGCCTCTTCTACCTACAAAACTTCAGTAGCATTGCGCTTTGTCAATTTTTCAGTGCTGACGAGCGTCTGGTCGAGTTGCGCGAGGTGATGCTCACCGTGGACTACACGGGTCAGATCTTCTGGAGTCCACCGTCTATCTACAAGTCCATGTGCCGCATTCAGATGGAGCACTTCCCATTCGATCATCAGATCTGTTATCTTCGATTCGCCTCTTGGACATTGCACGGTCGGCGACTGAACCTCACCTTTTTGGATGGCATCAAAAGTGCTCTGCTCGACGATTACCAGGAGAGCAACGAGTGGCACATTGTGGCGTATCCTGCAGTTCGACGTTTTTTTCGACAGACGTGTTGCGACGAACCCTCACCCAACCTCATATTTTTCTTCGTGTAAGTCACTGATTCATACGGAGTAGTGTGTCATGCTCGACCAGGAAAATGTTTTAACACCATTTTGTACTAGTTTATAAACTAATATGATGATCTTTTGCACAACATAATTAAGTGGAGAGAAACTTTAAGTTGGAATTAGGGAGTGTCTCGAGCTATGTCTTTGTATGTACGCGTCGAAATTGTTTCCTTCTTACTTCCAAAGCCACTGATCCCTCCCTACTTTCGAACTTAGATTGAAGCGGAATCCGGACTTTTACGCCTATCTGCTCGTTCTTCCATGCATTTTGCTGGCGGTGCTCAATCTGGTGACCTTTTGGTTGCCTCCTCAAAATCCTGCGCGAATGATGCTTGGTAAGTCTCTATGCCTCCTTGTAGGTGTAAGTTCCACCAAGCATAGGATGTGGTCTTTTATATTTCTTGTCATCAATGAGGACCAATGATACAAGATCTGGGGCAAAACGGATTCTTTGACAGCTACCACTGATGGTTCTCGTTTGTAACAACTCTCACAGAGGTGTCGGCCATCCAAACTAGCGGCATCAATGGAAGCAGATAATCCCACAGTGACTAATCTTTTGGTTCAGTGTATGGATACACAGAATAGTGATTTTGTACTGTCAAGTAGATTTATACAACCGAGCGATTTGAGAGTCACTTTGAGGCAAATTTGTGTACTCTTTGTACAGGTATGAACATCTTGTCGGGCTTTTGCATTCAAATGAAGTTCCTCACCCAGTCGACACCGTCGGCTTCGAATACCATTCCCTACTTGGGTAATTCCTGCATTGCTTATTTAACGCACAAAATACCTACAAACAAATTACCTAAATGATGAATGGATGGAACATTTCAAAGTCAGAGGAATTTTTTAGATGAGCCGAGTTTCTTGACCGCATGCATGGGAAATTTAAGGTAAAACAAATTGTTAGAACTCACCTGAGTGAATACTTTATACTACGATAGAAATTCGGTTCAAAATGCTTCCCTTTTGAAAGAAATCAGCTCTGACCAACTACTTTTCATAGCTATTTGGCGTTAACATAGACCAGACTTTTGAGGCGATGGGCATTCTACCTTAACCAATTCCGTTGGACATATTAGTAAAATTACTTCATTTATGCATACGCATATATAAGCGTATACGGGGTCGTTTGTGACGACATTGGATGATTGTAAAGGCTTTATGATTTCTTCTTCGTGGGAATAATCATAACCTCTTACCAACGAGGCACTGGCTAGCCACGAATGCCACTTTCTTCGAACGGTTCATCTCTGGAGGCATAAAATCAAGCCTTCTCATCTTTCAACTGTCGTTCCCACTTCGAGTCTGATTTTTCAACACCTGGAAAGGATAGTAGCTATCTCCTCGCCCTTTCCACACTGCGGCATGACGTCTTCCCACGAGCCAGCTTTGCGCTGTTGCGTGCGCATCGCGAGGCACTGCTTTCTTGTTGGAACATTGGAAGCGTAATGTGCTCCAACCGATCGACCTGTCCTGACCGTTCCGGCTGCATCCCAAGAGGCATCCATTCCCGCACACTCTCCAGTCGTGTCGTGATGCGTTGGATAGGTGGATCTAAGTGTCACTTGTTTGATCCTCAGCACCTGAGCAGCTGCTTGTCTATGAACAACTCCGTCTGCCTTGCCTCACCACACATGCACGAGAGATGTAGTCTTACAGAATGGCAGTGCTGCTCGCCTTGGAAGTGTGGCATGCACGAGAGGTGGGTAGTTGGTTTGGGCATAGCCAGTGGAGTCGGCTTTTGGTTGGCTTAACGGACGTCGGAATGCAGTCACAGAAACCATTTTTCATCTCAACTCGGTCAATAAAGGATGCACAAACAGGCATGGCATTTGCATGGGACGGAGTGAGGAAGTGAGGAGCAGATTAATAAATGGGACACGTCACGAAAATTTCATGTGATTTCTCGGGATCGTGAAGGGGCGTTCTTCACGAGCGTGGCATTTCATCAGCTCTTGCCCATCGCCGAATCAGTTCTCGCTGTTGCACCTCCAAATGCTTATTCGATACCTCAAAATCCACGGTTCCTCAAATGCGTGTTTTAAAGAGAAGCAGCCCAGAGCAGAGCAGACCAACGATTGCATCCGCTTTGCTAGTCCCCTTGAGTTTAAAGAAAAATGTTTCAGCGAACTGTAGAGGTAATCGCGGTTATTAAAGAAATTGCTTTTAGCTGGTAAACACCACAGGCATTAAAAATACCTTAGCGATTTATTCATGAAATGATGCTGCACATGATGCTTAATCTGGCCTTCTATATTAAACTAAGTAGTTGAGTTGGTGCTACGTTTTGGTTCCTTTTCTACCCGTCATTGCGATACTAACCACAAATGGTAGAATCGCAAATCATCCCACCGCCGCACTAATCAAGGGGCATCATAGTATAAGCATTTTTTTTTTCAAGATAAAATTAATCTAAGTAAGCGCAGTGACGATGGCGCAAGAACTTGACGCACTCAGTTCTTTCGTTTATAGGCTATTACTACTGCCTCAACATGGTCCTGATCGCGATTTTTACCTTTTTCTCACTCATCGCCGTTCAAATTCACTTTCGCGAGGACCGAACCAAGCCTTTGCCTACGTGGCTGGCGGAGGTAATTTCGAGCATCGGGACATTCCAGTGAATCCATCCATTTATCCATCTATTCATCCATCCATTCATTTTTCTTATTCATCTGTCTCCACCTACTTAGCTGTTTTAATTTCATCATTCATCAACCTTATAACTTGGAACCTGACGACCACTTTTGCTTATTGAAATCGCAAGTTTGCCTTTTAGCTCGTAAAAACGTCATCAAGGTGGTTAGGTCTGCAGCCAGGTGTTCTGTGTCTTAGCAGCCCTCCTCATACCGAGGAGACCAACATCAGCAAGATAGAAATGCATTTCGCCAAGGAGCGACGACGTCGACGTGACTCCTTTGAGTCTCGCAGGGCAGCCGGCCAGATGTCTGGACCCTGCTATTGCCAGCAGCAGCAGCATATGCTACAAATGCAGACGTTGACGCATTGCCAACAGGCTCCCGTGACAGCTCCGGCAACGACAACTGCTGGCAAACAACTAGAAACGAGTTTAAAGGAGATCAAGAGGGCTCTTCGCAATTTAATGCACAAGGTGAGTGAGAGATCACATTCGAGCTGACATCTTGAATGACCTGAGAATGACCTATTACAATCGGACCAGGGGTTCACTATTAGGGGAAAAGATGGATTTTTTCAATGCTAAGATAGCTGTTATTCTTTTTTTACTGATTTGGAAAAATCTTGAATGCTTTGAAGGAAACAATTCTTTGCATTCGCTTGAATGTTGTAGAAAGTTCCAAATGGTACAGGCGGCCCAATCAGAACCACGTATTTTATAGGTATTTGGAGTAGCCTCCCCCGAGTAAAGAAAACAGCACTCTATTTTGCTTTATGCGGCTGCTTTAACTTTTAGTTCAACGAGAAGGACCAAGTTGCCCGCCTGGCCAGTGATTGGGAAGCCGTGGGAATGTTGGTAGACCGATTTTGTTTTTGGGTCTACTTGATTCTCATTGTGGTCACAGGTATGATCACATTGATCCCACCTATGCCCTACGTCTACGAAAGAGCCCTCAACGACGAGGCACTCATCCAACGCTTTAAAGAACTCGCCACTCATGTAGACTCCATTGACAATGCCTAGTCTGCACATTTATTCATTGATCAACCAAGTGGTATTAAACAGTATTTTAACAGTTTTGTGTGGGTTTTGAGAGACGATGTGGTGGAAAAGGTGTTGAAAATGCCTTTTTATGCAAGTTTAGCAAGTATGACTTTTGAGGGAAGTCGACATTATCAGCAAGAGGTCTATGGGTGAATTTGGTCCAAAATCACCCAAATTTCAGGCTAAAATCCCGGTATTCTTGAGCAAGATAGTCTAAAACGTCAAAAAAAACGTAAAATTACTTCATTTAGGTCCAAGTGCATTTGATCGCCCGACTTTAAAACTCAATCCTGAACATGGAAAATACTTTTTGAGCCAGATTGAGTGTCACTAATGCGTTGAGTAACCTTGAAACCGTCAATTAAGTGTGCGTAGTCCCTGATTTGTGGTTAATCTCATTCTTCTTGGTTTTTTGAAGCACGTGGCTTAATTATAACCGGCTCGGCTCGGGACTACGGCGATCGCTTTTGTCTGAGGATGCAGTGGGGAACGCGCAAAGAATGACCACATTCTGCATTCGACAGGCATGGGCAAACACCATTCGCATCCACACCGTAAGACATCAGAAGCATCAGTTGGCTATCATGCGGCTTCTGGACGTGAAGTTGAGAATACGCACTTGTTATCAAGTGATGGATTGGAAATAGGTGTGGAAGGACCCAACTAGACAGACTTCACGTTAGCTTAATTGCAGAGTGTGGGACAGAGGAATTTTAGGTGCAATCGCCTGTTTGCGGATACGGATATTCTTCATTACCTTCTTCATCGCATCCCACACTTCGCTTTTTAAAATCACTGCACCGAATTGCGATTAAGGCTAGCGAATGACACCCAAATCCGATTTGCTAACTGGGTCTTCGCCCATGCTGAAACGACAAGTCGCTCCTGGTGATTTTTATGCAATATTTGGCAAAGTTGTGACAGCTGATCGAGAAGAACAGAAATAGCCCAAATCAAGAACTGATTCGGCGATGGGCAAGAGCTGATGAAATGCCACGCTCGTGAAGAACGCCCCTTCACGATCCCGAGAAATCACATGAAATTTTCGTGACGTGTCCCATTTATTAATCTGCTCCTCACTTCCTCACTCCGTCCCATGCAAATGCCATGCCTGTTTGTGCATCCTTTATTGACCGAGTTGAGATGAAAAATGGTTTCTGTGACTGCATTCCGACGTCCGTTAAGCCAACCAAAAGCCGACTCCACTGGCTATGCCCAAACCAACTACCCACCTCTCGTGCATGCCACACTTCCAAGGCGAGCAGCACTGCCATTCTGTAAGACTACATCTCTCGTGCATGTGTGGTGAGGCAAGGCAGACGGAGTTGTTCATAGACAAGCAGCTGCTCAGGTGCTGAGGATCAAACAAGTGACACTTAGATCCACCTATCCAACGCATCACGACACGACTGGAGAGTGTGCGGGAATGGATGCCTCTTGGGATGCAGCCGGAACGGTCAGGACAGGTCGATCGGTTGGAGCACATTACGCTTCCAATGTTCCAACAAGAAAGCAGTGCCTCGCGATGCGCACGCAACAGCGCAAAGCTGGCTCGTGGGAAGACGTCATGCCGCAGTGTGGAAAGGGCGAGGAGGAGATGCTGTCGCCTCCAGTCCTCTGTACTCTCCCAGTGATAATGCACCAAACGGAGATGGCTACTATTCCTTCCAGGTGTCGAAATGGGAAAGACAGTTAAAAGATGAGGATGTGACAGAAATCAAATTAGTGGCACCTTAATTATATACTACCAGGGATAAACCTTTCGGTAGAATTGGGATTCGCAGTCATTCCATGTCTCCATGTAGGCAGCAATTTTTTGTACTAACAGCTAAGACATCTGGTAAGTATTTTTCTCGTAAAACAAAAAACAGCTTATTTCTTTTTCTCGTGGTAGGAACATACGATAAAATATTCAAGAAGTCCGTTGATCTGAGCAAAAACATCCTTTAGATTGGCAGAACAGATGGAAGCGGATGATCTTATCAACAGTCAGATATTTTTTGAGGCGTAACGGGGATACGTAGCAAGTCATCTGTAGTTCTTTGGCATTGCAACTACGATCTGTGTGTAAAAGTTGGATTTTACCCTCATAGTTGCCAGGTATTGCATGAGTGGGTGCTACTTATTTTAGCATATACCACTAATTCACTAACAGAAAGCAGCAATTTCAATGCTTGGACAAATGTCGCCCCAATCAGGGTGCGATGTAAGACAGGGAGTGGGCAGCTAACCACTTTTATTTCCTAGGCGAACGTAAATAAAAGTAGAAATGATCGCTCATACAAGCGTCTGTCTACGATTCTCGCTTGACTGAGTACGGTCGAGTCACCGATGCGGTCTGACACGAGCCTGAGTAGAAAAAAACAACTTGACTCGCCTCCCTGGCTTGTTTTTCTACTTACTGCCTTACTTTGCGAAAGGTTTCCTTCTAAAATGAAAGGAAATAAAAAAAAACTGTTCAAGTTACTTAGTGGTATTCATGTGCAGGTGGTGAAATAACAACGTTCGAGCCCACTACTGGTTTTGACAATTGCACCAGACTTAGCATTATGCTAGAACTAATATAAAAAACACCTAGAATTTGACTTATTCAAATGCTGTTTAAGCACTTAATCAGACGTCAATTGCAGAAAATGCAATAGCTTACCCTATTTAACTTACGCATATTTTCCTGTAAGTTTTACTCATGTTTAACTAGTTTTCCTCCCGTGCAGTCGAATATTCAAGATACGAGGATGTTTTAGTCTGAAAAAAATAAATTTTTGCCTCTAGTTTACTCGAACACGGGGATAAGCAAGGTCAACTAGGACGTTATCTTCGCTTTTAGGGGTGACTAGAATTGAGAAGTTATGGAAATGTAAAAAATGCAAATCGTCATGCCCAATTAACTTATCAAAAAAGGTAATTCACATAGGTGGGTTTTACCAGGAGTGCGCTAATTTTCTCCACTTGATTTCTCTTATCAAAACATCGTCCAAAAAAATATTTTAATCCCAGTTTAAACAATTAACACATGAAAACCACTAATGAACTTCAGTGCCCCCCAGACGCTATAAAAGCCTAGGTAAATTCCAAACGTGCAAAAAAGGCATAACGTTGATGAGTAGTTAATTCGTTTTAGTTTAGCCAATAGCCAATCGGTATTGTGAAAATGCACCAATCAAATCAAAGGGCCAAATAAAGAGGTCTATTTTGTCCATCCAACAACCTTTTGCTTCAGTGATGCATACGGGGTGCTAGGCGGTGCAGGTTTGGCCTGCGCATCGAAGAGTTTGGAGGCAAGACGAGTGCCACTTGTGTTGCCGGTGTTGTCTGCGCTATTTGTGTTGTTGCTATCGGCATTTTTGACTGTGTTAGTTGCAGTCAGGTGTGGATGTTGTGAATGAGGCTCCTAATGGAGGAGAAATCACAATAATACTTGTCGGTAAGTGAGCACAAAGCAGTCAAACAAGACCTGATGGCCCAAAAACTTCCATGAGTAATTTATCACTTCTCGTAACCTATAATGCAACCTTGCTTTTATGAATAGCTGGGATGATAGAATATGTCAACGCCTTGTCGCTTCTCACCTTCAAGTGAGCAGTCTTTTCTTCCTTTAGATCACATTGCAGAATTTGTGATCCTAATTTCGCACTGTCCCCATCTCTTGTGGCTTTCGATATGACTGCTGAGCAAGCACGAGGAAACTTCCTTTTGTTTGCAGTCTCTGCTTGGAATTCGTCCTGTCCCTCCTCCACTGTCGTCACCTCACGTACCAAATCTGAAATAATCGATGTGGACTTCCTTTGCGTTGTACTGGCTGGTAGCTTTTGAAGCATCTCTGAGACCTAAAGGGAAGGGAGAAACATTTGAGTCATTTTGCCTATCAGCTGGACTTGTCATCCTCCTACCTCCAAAGAGTCGCCTCTAGCAGCCACAACACCATCTTTCTTGATCACTTTGATGTCATTCTGGACTTTCACAGGCCGTGGAAGCGGTTGCGTTTTGAGTGGTTCAGCGACCTCAAATTCTGGCCATTCGTCGTAGGACTGTGCACCCACGATGGTGGTTAAGGGAGTAGCTTTCGACTCACTCTTTAACAGAAAGGGAAGGGCGGCAACAAAGATGTCAAAAAGGGTTCGAATAAGGGACGAACTCTTTAACCTTCAGTTTACTCAAGCTTACAAAGGAGGATAAAACGAAGAGCTCAGATCATTTCTGACGGTTGGCTATAACTCACTCAAAAGGACTGCACAACTATGGCAACTGTATATACCTCCTTTGAAATGGTGCGCTCCCTCCCCTTCTCCTCTTTGATTTTCGCCTCTGCAACCATACGAGCCAAATTTTCTTTGGCTTTTAAAATGGTCAGTGTACAATCACGGCTTCTTTCAAGGTAGCCACTGAAGACAGCATAAAAGTAGTGGTTTTAAACATCCTTGATAAAGAATTGGAGCAGTCACTAAGTTAGACTTGCTTAGGTTAAGGGACATGTGCAACATAAAAAAATACTTCCCAAGGTCTCATAACTAATGTTAGATAAGCAAACAATGAATTGCTTGTCCACGACTATTTGGTAAAAGACCGAAAAAATCGAGGCAAAATCCACACTCGAACTAAGGTCTCTATTTGGTTAAGTGAGTTTTAGAAAATTGAATCGAAAGTTCGTTCAACACTGTGCCCTCTCTCAATACGTGGGGAAATATACCTTCTTGTTAGATCCGAAATCATTTCAACTGTTTGTGGACGGTGGATTACTCCGTTCGGCAAGCGCGGTTCGACGCTCAAAATCGTTGTTGCTGGACGAGTGAAGGGTTTTGTAATCTTATTCGATGCTTTAAGGGAACACATTCAACCAAGTCAAGTAGACCACAGACGATTTTGTTGTGATGGTGTAAAGAAGGCTTACTGCCAGCTCGCAAGGTACATTCATCCATTCGATTGGTGGGTTTCAACTGGGCTTTTGGTTTAGCTCCCTGCAAAAAGGGAAATTGACGAATAGAGTTGAGGGCGCAATGCCATCAAGTTTGTTGTAGCCTTTGAGTGTGCTTTGATCGTCTAGGGCTGCAAAAAGTTTTGTTCGATGATGGGAGTGAGAAGAAAATAACCAGAATGACCCTCCTTCCTGGAAGTGGTAATGTCCTCCCAACATGTTTGAAGCATATCTTTAGGAAAAATAGGCTGGCTGTTAACACAACCACTTGATTACCATGACGGATAAATCAGTGCACTAATTCATTTTGAGTCGAAATCCTCTTCTGTGCTAGATGACATCAGGGGCAATGGTCAGGGATGGAACTCATAGTTAAACAACCACCGATATAAGTCGAAGTAACTAGCTGGTTCCAAAGATTCTTAAAAGTTTCACGTCCAACATCTTTACTCTTTTATCATTTCTTCGTCGAACAGACTAGTTCTAAATTCAGGATTAGGGCGATGGAAAACATCCAAAGTGGCAGATACAACTTGAACTTTCGAGAACCTTATTATTAGAAGTAACGAAAAAGTCAAAACTCCTCTTACCGTCTTTTCCGGCTGCTGCTGTGGGGTCTGTTCTGGAGGTGGTAGCACCCTCACAACCGCAGGATCTGCAGTTCCTCGGGTGGTGGATCGGCTCCTGCCGTGTTGCGCGTGTGCCTCGAGCATGCGTTGCTTCTCCTGCAGATCCGTCTGCAGACCACGCACGGTGGAGGCCAGTGTGGCGTACTTGGCCTGCAATTCGCGCTGTTGTCGCAACAGACGAGTGCGCTCGCATCGCTGGTTCTTTTCCAGGTTGTGTACGTACTTCTCCAGTGCCTAGAAGGCAGAAAGGGAGCTTTACAATACGAATGAAATGACTAACAATAAGAGAAGTAACCAAGAACACCTGGATGAAAAGGATACCAGGATGAAGAGATGAAAAACACTGATGCATACAAAGAACAAATACGTCGGGGGCCTTGCAAGCAGAGAGGGCATGATTACTGTTGCTGACCTATTGAGAGGGTCACCGAATTCATCCAATCGCTGTCGGCTATCGCTAACGAGGACTTCAATGAAGTGCATATTGAGGTAAACCGATTATTCATTTTAACGCGAATTCATTCGGCTTAGAAACAAGCAATAACAGAGAAAGTATGCAGGCCACTCTTTATTAGTCAGCCCAAATTTTCTCCGATTGCTTAGCACGACCCCCCTTTTACGTATCTGTCCTTCAGGGCGGTGGGAAGGAAGGTTATGTCATGTCCCCTCACTCTTTACGCAAGGGTCTTAGGATTGTAAATCTGCCTACAAAATTCCGGGTCAGATGTTCATTAGAGGTCTCCCATACCACAGTAAGATTTCACTTACCTTGAACATTTGAAGCCCAAGTTATACGGGCATGTAATTCAAGAATGCCATGATTTAAAAATTGAGGTCTCAAGCCTACTTCAGTTAGTACTGTGAAGTGGGTAGGGAAATGAACTATACCGGCCGAAAAAGGGCGGCTGAAGGATCCGACTAAAGTGGTATAAACCAAATATAAATGATAGAAGATTGGTGAAATACGATGAATATCAACAAAATATACAGTTGCAGACAGTCAGAGATATGCAGTGGGATTTGTATTAAGCATCTAGGACTAAACTTAAGGTAATCGATAGCTACCAACATCAGGTGTTAAACGGCACCAAACATTTTCGACGAATTCACCTTCTAACTGGACGAGTTCAGAAAAACTGCTAATGATAATTTACATCAGTCTGAAGGAGTAATTTGGTTACCGAATGGTATTCGGCAAGAAAAACTTTACATGCAATACTTAAAAATAACGAACCAAGCTTAATTGTTAAAATGAGTAGCGGCTTAAACACAATGGACAAATTAATTGCCAACATAACGACTTTATAAGAAACTGACCACTTTGTCCCTTTCAACGGATTCATATTCCGCTCTTAAACGCTGCAGAGCCGAGATTAGCTCCTCACGTTCTGGCAGATTCTGCTCAAAAGCAAGGTTCCTCAAATGCTGTAGCTCCTCTTCAGCTCTGTAACGTGCATTTTCCGACTCCTGCATAGCCTTATTTGTACGAACAAAAATATCCTTCAAACGCTTCAGCTGCTCACGATAGACCCTTATTTCCTCCATCTGACTGTTCAGCAACATTGGCAGCTTTGCATTCTTTCCGTCTAACTAAATCAAAAGTGTCATTAAGGTTAATCAACTCAAAAATAGAGTCCCTGATCCTTTCTGCAAAAGCAAATCAGAACAGCTTATTTACAAACACGAGAGAAAATATGAAACCTTTTCAATAATGGCAGCTTGAACATGGCCTTGTGCCTTTAGCATGCGATTATCTTCCCTTAAGGCACACACTTTGCTCCTTAGGAAATCAAGTTGGCACTGTTGGTCACTTAGGGCTTCCTGTTTGGCCATAAGTATCTTCTCAAGCAGTTCGTATGACCTTTTTCGTTCACTTCTAAGAGCTGAAGAAGTCATATTTGACGTTAGGTTTCTCCTTTTCCTTCGGCGGGTTAGAACTGGTGAAAATTCTACAAGTTAATGCCATTAGGAAGGCAAACCTGGGTTTATTGGTGGAAGTGTCTCGTCGGTACTCAAAGGAGGCATTTGTAAGTCAAAGGAAACTTCTGATACATCCGGCCCCTTCAGGTTCATTGCAATGCTCACGCGGTTAAAAAACCACCAAACCTCGACCCAAGCAGATAGTACAGCATTACAACACAAAAAGAAGATTCAAACAATGAGCTATCGAAAGAAATTTGCCTTAATAACGTGGCAATTAAATCTGCTTGTAGGCTCAAATCAAATACGCAGCGAATTCTTTGTAGTAAACTATGGAACTAGAATCATCTTAATGCTGCGCTTATTGAAATAAAACTCATCACCGAAAACGTATGTGATAGAAGCTATTGTACAATTCAAGTGCTTTTTTGTCACACAAATTAAACAACTGTGAAGCTGGTCATTCGAGGTTACTTAGAACCATGAAGCTTTTAAGTAGTTTTTCAAGTATTATGTTTAAATCCTAAATTGCGCTATGTTGATCATTTAGCACTACAACTCCCAATTTTGCAGCGAAACGAAGTTTGGTAATTAACTTTTAATAACTGTTAAAGGTTCCAGCTTCCGTACCTTATCGTAGCAGTGCTTAAGTTACTTAGAATTAATGATTAAAAAAGCCCTTTTCCCAATAGAATATAAGTACAGTAAAACATAATCTTCATTGTCATTGAAAGCTCAGTTATGCCTTACAAACGCCGATCAGTTCAAATGATATGTGCATGTTTCTACTATAGCGGATGTCATGGGACGATTACTCAGATGAGAAGCTTGATAGCCTCAAGTTGGGTTCAGACTCTGTGGAGATATCCTCCGTCTCGGCCAACTCTAGTTCTCCGCCTGGAGGTAGACTCCAGTCGGTTTGGCACATTGCCTCCGACTTCTACAATAATAAGAACCATCAGATCAGGATTGGAGTTATTCGTCCTTCCTCATATGATTCAAATTTACCGTAGATTGCCTCGTCGGCGGTGGAAATAGACGCCTTTCCCGTCGAATAAATGACTTTCGTTGTTTGTTCTCATCCAAAGGGACTTGGATTGAACCTGAGGAGCCTCGACGGGCGTCATCTTCAACTTTCTGACTAAAACTGCCGCTGGTTATCCTACGCGAGGAGACTCCTGCAGATGATGCTATCAAATCGGACGATGCTTTTAATTGAATTTCTGGTGGCTTCGATGGTGAGGATGAGGAGATCTTTCTGTCGCTCGCCATTTCCATTACCTCAGTATTAGCAGAGGACTTTCTGCCCAGCAAAGGATTGGTCCTAACAAAAAAAAAACCTTTGTACATAACTGTTATAGTATGAATCCACCAATTACAAGGACAACGATGTAGCTGTATGTTGGACTACGCAAAGCATGCTAAAGTGGCATTAACTTCAATTAAATAAGGTACCGCAATAAGGTGCTATGGTATTCTTACGAGAAAGTGAAGGACCACGCAATGCTTCTCTAAGTAGCTCATTCATTGATTCAGTCAGCACGCCAGTCTCCCACTTTCTTTCTGTGATGCACAATCTTGTGATCCCCTAGTTTGTACATTAATAAATCAAAGTGATAATGCTACCACCACCTCCTTCCCTGTCCCACTCCTCTAATAAGATTGTGCGGCTCTCTAATGACCGATCACTTGACCTAGCTCTGTCAAATGTTTGTGATGCCATTTCTCCCTATTAAATCTCGTCCACAGCTGCATTTGTTTGACCTCCAGCGAGAAAACCAAACCAGCTATGACGAAGGAGCCGTCCACAGTCCAATTTGCACACACAAATAAGCACACAGACATGCAGGAAGGAGGGATGGATGTGGGAAGGGCGAGAGGAGCGTGGTCTTGTAAGGCGGAGGTGTTGCGCATTTTAGTAGTAAGGGTCGTGTGGTTGGTGAGTAGGTCAAGTAGACGTTACCAATGCCATGCTCCCTTGCTTCAGGAACGCTGAAAGTCAGGACCGTTCTTACCGTAAATAATTCAGTTAACTATCTAAAGCAGCGCATTTTTATGAAGCGAGTGGAAGAAGTGAACTCTTTAGATCTTATTACTATCCTTCGATGCATGACAGATTGGTGGCGCCTGGCTGCTTAGCTTCCATTACGATTTCCTCTTTTCCAAATACTGAAGCTGAAGGCCGTTTCATAAATCACATCAAACTAGCCTGATTGCTCTCGTTACTGTAGCCTTGAAGTAAAATCAGGCGCTGACGGGATGAAGTTCTTTAGCCGCAAATAAAAAACCGACCTTATAGTGATGCATCGCCGGTGCCAAACATGTAAACCACTTTAGAATGGTGCATTCCAACAACAAGTCCATCCCTAATACGATATGAATTTCCCAAAGAGCCCTTTTCAGACCTGCAGTTGGTCCTGAACGATAACGCATTATATTCTGTGTTGACAGTGGAGGAGGGTGGAAATGACCCTTGATTTTTCTTCACCTCTTGACGCCCAAGGAGTGTTGTCAACTTTAGAGTGAGAAACAGTCCACCAAGTTTGGGTTTTGCATTTGAGAATTTGGATCGGCGACAAGATGTGAGCAATTGCTTACTGATGCACATCATTAAATGGTACAACGGCGTCAAATCGAACCACAAACACGACTTATTATTGTTTAAGCGAGACATTAAAAAGACCTTCAATGGATGGGGATGAATTCAAAACAACCTGCCATTCTTATCTGATACGTTTGTTGCCAAGAGGATGGAGGGAGGCTGATTAGTACAGCTGAATGGACTTTAATGGCCTCCTCTGACATCCATCACCGGTGTTGACTTTGATTGGTCGAACTCCTGTTTGAAAGCCGAGAACTGTAATTGACTTGCAGTCGGGAATATTTATTAATCACTTTATTGCTTCAAACTCAATCTGCTGGCAGCAAAACGTGGTGAAATCGACTAGCACAGAATGAGGAGGGAAGAATTTAGTGTGAAATGTGGTGCGATGAGCCGGTGTGGAACCACAAGAAGCTGCATGCATGGAACACGATTAAAAGACATATTTATTTCCTTCTAAGTTGGTCTTAAGTGACATCCCCTCCACTTAGCTATTCACGAGAAATTTTTCAGCCCTTTTAATAGATTATTGCGCAGTGGGAGTGCCTGGTAGCTTCAAAGCAAAAATGGACTGTCTGGCACTGTTCTCCAAAAATTACTCGGAGTGCTGCCAGTCCCCGATGTTTGAAGGGGCTTTATGCTCACTTTCAATTTCGGCTGTTGTAGGCGAAACCCCATAACAGTGAGCGGTGCCACTCCTTGCATTTATACTCGTTTTAAAAAAACCCTCTTAGATGTTCTTGGCAAGGATATTTAGGATTTGTTGAGACAAATTTTACATCAGTATTCTCCACTGTGCAGAAGCGGTCTTGCAATCGAGTCTCCAGTGCGTTAACCGTAAAGAGCAGATGACGGTCTCACACCCCATTCAGCTGTTCCATTTGTGCTATTCTTGGGCATTATTGGAAATTCATAGTCCCGCAATAAATGTGACATAGGAGGCGCCTCTGAATACGTCGGAAGCCTCTGTCTTAGCTAAGCAAAAGGGCATAGGTCGTTCAAAGATCGCTTGCATTCTACTGGTCTAGGAGTCTGGTTGTGGTGGAAGAAAACGCAACGGACAAATGCATTAATTCACGGAGTGACCTAGAAGCCTTCGCGGATTTCGGTATGTCTAGCTGCAGCTGTTTGCTTTAAAGTGTAGAGAATCGCAGCACTTAAGCGAGAACTGTCAACCTAGTTTAATGTGAACGATAAAACATTTGACAACATTATTTGGAAAAGAGGAAATCGTAATGGAGGCTGAACAACTGCGTTATACCAATCTGTCGTGCGTTTACCCACAGCAATAAGCCCCCATAAGAGATCATCTTACTCCTTCCTCTCTCCCTTCGCCTAATTGATAGAAATGCGCTGTTTTAGATAGTTAACCGAAAAAAGTGTAGTGAAAATGGGTCCAACTTTAAAAGCTCTTGAAGCGAGTGAGTCTGTCATCGGTAATTTACTTACCACTGATGTGGCTTTTGCCTATAAGATGTGCATCACCTCATCCTCACAATGCCACGCCCCCTCATTCCTCCCATTCTTCCATCCAGTGCGTGTGCATGTATCCGTGTGTGTGAATTAGGGACCGTGAACGGCCTTCATCAGCATAATTGACTTGGTCAAACAGACATTAGTGAGCCATACCTTTCCTCTCCATATAATCGGATAACAAAATGATCGTGTAAACAGTCAGTACAGTCGAATCAAGTGAACCATTCATTAGAAAGGCATATAATCTCATTGGAAACTATGACAGGGAGAAGGTTAGTGGTAGCTCGGTTGTCACTTGACTCCTAGAGGCGTTGTGTGCTGTGAACCAGGGATTCACAAGATTGTGCACCACAGTGAAACAATGAGAGACTGCTTTGCTCACTCCTCCACTTCCTCGCCGGATAATTGCATGGGCTCTTTGTAGTACCTTCTGATCGGTCCGTCACGAAGTTGTTTATCTACCATTTTCCCTTAACTACTGGGATTCGTATTCATTTATGGATAGCATGGGTGCCTCCACTCGTGTACTTTGCTGTTTGACACAAAACCACTGTTGACTGTTTCAATTTTATTAGTTTCGTGCATTTTCATCAGTGGATGCATAAGCTCCACAAATGAATACCTCTAAGGTTGGAATCCTCTTTAGTAGTTTACCCACTGAATAAAATAGCTTTTCAGGTTTCCACAAATCATTTTTGCACACGGACCCACTTCCGGAAATTAGTGCTACGTAGAACATATTTACAAACTCCCAGGATCCACAAGTGTGGGAACCCAAAATGTCCATCTACTGATGGATAATTGAACAACGTTCCTGTGGGCGGAAAGCGAGAATTCGCGTTTACATGTGATTGATCCACCTTCGAGAAGTGCTGGTTCAGCAAAACTCAAATGATCGACGTTTCTGTCAGAAAGTCGGCCTCTAATGCCAAGGAGTGCTGCTTTTGCAATGTGTCGAAGTCTGTTCTGAATTTTTTGGCAAAGTTCGGGTTTTGGTAAAGGCTGTTCAAGCGACCCTCGGATCATGCATTTCTCGCTTCATTCTCATTGTTTCAACGCCAACTAACCTGTTTTTGGCAAAAGTCGGTGCAAAGCACACCCAACTGATGGAAAAACCGCGATACCACACGTTTTACTGAAAGCAGCGAGTGGGTTATAGTAGATGACTCACATCTTCCCAAACATTGTTTTCTTTGATTTGTCCTTCTTGTTGACTTTGGTCTGTAGCACCCCTATATGGCATCGAATATCCTTCGCGGTGGTGAATGACATGCGCGAATTCTTCTCCGGTCGACAGAGGATGATGTAAGTCTTCGGCATGAAAAGCACCATGAGAGCGATCGTGGCGGAAATACTGATGCAGAGGGTCAGCGTCACCTCGGTTTTGTAGCCCGATAGGTAGACAGGAATGACGGAGAGCCAGAGGACGCAGGTGGTGTACATGGTGAAACCGATGAATTTGGCCTCATTGAAGTTCTGTGGTAGGTTGCGCGTCTTTATGGCGTAGATGGTGCACATAACTAAGGGATTTCAAGTGGACCAACTGAATTGAGCCACCGTATAACCATTAGATTGTAATTATATGTGGAACCCACGTCTCGATTGTTTTAAGTTTCATGTGCGGTTTCCGACCCGACTAAAGTATGGCGCCTATTATTCTCTTGGTCATGAATTAAGTAACTTTTTAGGAGCTTTAAAAACTCTTCCTAATTAGTAAATCAAATATTGTTGGGTCATTGTCAACTTGTTTGCGCAAGTATCATCATTAAAAATCTCGAGCCTTCATCAATTTACGGTAATGCTTACAACCTTAAAGTACATACATGGGTTAAACACTTAGTCAAAAGTTTAAAGGACGACTATCAAGTCAGTTTTAGGCAGTTCGAAAAAGGTCCATAGACTGTTTATTGCCCTCCTATTTAAAACCTCAGTGCTTATGAAACTCCAAAGTCATAGTCCGGCGTTTAGCACAATGAGACTCATTTCCTTCCTTGGGATTAAATGGACACCAAACTGTCATAGTTTATTCTTTTAGCATCCTAGTAAAATCCCTTACAGAGGCAGTTTCAAGGGATTTCAATCTCGACAGAGGGCTTGGCAACTTATGGTTAAAGTGGAAGGAATGGTTTGTAGAAGGGCAAAATTGCTGGGACGTTGGAGTCACCAAAACATAAAACATTTGAACTACACAATGAAGCAATACCTAACATACAGGATGTTTCAGGTAGCATTTTCGATTGCGCCAGTTTTTCCTTAATAGAAGATCAAAATTTTACTAGATAGATACCACTCTGTATGCTAAGTGATGCCTTGTCATACTTCGGCTGTTCGCTAAATTCCATGTTTTGTTCTAGCACCTTCCTCAATGTGACTCAAAGAGAGGGGACAAAACCTCGAGCGAAACAGAAATGGCAAGGCGTATCACTGGAGATGGGACTAAAAGTTTCCTCCTCTCGGTGAAAATTAATGGCATTAACCGTGTGAATGTGGTCGAAGCAGAAAAGTGATGCACAAGGAGAGCAAAGACTGCGCCACATTTTGACATCAAACAGCGTGAGTAATCGGTCTGTAGGATTTAAAATCCCTCTCAGCGATGCAGCCGAAGTCTACGCCTATGGCCTTCGGCCCCTTCGGAAGGTCGTTGACGCCATCTCCCTTCACATCTTAGCGGCTTATTTGGACATTAGGGAGGATTTGAAGCCCCAAAGCTCCACCTGCCTGCATGTTTGCACTCAAATACCATTGTTACAAAGGATGCATAGAACAGCAGGTCTACTGGTGTTGAAGTGTGTTCTCTATTCTATAATTCGGCATAAGGACAGATGATGCGTATCTTCCGTGAGTCAGACATCGACACTATCCTTTCTGTACTTCTTTTTTTCAAGTTCTTCTAACCTCTTTGGCAAAAAAACATGGAAGGTTTTTCATAAAAACCTAAACAAAATGGGGAACTTTTGTCACAAATTTAGTGCACTTCTAACCACTTAACTTTGATTCCAAAGTGCCATTAATGTTGCAAAATCTAACACCAAACGATTCAGTAATCGAAACAAATCCACCGTCCATTTAATCTGTTTCATTATTTTTACGTGTGAAAAAACCTTACGCACAACCTGTAAATAAACAACATCAATGATTCGCTGTGTGGTTGGAAAATCGCGTCCGTTTCTGTCGCACTCTACGGTGCTAAGGCCTTTGCCCGAAATAGTATATCACTACGCTGAAATGATAGGAACTTTTGTAAAGAAGTAACCGTCCTGGACTTATACAAGGTTAGCAGTGGGTACAATAACTTGATTCGGGATGGGATTTACTCGGCTAAATTATCATCTGAAACCAAATTGAATGATGAGGTTTATTGTTTTGCAGGAGATTTCATCATCATTACTGTTTAGCGGCTAAATGAAGTATTGGTAGTACAAACTGACCTATGAGTAGGATGGGGAATGCAAGGGGGATTATGGTTCCGCGCTGACTGGTGTTGCAGCACAGTCGAGCTCGAATGAGGTCCTTGGAGAATTGTAGCTCCGTGCCCGGTGGTTCGATGATCAGCATCGTTGCTATCACTGCCGCCTCTACGACAATTAGAGCTAACAGGAGAAGACGAAACACAGTGTAACAGAATGACTTCTGAGCGTTAGTTTGCAGTTGCCCGCAGTTCCCACCCTTTTTTCGCTTCATTACGCTTTTAATAATGCTATTTTTATGCTTGTATGTCCTATCGTTACTTGACAGCTAAGTTAAATGCCTCAAGGGGCTAATAAGTCGTGCATAGTCTTTGAAGGCCAAGTTTTCCCTTTATTCTTCATTGGACGACTGCCCATTTGAAGGGTCAGAAAGTTTAGCAAACTGAATGCAGAGTCACACTAAAATGTTTTCAAGGTTGTACAGGTCTCAATAACCAAATTTATCAGGTTATTTCTATTGTTAAAAGGTAAGCATGGCTGCCTAGGCCTATGTAATTGCTTCGTAGGGTATAACTACCTCCAATTTATTCCATTGTTCTGTTGGGAGCGTGGACTGAATGGAACATTTTATTTATGCGTCGGCACGGTCCGAGATCAAAGCAGTCCCACTCTCACATGGCATAGGCGAAAAGTAAAACGTCAAGTCAGTATAAAATCGGTCGACCTCGTCAAGGAATTCTGTCATTTCTAGATATTTACCAAAATTAAATTTGTAAGAATTTTTAAGGCCGAAACAGTTAGGTGTGCTGTGCCTGTTCAGCGGACGAAATCAATCCCAGTGACATTTCTGGTGAATCTGTAAGTGCCATAGATGACGCCTTGAACACACCGTTCAAAAGAGGCGCCATTTGTTGTAGGTAACTACCTAAATGAAGTAAGACCACTTGCCTTTTTTTCAGGATTGTAAGTTAAACATAGAAAGCAGATATTAAGATCCTTGAGCTCATTTTTCTCTGTCAAACGTCAGGCTAGTTTCCCAGCACATCCACACCTACATTGGTGGACTTTAGGTTTTAAATCGTCTTAGAGGTTAAGCTAGCACTCCTTCGGCTTCCTCGTTGCCTTTCAGCCATTTAACACTATGTGAGGAGTCACTCACAGAGTTTGTTTTTCGTTCTCTGCGGTCGTAACCGTAGCGGAAGTGACATTCATTCTCAATCTGATACTGAGCCCATACCAACAGCATACCTTCTTTACACAATATTAGCAAGTGGAGGAACGCAAATACGTTACCACTGAGGCACCTTTAGCATTCCTCTACCTCAAAATAGGCATAACACGATTTGTTACGACCACTTTTAAAATAACTAAAATCCTGAAAACACTTTCATCATGTTATTGAACCTTAATTAGCTTTCATTGTGTATTGCTACGTGACCGGAAAATCCATCGTGAAAATGATAACATATTTCTATCCACGCTGTAATTTAGGGATTCTGGGAGCACTCAATACTTCCTCTGGTTGCAAATTCTGGAAAAAATTTGCTTCTGGAAGGTTTTGCGGGTAAAGACCAGTTGTCAGCCAAAGAACTAGATGTGAGAGTGATCAAAATGAAGCATTCAGAGAAGTGAATGCTGCTCTTTTATGTGTTAAAGAAATCCTCACCTGTTAGAATCGAGGGTGGGAGGAATTGTTATGTCTATCACAAAATCGTGGAAGGAATTTGCAAATTTGATTGCTCACTTTGTCGTCGAGCAGGAAGTCAATCAAACAAAAACCATAGGCGTACCACTACAGCTGCAAACGACTCCTTTCTTCTGTGAAAAGTATGTTGATGTTTTCTTCTTTGGAAGCAAGAACTATGAGTTTTGCGAGTGACTAACCCGCTCCATTGTTCACTTGACAGCTACGAGGTTGAAGGTAAAATTACGTCCACAAAGGTGGAGCATTACCTTTTGCATAAAGTGTGCCTTTTAAGTCGAAAGATTTGGAACATAATCTACTCTAACAGTAAATAATTAGCATAAGCACCGAATTTCATTCTGCTACTGTGTATTACCCCACCTTAAAAGGAGGTAGTTTGTTTCAAAATAGGTAACAGCAAAATTGCATTGTTGGACGAAGTCCTAAAAGTAGGCACACACCCATCTGGAAACAACTGAGGTATATATAGGACTCGTTGGATGTCACATCCTAAATCGGGTCGTACCACAGGAATTAGAATGGGAAAAACGAATTCTTGAGAGCAAAGGAATGATTCCGACATAATTATTGTTTGGAGAAAGCATTACATAAATTCTACTCTCTTGCTAAACAAGGTATCATAAAGTTGATCCGAACCCATGCATTCCAGCTCCGCCTTCCACCCAGCCTCACCAGCTTCTGTCCATCTGTTCTAGCAAGTTATTTTTCGGGATTGTTGTTCTATTCCTTATTTCTTCTACTGTGCTAGTTCACTAACAAACGGCCAGTCCATGCGTAGGTATCTGCCCCTATCCCAATGTTGTGTGCTGCTGGGGCCAGATCTAGCCTATCGGCATACCTTCTGTCCACCAAATCGCTAGGACAGCTCACGCTTTGGCGTTGTCATTGCCTCACCAAAGTGAGATTACTTGTTTTAAGGCAGAAAGCCTGCAAACCTTTTTTGCTTCCTCCTCCCACAATAGGCAAAGGCGTGGTATGCTCGGCATTCCTTCCATATGCGGAACAAATGCAAAATGTATGCCGTACTTCACCTTCATATATCTGAATCTGGAGTCAGGAAGGAAACCAATGCGCACTAAAGCTGACAAATCATCAAAATTTTGGGACAGAATACTACACTTGCCTAAAAATACGGAAAAAATGAATAAAGCATGTTGGGCACAAGGTTTTACCCTGAAATTTGAATAGAGCAGGTTCGCATGTAAGGGAGTGAGAATAATCATGCCAGTGTTTGCCCAAGAAACAGGGAATCCTACATCCCCAAATGCAGCAGTAATGTTGTCCCTTCATACAGAAGGGCGGTGAGGGGCTAAAATTTCAAAGACAGGCTTGTTTTGCCTTATTATGGCAATAAACTTTTTAAATTATACGCATCGCATAAAAATTTGATGACCACGAAAAACATACCCCAACTTAAATATTTTGAGCTTTTTGTGGAAAGTTGAGTGGTTTTTGCTTTACTGTAGCACTTAGCTTCAGTTAAATTGTTCTATTTAACAATAGTTCACAAAAGTACAAAAGGTTTATTTGAAAAAAGAAACGTTTGCTTTGGGATTTCACTAACCCTACACGATAACTCACTAAAGACGAGACTACTTCGCACGAAGTGAGCCGAAAATTTTGCCGCCTGACGCACCTTTGGTGATTGCGATGCAACGGTTGCATTATACCGCCTCAGGCAACGGATAGAATGCCTTCCCTGTTGTGTGCACTTGCAAATAGGTGAAGTTTTCCCCTACTGGAAATGCGTGAAATTTGACAAAATTTATTTAGAGGATGCAGTCAACAATTCTTAGATGCGTGTTTGAGGAAGCTGAAGAGTAAGCACGTTAGAGTGCGTTTAGGAGGACGGAGCTTTTTTAAATAAAGGCAACTTAATTGAATACTAACGGAGAAAAAGAATGGTTCGCCTAAAGTGCCTTGCAGATAGCGGAAACACAGCTAGATTAATCCCAAGTTAGGCAGGGAATTGAGCTTAGCTCTAAATGGTACTACACGTACTTTATTCCGAAGCCAATGAAGGTGAATGGAAGAGTAGATGTTCCCTGTGTTTAGGCGTGTCTCATAGTAGTTTCAGGGTGGCAGGTCGGTGACACTTCTACCTTACTAATAAGCTGCACTCGTTGAGTAAAAATTGGCTGTAAAACTGGTAAGTAAATATTCGTGCTCAATGGAAGCACGAGTTGGCCACCATCGGTGAGCGTGCTCGCTAAGCCTCCTCGCAGAGCCACTGCCTCGATGTAGATTCAATAGGCCATAACCGACCGCACTAGTGTTGCAGTCCTGCTGTTTATGGTCGCGACCATGCAGAATGCAAAGAAACCGTGGAAAATGATCCAGGTCTAGTCACCATGATCTCTTTACACAGTTTAAAGCACTTGAAACTCAGCAGTGTTCATTCTTAAAAAAAACTCTTGCTGGTTTGACGTATAACATTTGAATGTGGATTCTTAAGCTTATCTAAGGCTTTCAAGGATTAATTGCGAACTAATAATCCGTAATCCGTCAAAATGGACTTCAAAAGACAACTTTTAGATAGGAGGGGTGATGCAGCATCAAGTAAATACCTACGTCTTGACGATATCCACACAAACGTTGGATAAATTGCTTCCGGAAGTTCGAATGCCTCATAAAAAGGTGATGCGTTGTAAGGATCCACTTTAGATAACTGTCTTTAGATTCTGCTATTAAACATACATAACACATGGTGAATTTTATCGCTTGAGTTTGGTTAAACACACAAACTTCACTGAATAGATAAAGGCATCAATAAATAACAGAAAAACATTCCCATTTTGGTGCTGCGGACGTTTCTGTCCGGTAGTTAAAACCACGTTTTTGTCCATTTCCCAAGCCTCCTAAAACGCTTTCAGTTTGCGCTTTGTTTGAGTTCTCCTAGTCGGTCAGTAAACGCACTCACACGCATTGCTCCGAGCCTGCATAAACCTCTCTTTCAAAGTCCACTGGCTTGATTTTCCTAGTTAAAGTCACTACAATATCCGTGTCTACACACGTCCGCTGCCACGTCACAATGACTACTACGTGCATACCACTTGAGGTCATTTCCCTCAATCCCCGCATAAAAGCGGAGTAGAAAAGCGATGACGGCGAGAAAGAGAAAAAAAAGGATATTTTAATGCCCTCCTCGAAATCTTCGCATTTTATTACTGCGAACCAGTATCAATTCAATAGGTCACGCAGACCTGACGCCTCTCCACGTGAAAGGCACAGATTGGGCAAAGAACTGCACAAAATGAACAACTCTTCTGGCAGACGTTCACACAAAAGGTGATCGACATAATGAAGATCATTTACCGTAGAATGACACTTTAGGCCTAGGGAATGTTTCCTAAATAAAGATAAATCATTAACGGAACACAGTAGATGAGCCTTGCTGGAACATTTGCTACTGAGCAGTAGTGATAATTGAAGAAGTTTATTAAAAAAAGGCCTCAAAAACAACGTATTCTGGATGTATAGCATTGGAGATCTACTGCAAGTTGATTATCATGGACGAGACATAAGGTTTTGCTCAAACCACTTGTAATAACAGAGGTTTTTTTAGATCCTTTGCACTATAACGCTTCTGAACATGACTTGGGCATTGTAAAGATGGCATAGGAGTAATGAACCTTCCCAAAGCAGATGTTTCCGTAAAAAGTTGGTTTACTTCTAAAATAATCATATCGAGGACTTAGAAGTGCATTAAAACCATTTCTTCCTAGTAAATTATTGCCGGATATTCCCCGACTCTAAACAGACCTTTTGAGCATACCGCTCTTGGGATACCTTTTATTACAACCCTCCTTAATCAATCAGTCTTCCAACCCTTTCGTATCTCCATTTTCCCAACTACCGTCACCTGTAAATAAACGTGTAATAATAACAGTAATAACAACAACAACAACAACAACAACCTACTTCCAGTGATAAATAACTGAGCAGGCGTAGAGAGGAACCTCTGTTTCTTCACCAGGATCCTCTTCGACCCCTCCATGATGCGTGCAATCCGGTTAGTCTTGGTAACTAAAGCTGCGTAGATGGCAGTAAATGCGAGCCCGGGTAGGGTGCGTTGAAGGGCGCAGGTGAAGGTGGAGGGACGAAACAGGACGAGGATAGTGAAGGCGTGAGCAAAAAGCATAGCGACGAGAATGAGCCACATTAATTCTCGAGTGGAGGCCTTCACCACTGCGGTGTTACGATAAACAATGAAGACGACGAGGATGAGGATAGTAAGGAGACCACCGAGACTGGCAAACACAATGGCAGTGAGACAGCTAGAGTCCTTCCAGTGGGGGTACTTGGGATCAATAGGCTCGCAGGCTGAAGTGAAAGAAACGACAGGTTACCCCATCGCTTAAATATCAATCCCATTGCCTCGATAGCCCCCAGAATGCTTCCACAAACAATTCCTCAGCATTGGGGCTCATGTCCTTACTTACCATTTCCGAGCTGTCCCAACGCTAAAATCTTATATATGCGAAAACCTCTGGAATCTCGATTATTGATGTATGATTGTGTTAATGGCTCTCAGACAAAGATTCTTTTCCTACGCATGGAGTACTCGGTGTCAGAAATTCTACTTGCTGGCACATTGATAACAAGATTGAATACTGTGGGCTGAGAGCGTTATAAATTAACAAAATGCTGTTGCAGCCTTCCTTAAATAGCCGTGAGTTTTGCAGCTTAAGTCCCAAGAAATTAAATTCACCATCAAGCGCCGTTGCATACGCCACACTTGCGCACCATCATTAATACGGGCTAATCCTCCAGCGCTCCGTGGAGTGTCGGTGTGATTTTTGCTGACGCATAATTAAAGACCTAGGTGTTACTTTAGTGAGTTGACTATGGGAACACCGCGGTTAAAAATAGGACTAAGCAAACTACCGTCCAGAGAGGTAGTGTTGAAATGCGGGTGAAGCTTATATGAAGAAAACTCGCGATCTAGGTATGGAAAAAAAACAGCCTTTTCCGCGGCGTAGGATTCCAACATGCGGTTTCATGCGTCAGTCCCACTGGACTGGTTAGGCCGCTAGAATTTGACTTGAGAAACCAATGCTCAACCATTCAAGCGCGAACGCAATGTTTTGAAATTCGAAGTCAACTTAAACAAATCTTGAGATAGGAATTAGATGGGATTTAGGACCTCTATACATGCCCTGACTATTTAAGATATGGGAAAAGACTTTTTGATCATGAAAATAAGGACTAATGTGAGCAAAAGTCGTCCACTCAATAAAAAATTAGAGGAGTTGTTGAAGTCGTTTAACTATTTTTACACTAATCTGGGTTCGCTTGCCCAAGATCAATCTCCACAAACCTCTACACAGTTTCAAACTTGTTGTGCGGTTTATTTTACAAAAAAGAGAACGCATACAACCTTAGGGGTTACATCTCGATAGCACACTTAGCCAGAAAGGTAAAAAGTCGACTATAAAATCGGTGTTTAGCAAGATTACATTAAAATGCAGTCTAAAAGCTGTTCACTACATTACAAACTACGCGCTTGTGAAATCTTCAAGTCGTGGTCTCACTTCTGGCATGTTGAGAACCAAATCCTCTCTTAAGATTCAACTGATACCAAGCTAGCAAATTTCACTTTTTAGGTATTCAATTCGAATCGTTTGAAGGGGTAGTTTTGTGGACCTTTTGTCTTCATTAAAGTATTTGGTAACTTCGGGGAGATTTCTGGGCTTCTGGGTAAAGTAGTCAGAATAGTTTACGCGATGGAAAATGTTTGCATTCTTAAAGATATGAGGTGTAGGAGACAATGAGAAGTTTAATATTTTTAAATAGCTAATGCAGCAGCACTTAGCATCAAATGCGGCTCTGAGATTATTTTAGTTATGCCGGTTTCGCCTAGATCACGGTCTTCGAGATTCTTCAAAGACGATGCCACCTGAAACTCAAAGCGACGGATTGTAATTTCTGCCTTGGTTAATTCTGCATTTTGTTGCGCTACAACTTAAAGCTTCGTGATTGTTCACTACTCCTGCACGTCGGAAAGACGTTTCCTGACTTCATCCGGCTTCGGGAAGGACTCGCGGAGCTGCATTGAAAGCAGCGAAAGCGTACCCGAGTCTGGGGAAACAATCGCCCAGATTTCTGTTGCTAAAATTCATAGCCTTAGCGCGATTGCTGGCGAACATATGCCAACGCCGAGAAAATCTGTGAAAATTTCTGCGTTCTTTGGGAAATTTATTAACAGGTAGAGTGGCATCGGCCTCGAATAATCCAGAAAAGTTTGATAGCGAGCTACATACCGTACCCATTTGAAGATGCCAGCGGAGAGCACGCAATATCTCTACCTCTCTACTAGGTGGGTGGAACCAGATGGGCATACGGTTTAGCAGCATCGAAGTGAGGATAAGTTGACGAGGAGTAAAGCACAATTAAATAAAATAAACGACATTTTAAAATAAACAACTCTGATTGTAGACTGGTAATTTTTGACAGATGATGGACCGGAGTGATTACCAGCACATTTTCCAGGATATGACACTTCTAATTGAGACATTAAGGCCTAAACGAAATACATGCACTCAACAAAAGAAAAAATCGCATAAACTGTTGGGCACACATCTGCCTCAGTACATCTACGGCGTCTTACCGTGCAGCCAAACGATGTTCTATTCAATATTGCACATTATCGTTTTGACTTGACATTTGTTTTAATGTGCACGTAACTACTAAAACTCTTCCGCTCCTGAGGTTTCTTCTTCTTCTTAAAACTGTGTTTATAGCCTTCACGTTATTTTGCACAAAAACCATTCGGAGAATACTCGATGAGCTGCAATTGCAGCAGTGGTAAGCAAATCCTACACACGTAAATAAACAACGGTGATTTCGTTAGCTAGCCAAGAGATCTTGACGAAGAACACCTTCCCGGATTAGCTGGGTAAGGGAAGACTAAAACTGGACTTGCTTTTGACGCATCTTATATTTTGAGTTTTGCATGGCAAGCAACAGTGGCGAGGGATCAAGTTCAATGAATCGCATATGATCTAAAGAAAACTCTACAGCACATCACCAAAAAACTGACTTAGTATATAGACTTAGAGTTTGGTCACCTTCTTAAAAATGCTTCTTTTAGGCAAATATTGCCGCAAATGGTGACTTGCATTTAACACCTCTCTGTCTTCAATATTACTTTTAAATTGTTTCTTTCCTGACACGATTTAGCTTATGTATGACACCGAGTTCAGTAGACCCAGCCTGATTTACAAAACGCATCACCACTGGCAAGTAGCACTCTCTCTAAGTTGAGAAAATCTCAATTTCTCGTTGACTCCTTCTCGCGGTTAACTGCACTTCACATGGGGTCTCACTAGTGTCGAATCAGAGGGGTGGCAAAAAGGAGTAGCGGCAAACGACACCCCAAAGATGAAAGCAATCTTGCACTTAATTTCACAAGCTTTTAAACCCCTAAGTCACCAGTAAGAAACAATCCCTTTGAGCTGGAATGACTTATTACGGTTTCAAATGAAACTCGGGGCACTGCAGTCCGGCAATCCCACCCTAAATGATCTATTGGTCTTCTAGCACTTTTGCTGTTCAAGAAAGCAAACCTTCAAGCGTAGCAGAGTCCCATTTTGGCTATTTGGACTTAAATATGAGGGAGCTGTTGACGAAGTAATTTCTAAGGCTAATGCAAATCCCCTTTCCTCGGTCCCATTCAGTTTTTTTGAACTGACCATCAGCATAACATAGGTACTTCCAGTGAACCAGATGAAATCAAATAACGCCTAATGATGAAAGGCGGAGGATGGCAAAAGGACATGTTTAGATGACGCTCGGATTGCATGTTGATGTGGCATTAGTGTAAAGTTACTTTGGTGGAAAAAGATTGGTACCGGTTGGGGAGCAGAAAGCTGCCTACGCAGAAGAACTGTTTTACTTTTTTGCCAATCTCCTGCAAAAGTCATTACTTCATTTTCATGGACGAAGGTGGATCTATATGCTTCACGAAAAGGGAAACCGTAAACATCCGCTTACAAGACCATTCCTAGTGAGCTGAAAGGCACTTTGAAATTGCGGCATATCAGGGGAAGACCGGGTTACAAGTGAATGATTCTCTGTAATATCCTGGTGCCACATACAATACTGCGCAAATCATTCGCTTTAAAGTAATCTTCCTAAATTAGACGTACAGTTAGGACCAAATGAAAGCAACTTCACTCAAAAAACAGTGGCTGCTTTGGATAACAGGACAGTGCCAGGGCAAGAAAATAATTTTACATCCTCCCTTTCTCTCCTGGGTTCTTGAACCACAAGTGTATCTGAAAAATTGCTCCGACGAGTTTGTTTGCTGCTTCTAGGCCCCAAAGCGACGGGGTCGTAGTCTCTACGATATGAATGTATCAGGGAGCAGGTGAAGTGCTTGCGGTTTTCGGTACAGCTTACTGCAACTGGGTAAATATACGCATTATAAAGCCGAGATGGGTTTACTATTAGGCTCCTGGTAAGGTATTTGTTACTATAGACTCTGCTCCTCTCATCTCATTTTGAATCCCAAATGGTAGAATGTCGGTTGACTCTGATGCCATTTTCGTTTGGCTTATCACGAAAACAAGCTTAGATCTGACGCATCCAGAGCACATCGCAAACAATTTATACCACTTGGAAAAGATGTGGCAACCGAAATAGCCACCTGGATATGCTTTAAAAGTCACTTTTGACTCCAATAGGTATCTTCTCTTTCATGATAGTTGATTACGTGGAATTGGTGACTAAAAATACCTTGAGTTTGACGTGTTAAGGACCGTAAAGCATTTTGCATATGAGTAAAAGGAAGTCTCTCACACTTACTCAAACAGGAAAAGTTGCAATTAGGACTATATAAATAGAATTCCTCTTATATTCTGGGCATTAGTAGATGACAATACGCTTCGAGGGTGGAAACTCATCATTCACTTCTTTCAACAGCGTTATCAGATAGTCTGTTGAGTTATATGCGATGAAAGATTGCCTTTTCATTCAAATATGTGCACCACTTTTTCCTACTAGACTATTCAAGGCTTGTATACCCACGGATCGGGACCGAGATCCATCTACCCGATATAATGCAGTATGCAAAAAAAGCCTCAAAAAACAACCAAAACTAACCAATCAGTAAAAAATCACTTTTTTACAAAAGAGAAATGCAACATTTAGGAGGTAGAATAGGGAAATTTCCCACGAGGAAGGTCTCATACCACACTCTGGTTGGAATGAGGGAGCAGATATCATCTCATCCTGTTTCCCATCCTCTATAATCCCTTCCCTACATTTTTCCTAGTGGTGATTATTACCACCCTTGACATTTGAAAATCAAAGGTGAAACAGAACAGACAGTTTAGAAATGCAAGTGTGAAAGAGACAGAAAATGCAAGGACAATATTTCTTGTTGCCTGAGCCAGAGTGTTTTACAAAAGCGAAATTCGGAGGTAACATTTGTCGTTTTGGGAATGGAACAAATCACACATTGCAAAGGCGGCCGCATCAACCATCAAAATAACTTCTGAAGGCCTCAGCAGATACTTAAATTTCACACTGAAGGCGAGTAAGTTTATTTAGTAGATTTTTACGGACCTTTTTTGTGTTTTATTCTCCCTACGGATCGGTTATTGAAGAGCTTCTGATAAATTCATGCTCCGACTCCCAAGGTTTTGGCTGCTCTGAGAATAGCCACATCGTCAAGCATTACATTTCGCCTCCACTTTTTGTTAGTATTGCTTTAGAAGGGAAATGTGGAACAACTCAACGCTCTCAAATGAACATTGGAGCTCATAAGTGATGGAAAGTCGATTTAGAAAGCAATAATGTAGAAGTGGACTTACACAAAATTCGGAAATGAGTTAAAAGGAGGTACGAGGTGGTTGCTACAACACGCGTCCTGTTTATGTCTGTGTTAGAGAATTTATTGCTCCCCATACTTTGTCGGCATGGAGTAATTCGCGTCAATCTCTGCATCGCTCTCAATATTACCCCAAACTCTACTGCTTTGTAAACAAACAAACAAACTTGTTCTATCCCCTTTCGTGAAACTCATATGCAGCTTAGGTTGGAATATGTTTTCTAATTTAAGGGTTAAACTGACCTTGCCTCCTCATTAATGCTTACTTAAGCCTTTGAATTGGGACTTCACAGCTGTTGTCGGGATATGCCGAAAAGAGCAGGATCCGCTTGATAAATAAGGAGCAGCACGATCTTCTGGATTAACTAACTAGGAGCCGTAAGGACAGGCGCTTTGTGGACGTTTTGCATTTGAGACTGTTTTAAGTAAACAGTTCGTTTAAACAGCATCCTCCCCAAAAGTCTTTTTATGTGTTACTTGTTCTTTGGGTCGTGTTTCTGCAACCAAATTTCGTGGTTCAGAAGGAAATGGCAAAGTCGTCAACACCAATCACTATTGCTAATGCCCACATTACCAGAAATGGGATTCTTCCTTAAAAAGTTAAGCAACGATTATTCGTGGAATCATCATATTCGTTCTAAGTGAACGCCTTCTCGACATTAAGAAAAGTGCAGAAAAGCGTAGCCAACTATACTCACTTAATTTTCAAGATAAAAGTCTACAGTGGTTTGAGTATGATTTGTCAGCGTTTCGTTTCTTTCAATTTTTAATCTCTTTTCAACGGGACGCTAGCTTGCTAACTTCACTTTCACCAGACATTGTGTCCTTAGAAGGCATCACTCCAGCCCCAGCCACCTTGATGCCATCCAACAGCCTTGTCCGAGCTCTCTCTAAGACTTCGCATGTAAATATTTAATGTGAAGAAAGAGGTGATAGCTATCACCTGGATAATTGTTAAGAGGAGGATATAAAAATTGAGAATGAGGCGGTAGTCCTCTCGCTGACATCCTAAACACAGTGTTGAGAACTTTATACGGGGATGCTAGAGGGACACTCCATTAGCTTTTTCCTAGTCGTGGCTGCTTCTAATGAAAAAGGCTTTTTCCAAACCATTGAGCTGTTTGGATTGGATAGATTTCAACCCTGCATGTGGATGCTTTTTCAGAAAAAATTCACTGAATTTTATCAAGTGAACAATTGAGGAATGGCTTCTAGTTGTGAGGTGGGGTGTGTGGTGTGTCTTTTGAGGATAGTTAATGATGCGTTCGTTTACTTAATGCATATTCAAATACAAAGATCAGTCAGCTTTTTTACCATGTGGAAAAGAGGAGTGAGCAAAGTGTTGCCAATTTTGGTGACAAATGCGAATCCAGTTGTTCAGCTTCTACTACGGTTTGTACCCCATCAATCATGTTAACCACTACGGAGAAGTTCAGGCAAGTCTCAACTTGTTAAAATAAACAAAGACATGCAGTTCTTCATTCCTGGGGTCCCGAAAAGAGCCACGCATGGCCACCCATCTTCTCGAAATTTTGCTTAAATATTGTACAAAGTGTCTCTGTCTCTGGAAGCGAGCCTAATTTTGTTATGTAGACAAATTTGAATCGCATTTATCAAGTGCGTCCAACACCTTAGGATAGAAGGATTCAAGAGAAAGGAAAAAATAATCGAGTGCATCGGTGAACTGAATATTCCATCCATGCACAGAGGTAACAGTTTGTTTGTTTACACATTCTTACAAGTCGGTGCACGAATATCATAAACTACACGAATTCCTCTGGACGCCTGATAATTAGTTGGAATGTTGCAAATTGACCTCATTCGACGCAACAAAGTCCTCACCTATGCATTGCGTCCAGCAACTCCAAAGAAGCGAGTTTAACAAAGATGAGCCGAGTTAATGGGTCCAATCCATCTTTGTCACATTTACTACTCACAGAGTTTTCCCAACCATGATATACCGACAAAAGGGTGTAAAATTGTTGATGAGACAAGCATGAATTCTATTGAATTTAAACGCAAAAGCACCTCTAGAGTGTTTTACAGCCAACGGAAAACGGGACATTTGGGTATTCTTTCGGTTATGGTCGCCTATTTGATATATGCAGATGACTTTCAATTTGTCCCATGATTTGGCATCTAAAGTTGTGCATATTTAGGTGACTCGGAGGGAACTATCAGTCCTAAAATTCTTTCCAACATTCTCCGAGTTAAAGAATAGCCTCGGACAGAAAGTTAAAAACAAAAATTACGGATAGATGCTTTTTCAAGAAAAGACCACTGATCGCAATTAAGAGGAGAAAAGGAGGCAACCTATTCATATGAATGGCACTGGTGCAGTCCATAACCGACGGGATCGTCTAGCACCAAGTTTTTTATAGGCCAGGATTTTTTTCAGTGCGAAGGAATTCGTATTAGCCCCAAAAGTGCTGCCGATCTTACTTCTTCAGTGTAATCTGCCCCCCTCGTGTAGCCATTTAGCCATTTCCCTTGACATTCTGGACAAGGGTCTTGATGGAAACAAATTCTTTCACATTAATTTCGTTGCTTTGGGGTGTCTTGGACTGAGGTTAATTAATAGTCTGGGCCAGGAAATCATTATCAGATGGACATCACGAATAAGCACTGCGTTAGCCTTTAAACGGACCTCTAATCCACCACTCATCCACTTACTTTGTGCAGTGGCGTTTAATTTCTGTTCATATTTCCCACCATTGTCACTTGACTACTGCAAAACTTGAGTTCTATCCAGGTGAGGTGGGATTGTTTTCTAATTTATAGGAAGGGTTACTAACACTTGGCTGATGTAAATGGTAATTTATAGGGATAAGTGGTAAAATTGTTCTGTGACGTAGATGAAAGTGAAATCTGAGCAGTTTTGGGGAAAGATTTTTGCAACTTTATGGGATGAGGCAAAAATAGGTTAGAATATGTTTTCCATCATCTTGCATTATTAAAACCTCAAAATTAGTGTTGATTTGTTAGAATGAAGCGAGCTTTTAAAAATTTAGGTAGAATCTGTTGCTAGCATTTTACTTTCCGACAGGCACGTATCTGTGACGCTGTGGCATTAGTATCCAAACCCTGCTTGGAAAATGAGGGATATACTTCATGCTGGTCGGTTGCGCTTGAAGCAACAAACAAAAGAAAAATTTTTTTCGCCTAGGAACAGTTAAGTTGCTTTTGACGCCTTCATTCAGCAGCAGCTTTGTTCATCAAAAAGTCTTTGTCAAGTGGTACCATTTGAAAAATGGAAATACTTGACCATTTTGGTTGGCTTCCTTCTTGGCCAAAACTTGTGTAGGGAACGAATTCATTTAATTTTGCTGCAATTTTTACTGCATCAAAGCAAGACTTTGATCCAAATTAAGGCACTTAAAGTGGCGCAGGTTTATTTAGTGCTATTGAAGGCTTATGAAGACCGTTTGCATCATAAGAAACCAGATTTAAAAACCCACTATCCCAAATTTAGCTAGAGTGTTTAGAAATGCAAGGAATTAAATTACTTAATCCTAAGGGCATTTCTTTCCGATTGAAAACTAGCTAAATCAAAAGGCAAGTGGTGCAAACTTCAGATTTTGGCCTTCCGAGTGTGGAATTTTAAGGCAAATTTTGCCTTTGCAACACGTATTTGTCAAGAATAAATTAAAGAAGCGCATTTATGAAACATATTTTCACTGGTCATTAACGCGCCTGCGCTGGATAAACAATCTCGACAAGCGCTACTATTTCTTGTCTTGTCTCCAAATTATTTTTGATGATGTTAGCGGGCGGTAACACTTGTCGAAATCTCAGTAACTCACAAAATTCATACCACAGAAAAGAGATTAATTTAGTTCTCATCAAAAGTAGTAAAAGTAAAAGAAAATTGGTGACATAAAATCTAAACAAGCATCGGCAGAATCTTAGTGAACCAATAAGAATTCTCCTTTCTAAAAAAAACAAAATTGATACAAAATCCTGAAAGGTATTTGCCATCACTCACCCGTTTTATTTTTAGTCGGTTTGAAACCCAATTTGCACGTTTGGCAGGTCTCATTCTCCGTCTTCCATTCGTTTGGCTTGCACGGCTGACATATCCAACAGCACGTTTTTGATTTGTCCTTTATTATCTGTAGAAAATCCAATCCAACAGATTATGCTTTGATGAGATTGAGTTATTAATTACTTATGTCATTTGGTGCGTTTGCAAAGAAGCGGGCGATGACTGTTGATAATTTTCTTTGCAAACAGCTAGTTGAAATCCCCTGATTCGTCTTGACTACTAGACCTCACTCATTCATTTAAGCCTATACTAAGTTAGACAAAAAGTTTTCGCTTGAAGTGGGCAATACGAAGTAAATAAATTACACTTTATTCGCAGGCCCTTGCAAATACCTGATTTAGTGGCTTTATCTGACGACAAGGGAGATGGAAGGAGTGCACGAAACAGGCACTTCCAGTGGTAGTGCATCTGAAAATTGATGACCGTGCTTGCAACGGTACACAAGGATACACAAAAGGAAAGCAAGTGAACATGACTACTACTGGCGTTTCCGGAAGATGAGGCGCCCTTAAGAGACATGGTAATTAGTAGACATCTAGCGAGAGAAAAGACCTCTGCTCAGGGTACCGTTTGCCTGTTAAAGAGGAACTTCCAGATGACATCTTGGTGTCTACACTAAAAGGACACTCAAGAAAAAATTTGGATATTGCCCGACTTAATCAAGAAAGGTTAACCATAAATCATCGCCTGTCAGGGTGTAAAATTCAAGTAGGTATGCACGCTTCCAACGTGTTTTAAATGCCTAAAATCTATTGATTTGTATTTTCTACCTCTAAAATATTTTTCCAGGATATCCTCGAATTCTTACTGATAAGCCCAAATCCGAATTTTCGAGTTTGTTTGCTTGACTGTAAATAACTTCCCAAGCTAGCCAATTGTAAGCTCACTTATCGTAAAAAATTTGAAAGAAATAAACACAAGTGTGATCGCACTCAATTTTTTGGCAATGTTGATTAAAACAAATGGTAGTTCAGTAAATAAGAATGCATTACTCTGATTAAGCAAAAGAAAGAAAAGTGCGCTTAAGAAACGCTCATTTAATTTTGCACACATTGTAGGTGTTAAATTGGTCCTGTTTAATTTGACAAAGAGCGCAAGACGCTTATTTGGATCCGCTCCTCTGAAAGCATATACAGTGCTGTTTGAAGTGGGATAGAAAGAGGTTTCAACAGACCTAGTAGGGCAGTTCTGTTTACTTAAATATTCCCTCCCAACTGTGAGAACCTTGGAGGAATTATTGCCAAACACGAATTGATTGGTTCCGACGTAGAAAAAAAGTACATTGAGACATGACTCTTACTCTAGAGGAGAAAGCTGATTCGAGTCAACGTATGGATACTTTTGCTAAGAAGGTGGACCACCAGGAGGACTTTGGTCCGTCGAACTATATTTTTAGGAGCTTCAAATACTTCAAAATCATGTTCTGTGGTATACAATTCCATACTCTACCAATCACCCCTCGTCACAATAAAACGCGTTTGTGCCAAGGTAAGCCTTCATTCCGATACAAGGATGAAGATTACGCATTAATGGAAGAAAAAAATCATCTTTGATGGCATGCACAAAGATTATTCGGGGACGATGCCCAAAAGGACGAAAGGGCTATGTGGAGCGGATTCTTAAGAACACGCCTTTTATGCAAGACGCGGTTCGGCAACGCCAATCTTGTGACGGAATGATGGAGGCGTGCTCTTTGTACCTACTCAGTCAAATCGTTTTAATGGGAATGAAGGCCGAAGTCCATTGGGCCTAAAATACATGGACCATTTACATTTACTTGTGTTTTCTCTCGAGCAGATCCCCGTCTATAATAAAAAAATTCTTTCCCTCAAGCCGGTCTTATGTCGAAAACACGAAAATCACAACAATGCAGAACAGTCTTACGCTCCCTCCTGGGGGGGGGAGTAAGCAGAGGTTGTGATCGCTAATTGCAACCGCACGAAACCCAATTAAAAGTTGGCGAAAGTTTGTGCCTGCGGAGAAAAAACAGTACACTGTCTACTGATGGTACTTTTCCCTTATTTTTTTACAAATAGTCCGGATTGGAATGACACTGTTGAGCATGTTTAAAAAATAGGGATAACGTGATTTGGACCTCTAAAACAGTGGAAAAGCAGCCTTGTATAGCAAAACACAAGCCAGTCCCAGGGTAACCAAAAAAGCTCCCTCAAAAAATTTTAGTCTTCTGAATAGTCAGGGTTTGCAATCTAATCCTTACCGTTCATGTAGAAATCTTATCTGAAATCCTCATTTATAAACTGTTTGTCCCCACCCTAGTCAGAGTTCTTTCTACATTTTTGTTTCTAAAGTGCCTTTCCTGTTTCTCACGAGAGTTATAAGTGCCAAAAATGACAGTTATCATTGCCTGGCTAGGCACCACAAAGGAAATGGTGGATGGGGAAGGGAACGCAGCAATAATCTTCTTCGTTCCATTCTTAAGTGCTGACCATCCCAGGAATAAGTACTTCAGCGAATAGCGATGTGAAGCCTTGTAATGTCTTGTAAAATAAGAACAACGCATTCCTTCTACTCATAAAAGGCCCTCGTTATGCTCCTTCAAGCGGCGGTCGGCTGCAGATTAGGCAGGTTTGTATCATTTCTGCGCGGCGCAACCTTCTGACATAGGTCAGCCCCTCTCTTAGTGTCCCATAAGAAGTAAGGTGCGAAAACTCTCCGGCTTTGGAGGCAACTCTAATATTCAGTAAAAAATTCTTACTTTTGATCAAATTTTTATAAAACTGAGGGTTAGCAAGAAGGCAACGACCGTAAAGTTGGCAAAAGAGTGAGCTACCGATAAAGTGGCATATTTTATTTATCCCTCATAATGTAAGTATGAAAAGCCTCGTAGGCATTCCGCCTGCCCCCATCATGTAGGTCAAGTCACTGTCACAAGCTTAACCGAGAATTTTGCCAGCTCTGGGCAATGCGACGGCACAAAAGTGTGTAGAAATAAATGAAATTTTTAGGTCAATTGTTTTGAAGCACTGGAATTAGTTGGTTTTGATGGAATAACCTATCCCTAATACAGCAGGACTTATTCGGTTGCGGTTGACCGCGACAAGTGCCAAATACGATGTTGGTAATGAAAAGTTTTGTTAAATAATTGCTTTATCAGAATTATTTGGTTCAAACGCGTTTACATTCTTACAATTTGCTTATGAGCTTAACTGCATATCTATCCTCTGCTTACGTTCAGATAAATGTACGCTTGTGAGTAAATAACCTACTTTTAGGAGAAAGATACGCAAAGCATATCTGTTAAATGACAAAGCAATACTGTCGAGCATTTGAAAGTGTTTTAAACGAATAGGAAATTTTTGCTAAAACGTGTCTACCTTGGCCTTCCATGCATCACAGGGCTCACTGCAAAACGACTGAACGGGACCAGAAGCTGTTCCATTCTCCGAATCACTCTGCCACTGAATGAATTCTTCTTGAAGCGTTATCAAGTGTCCGTCTTTCCATCGGCCCACTTGCACGTAGTCAAACACCTCCTCACCGCGTTCATTAAAGTAATGTTGGTAATTCATTAAGTCGTAGCTGAAACATGCACGAGGAATTTATCAACGATACAATCTACAATAATGCTGGTTGAGGTTCCTTCGAAATACCTTGCAGGTGGATCACCGTTCTCATTAAAAAAGATGGTATCACCATTGCTATCAGTGAAGTTGGACTTCAGTAATTCCTGATACAAAAGACTACCATTTATGGGTAGCAAGCCGGGACAAATCCCCGGACGCCCAACACCGCACACAATCTCCTGAACTCGATGCAAGGCAAGCGCAACCACGTAAATAGCCAGATTTAGGAGGGTCAGTTTGTTATCCTGTTGAAAAGGCAAATTCTTTAGGCTTTCCTTACCTGAAAAGTCAAAAAGTCTTAATGAATATTAACAAACGTTAGGTCTGATTAAGTGTCGTCCAGCACTTTGAAGCCCTCACTTAAAATTGCAGCGCTTCACACCATCAAGACTTTTCCCTTACATCACACCCTTGCAATCAATACTCACGAATTACTGAGCCATAAACACTGCTCAGGGCCCCATTTACCGATAATCAATACATCTTCAGGTCAGAACTCATTCACGGGTCCGTGGAAATTTTATTGATTTATATTTGAAGGTAATACGCTGTGCCACTTTGTGAGGGCAAATGATTAATTTTGATCTGGTAAGGCGTGGGCTGAAGGTTGCTTTACAACAGCCTGTACTTAATTATGGCGTATAAGATAAATGCCAAAGTATGTGTGTGGGTGGATTAAATATGTCTAGTTTTGTTAGGAAAGTGGACTAACCAGTGCAGAGCTTGCGCTCGCTCTCTGGTGAAGGCATGATTGCGCAACCAAATTTCTGCTCCCAGAACTCCGTGAACCAGGGGTTGACATTATGATGCGTTTGTGGCGTCAGACTGGTGAAGTATTCATTGAAATCCTTCACTTCGGGAGAGTGGATCTTGATGGAGAAACTGCCCTGAGCCAAACGACTGAAAACTCGTTCCCCAGTCTTGGGATCGATCAGGGATCCGAGTATGTCTTGCCGATCCGACCATCCATCACTAACGAAAAAAATTGAACAAGAGAGTGGATCTGCGATTATGTATCATGCGAAAACGTTGTTTGTATCGTCTGTTGGTTCGCATTTCTTATGCGATTCCCATGACAACAATGAACGAAATAATAAATGCACAAAGGACCTGACAAATATGTCACTACTCCTTGGCCTAACATAACCCTTCCGTTTTTAAAGGCATTTCCAACAAAAGTTAGGAGAGAATAAGTAAACTGTGTGTTCTGCTTTGGAAGAACTTTTATCATCTAAGTTATGACTGGTGCAATATCACTCAGAACTTTAATGACCTTCCGATTTTAAAAGTGGAACCTTAAGATACCCACACTTACTATTTGGAACAACCTTTTAGGTATGAGAGCTACTTGAAAGGATCTCTTTAATGCTACTCTATTTCTCCTTATGCGTCGAGAAGCAAAAATCCTCAAAACCGTGCTGTCACTTTCTAAAAATCGATCAAATCTCTGAAAAATAATAAATTTTATTTGGCCTGTTTAAATGATTCTTTTTACTATGCCTTTGCCTCCAACTCGTTGATTTCCACTCCAAAGATATCGAGGAGGCAAATAAGCAAAAATAATTTTAGATACTTACTACAGTTTTATGATAGGAACAATTTAAATTCTATGTGACTTTGTCTATTAAAAAAAAAACAGCAATCAATCTTGTCTACCTTATTTAATAGGACCAACACCAACTGGAAGTGTGTGAATGAGGGGCCCCCAAAGATACCTCCGACAGTTTCTCTCTTGTTTCAAACCTTGTGAATTAGATCTGATGATCACTTCAAACTTGGCTGTAATGTAGGCAAACTCCCCATCTCTATGAGTTTACACCAGAATAATTTGTCGAGCAAATGACCATAACCTGCGAGTAAAAGGGATTGCTGCAAATTAGAGAGGAAGGGAAAGTGGTTTGCAAGAAAACGCACCACATCCGATAGAAAGCGACACAATTCCGATGAAAAGTCAATCAAAACACGACTGATATCATGGATGAAAACAAGAGAAATGATGCAAAACATTTTGCAGGCGCAATCGAATGCAAATAATGAGGAACAATTGCTCCAAGGCAAACAATAAACCATTCTTTATTATTCCATTCATAATGTCATGTTTATGTGATTCAAAGTCGTGTAAACTTTACGACACATAAGCTACAACATCCCAATTATCTGACGTAGTAATGTGAGACCGAATTGCAGATTACGAGCCCAAGTGAATAGATTGCATGGTAGGAAAGCAGCCGACCTTCTTGTTCCTTTAGTCGGTGAGGCGAGAAAAATTTCCACCCTCTTAAATCACAAATAAACCTATTTTATCATTTTTATGATCTGTTCGAGAAGTGCTGGTGGAGTAGCAGTAAGAAAGAAGTGCTTTGATAACGTATCAAACTGTTCTAGATCTTCGGTCTCTACGGTAAATCTACCATCTTGGCAATGCCTGCCGTAACACAGCTTCTAAGATAAGCTGAGGGGCTAACTTCGTGATAGTGATGAGTGAGCTCAATTTAAATGAATAGCAAATCTGAGCATCACGGAAGACAGATATTCGATGTAGAGTCTCAAGGCCTAGGGCCAAGCTAAAACTGGCTGAATTTTGACACGATTTCCCAAATCCCAAATGCTAATCGTCCGCCAGTACTTAGGCAAGAGAATATCCCCAAAAAGGTTAGCATACTCAGTGAGGAGATGCTTATGTAATTTGCTGTAAACGCAATCATTTGTTTTACTATTTTAAGAGTGCGTGACTCTTCTTCATTAATTTGCCATTTGACAGCATTTCCCACCCAGATGGATGAGTGAATAGACTTCTTGACTCAATCCTTTTCTACGTTTCACAAAGGTTTTCAGCGGACCCATCCTAATCAACAATGGGCCCCATTGGTTATGGCGTGGACAGCAACCCCGTCGTATTGTCAGCTCGTTCCAAGAGCTTTGTTTTTGTCTCACTTAAAAGGAAGATGCGTTAACAGATGAAGCACGCAGTTAGGTCATAGTTTCCTGCCCATCTCTGCGGCTACTCTAGCCATTCCACACGATGAAAACAAGCCTTCGGCATCACTAATATACCCTTTTTTTGTTGACAATCCTAATGAGAGACAGAACTTACCATAATGTTTTCACTTTCGATGGTTATTAACCTCTTGTGACGCCGACTGTGCAGATGGAATGTGTCATACTACTTGGAAAAAATTTATCTCAAACATGCAGAAGATGTGGAAAGAGTCCCCAATCTGAGCTATAAAAGATGATGTGCGACTACTAATAAATTACCCAAAGTGATGCCAATCCCGCAGTCTATGATTATCATCTAATCACCCCGTTAAAGTTGGCTTTTGTAAATAAGGTAAAATAGCAAAAGAGGACAACCGAGGCTAACTTTATTGACCACCTTTCAACCCATTTAAGTTCAGTTTGTCACTTTGGCACAAAATGGCATCCTAGTCTGAAATATTTGAAGATTGAATTTCTGGCCAACTTTTAATTCATATTAGGTGGCAAAATTAAAGGGTGGACGAATCGGCCGCACAGAATACAAGCGGAGGGGAGCAGAAAAATGAACGACCTTTAAAACACTCATCATCATTTCCTCACCGACTGCATGACTTGTAAAGCAAAATTGACATTTGTCATTGATTTGTGGGGAATGCTCTCTTGCCTTTCACCACCGAGTAAAATTCTTCTTCGTTAGAGGATAGAAAAACAGTTGTCAATTAACTCCTTCTAAATCAAATACTGAGTGAATTTATGGTCGAAAGGAATTTTCGTATTCGACGGTCACCTTAGTAAAGTAAGCTTTTCTTTTTTTTGCAACACCATAAGCGAGGGGTTAGCAAAAGTCAAAATTTCTCCTTTCCAAGTTGTGACAGTTTGCTAACAAAATAACTTTTGATCCCGTGGTTGGGTTGCATGCAAAGGAGACGGCGAAATGCTACAACTTATTCTGACTTCCACCATTAATGGAAGTTAGGGTTATCAACATCATCAAATTAGTGCAGTGTAAACGGCTGTCAAAGTCCAAAACAATAGAGCTGTCCAGGAGAGGCGCTGAAGACCTCAAAATTGGGTCATAGCAAAGCAGTTTTCCCCTCTAGCCGAAATTTGTAAATTCTTCAGACTTAGAAGTGATCCCTCTCTGTCTACATTTTTACTGGGTGGTATTTGTGACATTGCCTCAAACCTTGCTAGCCAAACACCACTGACTCCACTTTTGAAAAATTTTTCAGACTAGTTAACAGAGCAAATTAACGCGTTTGATCAGTACTGCCGAATGCTCCAGGCGGTGCTGGCGGGTCTTTCCAGAAAATTGTCAAAAGCCAACTTCAGTGTACGTGTAAATGGAACAGAGGGCTGTAGTAAGATTCTATGCACATAAAAACCATTCAAATGTCATGATTAAGCAGATTATGTTCAATGCAAAGAGAACATTCTCTCTCCTTGATGAAATCACCACTTCCTCAAACAGCTGACTCCTGTGGATGAATCGGCAAACATTCAGAGTTAAGGAAGGGCTTTCGTATTGCAAGTTTTGGCACTTACGTTCCAATGAACATGTAACCCTTGCCCTGCAGCTGCAAGGTGTCCATGGCTTTCAGCAGACCAGCCACCGTTTCGCCTTGGCAGAAGCACACCACAACTTTGGCCTTCCGATTAGGGTTAAAGATGTCCTGCGCCAACTCCAAAAAGGCTTCCTCTGTCTCCTTGTTGTCGATACTCCTCTCTGTCTCGGAGCAAATCCCCATGTCGTCCATACGCATTTTTAATCCAGCAATGCCTCGATCACCGTAGAATCCTGCAGAAAAATTTCATTTTTCGATTAGATTTTGCTTATCCACTTTGGAGCATATTTGTCAGGATGTGAGAGTTAACAGGTTCTAGACAGTCAGTAAACCACTTTAAATACCGCGCAAAGTACATAATTTTGGAGTTTCAAACCCACTGTCATTTTCGCCAGTTGATAAAGGTACAAGCCAAATGTTTTTGATGATGTTCTCGAGCCCATCAATATTTATTTGCCTCATTATCACCAAGATAGTACTATTTGGTCTATTTTAGGGCGATGCGTTGTGGTATCGCGCATCACAAATTCTCTTACTTATACATGCATTTAAAATGGAACAAATTCATTTCCTAGGGTAGGAAATGGGGGACCACATCCATCATATTCGACCAACACTTAGCAATATAAAGACTCCCTAGAGACTAAAAGCATCCATAGCTACTGTTTCCAAGATCTACACAATTTTTCCTGTTGTCTAATAGCCTGTTCAGTCGTCTAGGAGTTGGAATGAATGTCATCTACACTGTCGATTCGCATTCATTATGGAACGTGTCCTAGACCCCTCCTCTCCATGGTCGTGTCAAGGCCAACTCGAGCATATGAGCCCAGCCTTTGGACGTAACAGGCTGGATGGTTTGACGGATGTGAACACAACCCCAATCGCCCCCAATTACAAAGGGAGTGACAACTTTCCCTTATTTACACCTAATTCTCCTCTGTAAATTAGTCTTCAAAAGGGATCCACCTAATCAATCTTGAGGATTTTTTTAAAATACAATGGTCCTAAGAGTCTGGCTTTGATATACAAAGTATATTCTCATGGTAAACATTCGAGGATTAAAAAAATAAGCATTCGCGCCGATTTTGCAATCCTTTATAGAGACTTCTGCAACTTTTCCGCACCGTTTTGGAAAAAGGTGCTTTGGGTTTCCAGACAATTCCATTTACTTTATACCTGCGCGAAATGGTATTACGGGAGTAAAATCCTATGGACAAAAATTATTCATTTCTCGACGAATTCCATTAAACAATCTTATTAAAAATGGCAAAATGATTTTTCGAGCATGCACTTTAAATGAACCACATTTATTTCTCATTTTATAAATTGTGTTTCAAAATTCCAAATTGATGACCTCTTTTGTGACTTACTGTCGCACCTCTTTTATTCACATAACTGAAAAACTTTACATATTCCTCTGAAAACTTTCTAATTTTAAGAACTAGTAATTAAAGAAAAATTTTTAAAAATGCTGAAATGCAAAGGTGAGAGCACTTAGGAATGGTCTCACTGAATATAATAGATGGAAGGAAATTTAATTGTTGTCACCAAAGGTGCACCCATTTACTGGCCTCTCCGACACAGAAAGTGTGCCCACTGATCAAGGTGTCAGCAATGTCAGGCAAACACTCCACAAGTGGCACTAAACCCTGGGACCAAAACAGTTGAGCCTGTCATTTGACTCCACCGCATTTTCAGTGTTATCAGTAGGTAACAAGGGTCAAAGAGTGAATCCGAATAAAGAAAATTTTGAGGGAATTTCTCTTGCACGGCGACAGCTAGTTCAATTGTGACAACTGGAACCCCTGCACTCAAATGATTTGTGGAATTCTGTATTGTCAGGATAAGGTTACATCATAATTGGTGGTTTCGCTGTGCCAGATCCGAGGCATAGGTTGCACAAGAGGGGAGAAAAGAGCACTTTTTACGCGCTGAGGCGCTGTGGGTAGATAAATACCCATTGTGGGGTAAAGCTCTTTGTTTGCTGTTAAAGTAAAAAGGTTCAACTGCAGTTTCGATTGTGTAACTGATGGAGAGCACTCTGAATGTTTAGCCAAATTAAAGGCCACGCCGTGAAGCAAAAGCATGGCTTGTCTGGCACACGCGAGCTGAGCGATCGCCAGTAAAGGGGCTGAAGGCTGATGGAATCATTCAAACTCTTGAGGGTTTAATTACGAGTCAACACACACGCCATTGGTAGAGACGAGACAGTTAAGATGCCAGTAGGCCAGTGGGAAAACCAAATTTCTTACCATCAGAAATGCGAAAAAATTGTTCAAGGGATTACAAATTGAAAATGTAAGGATAGTTATGTCATAACTCTGCGGCATGAGTGGATCATGCAACGCAATTGTAAAATTTTCGTGGAACATAAAACTCTGCCTACTTCCAGTAAAAGACGACAAAGAACCTAATATCTTCTGACCTCCTTTTACCGACGCCGCATTCAAAAACAATGCATTTTTAGGTGTCTAATGTGGATTTAAAGAACAAAAGTTCTTCCAGATAAAACGACTTGATAATTGTTTAGCTGTGTGGTTAACTGTGCGAGGCCTTCAATCTTCGCACTTTGTACCTCCGTCAAGCGGCATGCCCGGAAAGAAATTTCCACGATCTTCTGGACCGTGTGAACACTAAGGGTAAACTTCTCCACTTTTATGAAGCTGGCATCCTCTAGCTCTGGCCTCTTCTTTAACCTCTTAGATTTATGGAGGAAGATTTGTTTACTTACATGGCACAATACTTGAGTCTATATCAAAATTTAGCCACTCATCTACTTTATCCTTGCCTATTTTTCCTCCTCAAATAGCTGACAATGAGTGTTATAACGTCCATTCACTGAAACATTGCGAATTGGTGGTGTACACTCTTTTGGTGACTCGAAGCGTGGTGCCTTCATTCGCCAAGAGAAGAAGCATTTTTCATGCCGCCCTGCACAGGAAGCTGCTTTGCCACACAAAGGTTATCGAATGCAAAACCCACAAACTTGCAAAAGCACAAAAAGAATGTGTTCAAGCTCGTAGCACAATCGAGGCTTTCTGATGAGGACGAACTTAGCTTTCCATTCAAATGTCACACACATAATGGCCATTTGATGCGCACTTTTCGATAGGACACAAAAATTCTCATAAAAGGAGACAATAAACAAATACGGTCGTCTTAAGTAAGGTTTTTAATAAAATAGCGTTATATGATTAAATGAAAAGGTTTGCATTAAAATTTTATTTTGGACTCCAATCTTTCCCTCATGGACAGGGCATGTGGATTTATTCGCCACAGACGCTAAGGCTGTGATCAAGACCGCATTCCTTTTTCGGGATGCAGAGGGAAGGAAAGATTTACCTCATCTCTTCTAAACTCTCCAATGATGTCTTTGCATTTACCTTTGACTACTCCTTTACTCGATGATATAACTTGGAAAGGATGCTCATGCATCTTCGGAGGTGGTAACTTCTTATCAAAGGCTACAAACTGATAGATCAGTTAAACCACGATTGTTTGCCTAGTCAGCAGAAACATATTTTTTACCATTACTATTTAATTTTAATCAAAAGCATAGCATTTTTGGCTAATGATTGATCGTAAAATGAATCCCTTTTGTCCATTAATATGGACAACCCTCGTCAGAGGTACAACCACTCACGTGACTGTCGGAATCCGATGTGTGTGTGTGTGTGTGTGTGTGTGTATGTGTGTTTGGCTTTGTGCACAAGAAACAGAAAGTCCCAACGATAATCGCGAACACTCTCCCACCTTTTGACGTTCAATCGCCTTACTAGTGGAACTCATGCAATGCATCACTTTGTCCATCGGATGGCAGCGGGCCTCAATTTCCATGCGCTGGCTCCCTTTGCTATCAAGGCTCCACAAATGGTATTTAACTGTTTCTCCACTTTTTGTGAATGAGCAATGTTTAATTTTTCCTTTGAGGATTCACATGGCAAAAAAGGCTTTGAAACTTTAGCAGACGCCTTGCAACATCCACTTGAAGCCCACCGCAAATTCAAAATCGTCCCTTTAAAAGCGGTGCTCATATAACAATGCTTTAGTTATTCCAAAGGTCTATAAAAATTATGGCCTTTAAACACTTTCCATGACCTATCGTTAAAAATTGAAGTAAAAATTAGCTTAAAGGGATTTATCTTTAAAATGCATGAAAAACTCATCCTTTTCCTAGCTTTCGTTAGATAACTACTTAAAGAATAACTTGACCGAATTGCTTAGAGTTGAAAAGTATCTAAACTGAAAGGCAATCTTATGTGTATTTGAGAGTTTTATGTAGATACCGGATATACCTGGCTCCGAGGTCTCTTTAGTTATCTCGTTATGCACTTCCATCTTTTCCATCCCCCAGTTCCTTCATGGGACTACAGTAATCAGTTGCTTAATTTAATGCAACCAGCATTTTAATGCTCTAAGGAGATAATTAAGTTTGACACATCTTTTCGTGCGACTCGCCATTATTTAATGCTTTTGGAGTGCATATTTGATGAGTGTCAAAATCACCCAGTCCCAATCTGGACTGCCCATCACGCACTCGGACGAGTGAGCTACGACGCAGAGGGCACGCAGGCGCCAGGGAAATTAATCCTCACTACCATTCCATACCACTCTGGTTGGAGAGTGGAGTCGTGCCTTGGGTGCGCGCCATTTGTGTCACGCATGAACCTCCAGTCTGGATTTAGTGTCTGCATGCATTACAATACGACAAAGGCTTCGCCATTCATTAAAAGTGGAAAAACTCTGATTACTTGCCTCGATTACCTAACGGTTTTGGTATTTTAGAAGAAAATAGATAAAAATAAGGGAGATTTAACCAGTTACTGGCAGCGAAGTACACATTTCAGTCGCCAATTTGGCAATGAGAGTCTTTAAGCTTCTCTCAGGTTTCGTGGCATACGCAGCATGAAATTCACTCCGATACTTTTGATAGTCTGCTAATCCGGCTGTACATTTGTGATTATCTTATATTCAGGCACCCACACCCTCCAACAACTCTTAATGGGCTTCTCAAAGCAACGCGAGTTATTTTTCCCCTCGTTTGACCTTATCCATCAAAGCAATTGAATTTTTCTCGACAAATTTAAGCCAAATTAATTTTTTTAAATGTTTTTCCGTGGGAATTATATTTGGCTAATTAAAACAACACACCACGTGCTAGACCAGACCGTGGTCGGTCTTACAGCTGTCGCGTAGCAATAACTGTCACAGCATCGACGAAAATGGGCTGGTGATTTTTGTACCTTAACTTCGCCCGATATTTTTCAAATTTTCACACACCCCAAAACAAATGAGTTTAAAATGATGGATGAAAAGTAGCTCAGTTAACCAAGAAATCGAGACTAGGCGTGGGAGAAGATGGTGCAGGGTTCTTAGATGTGCTTTGGTGAAGATGCTAATGAATTAACACTGTCATTTTGAAAACTGGAGCTGATGACTACATTCAAGGCGTCAATTGTAGATATGAGTCATTTGACAATGCAAGGTTTCCATTAACTTAGCGAATTGACTGACAGAATATCGTTGTATTAGCAGGCCATTTTTCGTTGCGATATGTGGAGTTATAAAGTTCTAGCCAATAGCATTTAAAGCATCTCTGAGGGATGACCTTTCGTTGGTAAATGGCAGGTAAAGATGGCCCGCCTTTAGACGCACAAGACACAACTTCATTGTTTGATTCAAAGCCCTCAAAGAGCAGATGTTGGCTGAGTCAGATCAATTCAGCTGCAGTTTGCATAGCACCGGCTTTGCCAGTAAGAAGAGACTGAGGCTGACAGGCCTAGTCTCCGAAGGAGCCGCATAAGTGACAATAAACTGTGAGACTATCAACTCGTCTCGGTCCTCCCACCTTCTTCCATTCAGTCTCTGTGCTTTCGAAGATCAAGATAAGGCGACTCCGTCTTGAAAGGAGTTAATTACTCACCACCGCCTAGCTTATGGCGGTAGGGTTTGATGTAGTTTTTGTAAAAAAATTCGGGCATTTTCGAATGGGAGGAGAGGCAAATGGCATGTCTGCTTAACAAGTTAGTTGTTGGGTTACTGCAAGGTAGTAGTAAACATTCTGGGATAAACTTATACCCCATCCTCTACCATGGATTGGATGCTGGAGCTACAAGTGCATTCCTTCCTAAGCGCAGAAACGGCACCGGCACTAACTTGCATGAAATGGCGGAATTGTAGAAGAAGATATCACAAGGGAGCCTGGTATCAGCAATGATTCCACTTGTGCTCTCTTTCGTGATGTCTATCGAGAGAGCAAAATATGTTGCTCAAGGAACTGAATAATGGACAGTTCGGACATCCCCATGATGTAATATATTGAATGATATTAGTCTATCCTATCTTGTAGTTCATGATATCTTAATGCTGTAAGTTGTTAATGTTTTCAAACGCCGATGCTTTTACAGGAATAAACCAAAATGTACCTTAGAAAGCATAAGAACTTTCACCTTTTCATCAAGATGCCTCTTAACATTTTGACAGTTCTATTATCATTGGCATCACCATCATCATCATCATCTCTTCTTTAGGCAAACTACGTATGCATTATTAAGCGGCCACAAAAGAAGTCAATAAAACCTCACCGTTAGAATTCACTAGAGCCACATAAGTCCATCCATATCTCTTCAACAATGAAGCAATAACCTCCACCTGTAAAGCGTCCGATGGCACGACACGCAGAAAGTACTGATACTCCGCGATGTTACTTAATTCCGCGGCAGTAGCTGAGTAGCCAATTTGGGGAATGGAGAATAGTTGAAGTACCTGTTGAACCTGTTTTGTCATCTCACTCGAACCGGGACCAATCAACGCAGCAATCGGTATCTCAATACTACTAGGTGGTACTCCAGGCGGGAGGCACTTCTCGTTTGATCCATTTGTCATTCTTAAACAATCTTCGTACTCTCGATAGACAAATGCAGTTCGAATAAAATCCATGCACTGTTCCAAGGCTATTGGAGCATACCAACAGGAGTCACGAGCGTCCACACCCAGACGAATCTTTGGAAGGATGCTCTCATTCTCATTGATTGTTTGAATGGCTCGAAGGAAGGCTTCTATTCTATGGATTCCGTACTGTTCACGTACGCTGCCACATTGTCTGGAGAAGGCCGTATCCACTGTCGGCTGTTCATGGATAGGAAAGAGGGCACCAATCATAATGTCACCGGGGGTTCGGACCTTTAGTTTTTGGTAGAGAGCTCCATATGGAGCTATCTGGAGTTCGCTGACAGTGACGAGGAGGACAATCCATATCCATCGGGACAAGCCCATCAGAAGTGAAATTTGGCTTTTATGCGTGGTGGCAAAGCGTGATGGTGGTATGCTTGGCTTTCAACATGCTGCAATCCGGCCTTGGTCACTTAGCAATTCTGGGAGCGCTGATTGGTGGATTGAGGAACGTGCACGAAGGCGATTGGATGGATAGCAGCGAGTGGGAAGGAACCTCAGATTGAGGATCATCAATGCATCGGTAACGAGTTCGAAACCTTCGTTAGCACTTTTTCTTTGATACTAATAACGTCTTAAAATTAAAATTCTTTCTTTTTATCACTAGGTGCACCTATGCAACTCTGTTTTTTCAAGGGAAGATTAACAACTTCACAAACAAAAAATATCAAATTTTTCTGCATTTAATTCAAAAACTAGGTTCTTGCAATATACACAGCTTCTGTTTGACGTTGAAAGAGGCATGCTTTTGTAAACCATTCTGTTGCTTTCATTCTTCAACCAAAAGTCCTTCTTTATTGTAAATGATAAATGTTATTACTTCCTTTGGTTCTGGTAGCCGCTGTGTACTTATTATTTTATTTTAAGGTGCTCTTCTTGGAAAATTTGCTGTTAAGACAAAAAACTTTTAAAACGTGTAGGACTTTCCCTCCTTAGGGAAAACAGTCAGGTAACCACGTAATTGTTACGGTTTCTTGCAAGAGGGGAATAATTAACGAAAGCTTCTTAAAGCAAACGATGTGTGTTATCAATCGGTTAAGGAGGAATGGAACAGCTTTTGTCCTTTATCTTGACTTATTACCGAGAGGAGTACCTACTCATGCAAATCGGATGGTGAGAGCCTCCTTAAACAAGAAGTGAAGTGAAACCATTTCCGGGTGTAAAGTTGTGGGCTCTTCGAGCGCTTAATAGAAGCTGGTTGTAGCAGTTTCTGTGGCTGCGATCTTAGTTGAGCGGACAAACCCGAGCCACTTTTATCAGCTATTTGTTTGGCATGAGGATTTAATATGGCGGGAAGACGTAGGCGGGTACAACAGAGGCATGAGTTGCTGTAGATTGCGGCTTGTGGATTCTTGGAAGTCGCAAGACGTTGGTGTTACGGGCCTCCCTCGAACTCAGCAGGAGTCTTTAGGTCTCCTGTTGCCATGGTCAACTAACTTCCAGTTAAGCTTTTTAGTTCTCAAGCGATGAATTAATTACTACTCATAAAGTCCCAAAGGCGTGGATCTGGTTAATTAACTTAAGAGTTCGCTTTATTTTTCTCGACTAACTCAAGAATTTCCTTTCAAGTAAGACTTGACTTCTACAAGCCCCAGTTTGAATGGCATGATGGTTACTGTCACCTCGTTTTTTATTTATTCCATGGGATAGACAGGCAGTAGGGAGTGACTGCAACGGGTCTGTTGCTAATCGAATCATCCACCTACCTTCCGATCAAGGAACAAATCACTGGGGTGGGAAGCTATGAATTTACGAGTGTATAGGACTCATAAAACACGGGATTAGTGTCATTTTATGGTCCGGCCGGACCATAGCCCTGAAACGCCAACTCACCTAATAGCAATTAAAAAGCTTTGCTTATTTTTAAAAAGAATAACTCAAAAGCAAGCGAAATTCAGGTAGTTTTGCTATAAGTTTGTTTAAGCAAACTAAGTAGTAACAAGATGTGTAAAACATTTGTGGATAATTCACGGTAGTAAAATACTTTTAAAATTTAACTGCTTTTGGCGGAATTGTGGGCAGTGGTCCGGTGACAGGCAGAGAGGCTCATTTAGACTCAAATTCCCACCGCAAACTTAATCGAATCTTTGCGGCGAACGATGGAGAGTCTTGAAAAGAAACCGCAACCATCGGTGAATGGCAGTTTTGGAGCAAGTTCTCCAGCTAATCCTGCATGGCGGATGGAAGACACTAGCTGTAGGGTGTTGTTTCGTCTTGAGTTACACAAGACAAATAAATCGCCACAATGGAGGCCTCGAATCACTCTCAAATTTGCAGGAGGCGCGACCCAATTTTGGACTTAAGTAATGAAGTTTTGATAGCGGAGCCCAAAGGACGAAAACAGAGTGGGTGGACCATGACACAGCACAACACTTCCTTACTGGCCACCACTTTGGCGTCATGGTACTGCGTCCACGCCATCCCTTCCAACACGCCATTTTACTGCGCATTTACATTATGACATTCTGGGACCTCTTTGAAGGCACACAAAAATTTTGGGTGCGTCAAGAAAACGGTCCATTGTCAAAAAATGCCTTAAAAACTGCAGAATCCAATGAAAGAAACAGAACAGACGCAAAATTAAGAGCAGATTTTGCGAAAAGCTTACCTCAATAGAATGATCTCAAGAGAACTTATTTTAAATGATACTCCATTTCAATATTATGCCCAACAAACAGCTGATAAGATGAGGTCATGAATTTCACAGTTTTGCTAAAAACGCCCTGACGATTGGTGATGGGGACCGTGGAGCAGGTAATGCGCAGTAAATCCACATGAGAGAATTTAGGGTTTCATTTAAAGGAAGAGTTTACGCTTACCAATCCGACATTTCGAAAAGGTACAAAGAAAAGGGGGGAGAGAAGTTGTTTTGAAAGAATTTATCGGATATTGGGAAGAAAATATGCAGGAGATGACCGGTTTTGTACGACGGTATCGAAGACTACGGGAACTGAGAAGCTGATGTTAAAAAACTTTGTGAATGTGTTCGGCTAAGGCAAGGAAGGTAGGACAGCAAACTGCAGGACGACAGTTCAATGGTAAAATGTCTTCTGTTATGAAAGAGTTTTGAAGCTTGTGCTAGCTTTACGAGAATGGAAATGTCTTAATTACCATACCAATGCATGAAACGAAAAACCACCTGAAAACACTCCACTCAACCGAGAGCCGCGCAGGAAAAGGCTGGGCTTACCGTGCAGACGCGGAAACCGAGGCAGGAGTCGCAAGAATGCACTGCTGGCTCAACTGTAAGAGTGAAAGGCAATTTTACTTTCTGGCGATTTAAAAGTCTTTAAATGCCACACAGTTTGAGGGTCCGGTGCTGCTGCACGAAACTGGAACCTATTCATCATCACCTTCCTTCCAGTAAGGGGGCGGTTTTAATGCTATTTTAAATGTGGATGGAGAACGCGAATGAATAAGTAAGTGGATTTGTTATCAAAATATGCAACTTATTAGAACAACTGATTGGCAAAGACCTAGAGATGGAATATAATAAAAAGTCTTTCAGCACTTTGAGTCTTCATTGAGGTCGTGACAAGGTGCACCGGTCTAAAGCAAGACCTATTGATGGCACACTAAATGACTAGTAGGCCATAGCCACTTCCACACTGATTTGCCAGTAAGAGTTCGTGTAGAGATTCCAGACTTTCCTGAAGTCTGATTTAAATTTCATCATTGGAACGTTGAAGGCCTGGGCGGTGACAGACAAGGATGGTGTGGCATGCCACCTTAATGTGGGCTTAGGAACTTGTAGTGTTTATTGGGCGGTTTAATGAATGATTAATTGCTGCAGAGTCTCCTTCTTCTCTTGGTATCATTCCCGCGGCTTGGTTCTCTTGGTCGCAATTTCGAGCCGGTTATTAGCGAATGCTCCACCGTAAAGAGTAAACTTAGAAACTGCTCCATTGATTGGATAGGAATCAATTTTTTTTAGAAGAAATTTTAATGTGCGACCTGTTTATTTCAATGTAACAGATTTATACCACCCAAATTATTACCCCTTGGAGCAAAGATGCATCCTTAGTGACAACTGTCACCTCACCTTCAAGCTGCTTGGATAAAAACAAAGACGAGAGGAAAGAAGCTTAGTGAAAGTGGGATCTGAAGGAAAGAGGGCTTAGAGGCGGGACTCAAAGCGACGAGGATGCTTTGTAAGACAAGATATGTTGTATAGACGTTTTACGTATTAAATAACGCTAATTTCAGTCCACAAAATAGGGCGGTTGTTTCTTCTTAATCATTTTAAACAGCCATTTTCATTTACCGTTTACAAAAGACTGCTGAGTCAAGTAAAATGTAGCCAAACTTTGTAAACATAATATTCAAATATCCTAATTCGAATATGCTTCGATGTGTCCCACCAAATGAAGCAGTTAGGGGTTCCACTCTGAAGTGTTTATCCTCCTGAGTGTTCTGACAGGCATCATGTCTGTACTTTTGCTCACACATCTAAAGTTCCTTCCGAACTCGATCTTTCGTAGACTGAGCGTCCCAGCCGCTTGGATCATTCTGGGTCTTATCTGTGTTCTTTTTAAAGAAAAAGTTAAAACTACGAAAAAAATCTTTTTTATAAAGTTGATTTACGATGCCTGGCACTCACAGTTAACTCCTTTGCATCCACTTTATCCCGTTTGACATGTCAAAGTCGCAGTGCTGTTAGAATTTGATTGGCTGGTACACACCTTTGTTGCGCATATCATTGTTAACCTTCTTTTCCCTTTAAATTTCCCAGCCCTAATCCTTACGGATCTTTCAATTCTACAGCGCCTTGAATCTATGGAAAAGGTGGTGGTGTAGGCGAGTAATGCACGCGACCTTGGGTCGAATAAGCCTCAAATCCAAAAATATTCTATAACGAACTATATAATGAGTTTTGAAATTTTTTAAATGCTTTTATGTTATTTAGATGGCGTGGAACCAGGGCCAGATTGGTGTCATGTGACTTGCGTCTGTCAATACCACTTTCGGAGCAGCAAGCCGTCCCACTCTGAGGATTGTAGACAGAAAGACTATCGAGGACATTGACATGCGTGCTAAGTATAAAGGTCAGTTTCTATCCTATAGCCGTCCCAGAAGGTCCTGCAAGATCAAAATTGGGAATGGAGTATGCACTACGGCGTTTATCCACCAGTCCTTATTTCCTTACCGCAGCATCATAGCTCCAGGGTAGACAAGCACTCCCCTATGATTTGGGAAACTTTCTAAACATCTCTCAGATCTGTAGTGGTGTTGTGGGCCTTTTAGAGGCAATTTTTCTTTTGTAGAGTCAACAATTACCTTGTTCGACAGAAATGTCCCAAGGATGCTAAATACAATTGTCAGAAGACATGCGCAGTCGCCTGGATGATGAGTTAATCGTTTAGTGATGTGCAATGCTATGCTTCCAGTGCGTGTATCACCTCTGAGGGATTCCTTGTCACCACAATTTGACTGGGTATTTTTGATGCCCTAGAACCGAGTAAAACACACTTCACAAAGGAAAGTAGTCTTAAAACTACATCCATTTTGTTCAACCTACCATTCACGGCATGAATGGGTTGGCAAAGAGTACCGCGCCAGTGACATGTTGACGCTTATTATTAATGTATGCGAGTTGGGCGTACCAATGTACATTTTTTTGTTCACGTTCATTCCCAAAGTCACTTTAGTTGGTATTTCTGCAATAAAACATGTATAGTGCCATTGAAGCCAGCAGATTCCATCTTTCATCTCCCATAAACAACATACCTACTCCTGGATTCCACTCATTTTGGGTATGGATTGTTTGGTGCTTTCCCCATAATATTATCAGTTAGTCCTCTCTAAATAAGAACCATATTTTTCTTCAATGTCTCCCACCCACATCCGCTATAACTCAAGCCTCTGCCATATTCTTTACAAATGGCCTCCTCGCTTAGTGCAAATGATTTGATGAATTGTAACTGTATTTGCTATCCTGGTTTTCGCTAAATCACCCTGCGATTTAAGCACCTGCTTCTTTGATATGTGACATTATTATTCAAAATTAATTATGCAGTGGTGGTGTTTCAAGTTTTAGAACTAACTGGACTTTCAATAAGCGAGCTTGCAGTCGACGAGAGACCGGACCTCTGGTGTCACGCTTCTGCCCATTTTACACCACCAACAGCTGTGAGGAGGACTTTTTACAGCATTCTGAAGGCAGGCGTGGGGAATCTGTTCTATTATGCTATTCAATAGCAGGTAAAATTATTTGCTCGGGTGTCTTTCAACCTGCTCTAGCATGGAAGGAAAATTTCCAAGATTCATTGTGGTTCTAAAATTTGCAAAATTTCTCTAAGACCCACTCACACATCCAATCAGTTACATTAAGTGAATTTTTAGTGACTAAACTCTTCCTCCAGAAAGGAAAAGAAGATTTATTATTGAAGTACGGCAGGATCGAGAGGCTGCAGGCGTCAACGGAAGTCCAAGCTGCTCACGTAAAATTGCAGTTAACAAATAGTTAAATGCTGCATACTATCTGGAATTCATGTAAAGCAGTGTAGCAAACTTTCATGTACTTTTAGTGGATTTGTCCTTCATTACTCAACTCAGTTTGAATAAAATGTACTCGTTAGTTTTCCCCAAAGATCAACGCGATTGGGCGCTTCATTTGTTAATGGTTTAGACTTGATGCAAATCAGAGCAATTTGGAGAAAGGTGAGCACAATCCAGGCTTTTAAGGTTGTTCGTGAAACATTCAACATTCAGTGTGATAAGGCACAGTCAGCTGCAATAACCACAACCCCTGTTCATTAAGCATGGTCGGAGAGGAGCAAGTTGCTGTGGCCTGAGAGAGGCAGCAGCTTTCAATATTTTGTAATTCAAGATTAAGCAAAACGCAAAAAAAAACTAAAAAAGCTATGTGTAAAAGTTTTTTTTTAGTAAAACATTGGCAAGACGAGAGTTTAGATAATAACTGCTGAATTATATGATCATTCAAGTGAAATCAACTCTTTGGCCTAAGAAAGTATTCGAAAGAAAAGGGCTGGGAACACTTGAAAGAGTACATTTTCCTGTCACATTTACACACTTTGGTGTTGATTTATACCTGAAGAGTAGATCCTAGCATCCACATACCAGTACGGCCGAGCAATCCAAGGGCAATGTGGTTCATTCCACCATTAGTATTGGCAACCCCCTTATTTAGCATTCACAATAACCTAAGGACTAAAAATCAAAATTTCCGTGGTGGTCTCCACCATTGATACAAATGCTTTCAACTTCAAACACAAGCCACACGTTAATTGCACGTCCACGTGTCGGAAGAAAGTTGCGCTGTGAGCCAGGAGTCACCACGGTCGCGAGGGTCAATGGCAGACGTATAGACGGCTACCTTAATAGTCTCTGTCTGACTACTGAGCCCTGCAACGTCCCCTAATTACACAAACTGCGTATGAAGGCTTCTGCGCCGGATCAGGTCTCATGCCTTCATTCCCCTTCTAAAATTAAGTGCCTAAGCCAGGTCGATCCACGACTTAAGCACCTACTACTGGGGCTTGAGAGCTCAAATTTAACATAATCATCTCTTATATTTTCATTCAAATGCCTTCCACAGTTAGCATGGACCGGCTGCACAAAATCTTGATATTTCATTCAAATTGTTTCCCAGGAAAGAAATGAGCACCTTAATTTCCAAAATACGTGACAAGCATGGAATAAAAACAAAAATAGTACGTTTAATTACTGTTCTTTTTCTTAGCCATAAATTCGCAATTATAAGATAATTTCGCAGCTCTGAGGATGGGGCATACAGTAGCTAGCCCATCCCCTCCCCAACGTTATGGACGGTCTTAGCACTACCTTCACTGGGGCTACCGATTCAAGAGGGCATGGAGGCTTTACCATCCATTCACTCGGCCAAGCTTAAAAGGAAGTCTTTAGAATAGCCCACGTGATGAGGTGATTTGGACTGACACTAAAGTTAGCTGTTGTAAGGACTGCCCCACTGCTTTGTAAGCCGATTTGCATAGGCACGACTCATTCCAATGGGCACAAGCGGAAAGCACAGTCCAGAAATGGTTTTAAAAGTGTGTTAAGAATAGCTTTAGCAGTGTTAAACATAAGTGATACAACAATCATTTATGCATCCATCATCTGAAAGGGGAAGTTGGAGAAGTTGAGCAAATTAATCCACCCGCAAACAGATGACTGTAAGATCAGTAAATAATAAACTTTTCGTCGCAAAAGGTGCGCTAACAGAAAAATCGCTTGTTTACTAATGCCTCCAGTGATAAAATGTGAGTAAGCATGCCATCAGTCATCCCAACTCCATTCGCCCTCTATCCGTCCCACACTTCAACCCCAGTAGACTGTGTGTGTGCGAACAGTCAGTCAGTGGGGTGATAGCCTTATTCTCAAAGATGATGCAAGATTTATCCATGAGAAAATCTCACGCTTCTGTACAGTTAGGATAAGGGGGCAGGATATTCTTCCTCAACCTTCTTATTTCCTTTGTGGCATTTCTTTAGTGATGAATATCACCTTGCCTTGGTGATTAAATTTAGAGTGCAATAGCTGACCAGAAATTAAATTTCGCAGAATTAAGTTATTTCTTTCTAGAGACAAAGTGCCTCAGATGAGCGGGCCATCATAACGCAGCTGCACTACTCAACGAATATGCGTGCCAATTCCACGGGATCTAGAGATTCGTCCAATTTAAAAATTAACAATCTCATGTGTCAAGCCCTGGTCGCAAGAGGCCAAGTCACTTAGTAAAGGACGGTGTTTAAAATACTTTTGTGGAGATAAGATTTCATACCACTTTTCTCTCATTTTACTACTACTCAGCCGCCTATGCTTGAGATCTCTTCAGATGGTAGGGAGGCGGAGAAGGTGCCACATGCTAACTTAATTGACATTCCCACACAGGCGCCTCAGACATTTTACTTCAGGGGATTTCTAGGACGGCTCACAATTGGATTCACTTCAGATGCTAATAACTTTCCTTCAGAACGCGGATCCGGGGTAGTTGCTGAAAATGGGCATCATTTCTAGCCCACCTGTTGGGGGTCGTCACAGCTGCATGTGTCCCTCTTTCGTCACATTAAGGCTTGACATTCAGTAATAAAATCAGAGCGATTTTCTCGTAAGGAGAGGGTATGCTTTCTGTCGAGACCAATACAGGGCTTCAAGACTTCTTAAGAAGTTAAAGAGATTGTAACGCTAGGACAGAAAATGCACTAGCGACTTACAAAAGGGTCGGAGGGCTTCAAGCATGGCCAACCAACATGGGACTCAAAACCATTAATATTCTGGTTAAAACAACTTTTATTAATCCGCATACTGCAAGCCTGTCGCATTAGCTATGACCCAACTTCATGATTAAGTGGAATGTCAACATTTCGGGACTGAGGAGGAGTGTCCATGAAGCTACACAGTAAAGCACATTCAAAATCGGTCTCCTCAATCACCTAATTTGATCAGCGTACTGGTCTTACAGAACCGTCACTATTTGATAAAGACAATTGCAAACGAAGAGGGTGCTCAATGCGAATCTTTGGCTCTTTTACAATACAAAGTGGCAGCTTAATGATGTAGCCGCGTTGCATGCTCCTCTGATGACATTCCTTTAGCCCTTAGGATGGGACAGTCTCATGCAAAATACAACAAAGGGAATCAGTAGACTACTAATCTCACCTCCACCAGAGACGTAGTCATGGAGATGAGAGCTGCAAGCTAACTTGGGAGACCTACAGTTGAGTCGGGAGTAAAATTGCAAGCAAATGAAGAAATCAGATGAAAGGGTATGGGGAAAAGAAGAAGGGGGAGGAGGAGAATGTGGCATGTACCCCGCCTCGCCTGGATCTCAGCGGCAATAGCTTGCAACGTAATGGAGACAGTGGGCACCAACGAGTTGGCCGACACTGTGACCAACTTGGCAAAGGATCTTTTAAACTCTACTGTAAAGTGGAACACTGTATCACTCTCATTTGGCACTGTAATGTCAACTCCACAGTAAATCTAGCATCGGCAATGTATACTACAATAGGTAGTTGAAGTAATGATAGGGGTAGTAAACAATCGACACATAGAGTAGACCAAGTTGTTTCCTGCAGTTCCTGTGAGAACTCGACGCTGAATTAATGCTACTGTTTCTCCGGAAGATGGCATCAACTTGTACGAAAGAGTTTATTCCTTCCCCATGCCTAGCTAGTATCTACAACGCAACTGTTCTTTCTTTTGCGACATAAGAGCATGGGGAGAGTACCTCCTCCCCACTTTAATCCGGAAGTGTAAGTACATAAAGATGGTTTTTGTTGTTTTGGGCGAGATTTCTTAAGATCTCCTCCTAATCAAGGAACGCCAAAACCACCGTATTTGCGGAAGCTCATCCTAAATGGTTGTTGATTCCCTGACACTATCTCTCCAATCCATGGGAAGTAGCACATCTGCGCTGCCACGATTACGCCTATTTGTGAAATAATAAAAATAATTTTTGCACAACCAAATTTAGTCCAATCGCCTCACAATATTTTCAAAGGGAAAGCGGTAGATGAGAGCCGTAAAAAATGAACATGTTTGTGTCCCTTCTCAAGACCGAAATCAGTCTTCTACTGTGAGGCATGCACAATATGCTGTGTTTCTACAAACCCAACTGCTCCATCATCGAAGTCATCAAGTTCTGAAAGAACGAAAAACGTCAAGAGGAGGGCAAATGTTGGCTCCACCTCATCAAAATGTTCAGTCTAAAACTTGGATGGATATAAACTTCAAAAAATACTTCAACTCTCACTTATTTAAGTGCTCCATCCCAAACCTTCCTCTTCAATGCCTGCGAATTGTGCTCCTTTCCTTCCATATTTGCAGAAACACTCCTTTCCAAACATCAAGAGAAATTCGTTAACATTAGGCAAGTTGACTGCCAAAGAGAACTTGCTGTTTGTGTGGCACTGTTGAAGGGACTTGAAAGAATGAAATAGGTTTTCAATTGAAATGATCTTTTGACTATATTCAGTCTTTACTTGCCAAGTAGTAAGTTGACTCGATCCATACACTTTGTCACCCCATAAACTTCCACCTCCTGATTCCTAACCAGCATGTTTAGTAGGACATGGATTATTCACGAAGAGAATAAATGTTAGCACATGCTGATTTACCAGGAGGCTCTGAATGACCCTCTAAATGTGACCGCTTATCGTCGGAATGGATGGGTTGAGTAGACGACCAATCCCGAAAAACATCGAATGTAGATACTTTTGCCTTAAGCCTAAAGTGAAATTTACTGTTAAGGTACTGAAGGGCCAAGAGGCTGTAGACATAGCTGCAGTGTTAAATCGCCAAAAAGGAGGCTTAGAAGCTGTCACAGCTAACTGAGCAGGTAAATGTATGCTTAAGTACTGTCGAGTAAATGCGATCCAACAAAAAACTAGACCGACAAAGAGCAAGAATTCTACTTTTTAATTATTTTCAATCCAAAATGGAAGAAAATAAAGTGCTTCTCAGCATTTCGAGTCTTCTACGCAGTCGTAATAAGGTAATCGGATCTACAATAGGACTAGGCGTGCCACTAAGATCTTTTGTAGGCAAAGGTGTGATTAAATGGGTAGCATTTTTCGATTCTCAGCTCAGTTCCAACGGCTGCCTTTGAGCATGCTGCTGTTTCGGCTACCTGAACATTGTAGATGTTTTCAAACCAACTGCAAGTCACCAACGGTTGTCAATATGCTAACATGAGGATCCACAACACCTGACCTCAATGCCAGTATCACATCTTTACCACTCCGCTCCCTTCTGCTTGAAATATTGCCTTGTTCGGAAACTGCATGGGAGCAGAGGAATTTGCTGGATTTTTACAGCTCTACTACCATCAAACACATTTCAAGCAATAGAAGATTCTTCTCTCTAATTTGTTCTCAATTCAGTACTGTCTAACATTTATTCAAAGAAGCATTAGGGACAGCTTCCCTATGGAGGTTTTCAAAGCATCTAGGTATGGTGTTGCTTCACTATTAACTGTCCAAATTTGGTACATGAGATGGGAGTGATTCTTAAGCGTATGTTCAGCCATTCGGCCAAAGAAGTCAGACAGCTGTTTTTCAAATCAGATCGCATGCCACCGGTGTTGGTTCATCCACTCGACCATTCACTGCAACCGTAGTTCGGTATGCCCATAAAAAATTGGTGGCTCCTAGTTTGCAGAAGGGCTGGCTGACAATATGCATGGCTGAAAGACTAATTATGGAGAGTGAAAGCTCATTTAGCCATCGAATTGCAAAAAAATCTTACTTAGAACTCCATAAATAGCAAAAATATGCCTCGTAAAATAAGTGAGCATCTATACTACTTTTAACATTTAAGCGTGACCATCGGAAAGTTATCTGTCAGCATTATATTATGGAAAAACATAGTGTGCTAATAGTGGCGGTAAATATGAATAAAAGAACACAAAATTCAAGACAAACCTTGACGTCCAACTCCACTTTTTTTCTTATATTTTTACGGTATGCATGATGAAAGAGAACTAGCTTAGAAAGTTTCTTGGCATCTGTTTTTGGTGGTAAGTCAATCGTCTCTCAACAAAACTCAAGTCTGCTTAAAGTCCCACGTTAGCTGCAGACTTTACATGTGATGGCTCAAAACTTAGACATGGGTTATAGTGCTTCTCCTCTCTACAACGCTGTTCTTTGGTTGAACTTTTTTATGAGTTGCTTGAAGGCAATGTCATGAGTTAAACCATTCGCAGACAGGAACAAATCAAAATGTTTAATGAGCTGGTATTTCCACTATCAATTTTCCTTTGCTAAGCCATGTAGTCACCGGAAGTCTGCTAAATAAAATCAGATTAAGAATGGCCTGCTGGAGATATGCTCCTCAGTCGCCCCATCTTGGCACTGCGACGCGTCCCAGGGCTACTCAGTCAATTATTTTAATCGACATCGTTTACTTGAAATTCAGCGGTGGCAAATTTATTCACCATTTACTCAATTTGATGTACTTACAGGTCAGAGATTAGAATGATCACCTGAAATGAACACCGATAGTCACTTGGTTGCGTTGAGACTACCTACATTTTGTCGCCCTCAAGCTATGGCCAACCTCTTCTAAATATTGAGGCATGTGTTCCAAGGAGGTGTCGCTTATCCACGCCACCAACATGGCATTTCCGGAGGAGGCATAGCTGGGCATGAACTACTGGATAGCAGTGATTAAGATATAGACGCATGGGCTAGAGCAAATTTTCAAGGTTTAATACCCAAATCCCGAATGGTCAAGCAGATAGAGATTTTTTAGTAACTGGGAAACTTTGCTTTTAAAGCCTCTAGCTGCATTCCTTCTCCTCTTTCTGCATGTTACAGACAATGGAATGGGGAAGGTTGTCACCTTTAATCCCACAACTGACCAATCATTAGAATCTACCCAACTTCGACGTAAAAAGAGTTTACATCAACAAGTCACTTGCTAAATTGCCATTTCATTAGCCATTGCTTCGCCTAAGTTGGAAAAAAGTCTCAAGAAAGATTTTTTGATTAGGGATGACAACATGTTTATTCCACAAAAACTGTTTTAGGCTTGCCGGGCAAATTTATGGCAATTAGAGGGCGATTTGAATGTCCTATATTTGCTTCCATTGGAGTGACGCCAAGTGTGGCAAGGGTATCACCTGTTTTTGGGAAGAAAGTGGGAAATTTAAATTGGTCTTGGGCTAGAAATTGTCCTTAAATTAAGATAAACTATAAAAAAGCTCACAATCTCTCGACAAAGATCCTCAGAATTAGGCTGACAATCAATGAAACTGCAACTTGTCAGCAAGATTCGCTTATGTGAAAGTTTTTTGCTGTTTTGGTGTCTTTGTCTATAAATTCATCCATCTTGTTAACCAAATTTTGAGATAAACAAACTCTCACCATATCTTTTAAGATGACCAACACTACTGTTTCTGTATGCTCCAGCTCAGGTGGATATGAAACAATTATGGTTTAAAGTTTGAGCGAAACGCGTGCTGTGATGGACGCAACCACCCGGACCCGGTCTTTGGATAGAATGCGAAAGAGGACGCCATCCGTGTGCCGCTGGCCATGATGACAGCCATCTGGTTAGTTTTTTCCTATGCTACTACAACAACGTCCAAATTATAAAGCAAACATTTACGCCATGAACTCTAAGCTGCATGTTATCAAAGATTTGGAGATTTCCTACCATGCTAATCCTCTACCGTCCCTTATAGGTCTTTGCCCTTTAGAACATAGACTCAAGGATTGAGAGGGCAGATTAGCCTCGTCCATTCAAGACTGCGTGTCTATTACATGGAGTAGCACCAAAGGTGTGTCAAAGAGCGGAGGTGAAGTAATGCATTGCCTTCAAACACCCAGTTGCTGTGATGATAGATGCATTTTATAAGTGTCAGTGAACTCTAATGCGCCTTTAGAGATGGTCTTTGAAGTGCCACTGCTACCAATAGTACAGGAATGAAAGTAGGCAATAATTCCCTTTAAAACTTTGATTTTCTCTACACCCTCCACTCGTCACAAGGGTGGAGTCTCTTCTTCCAGTTTACCCTCTCAATCTGCAGGCTCTGAGGTCGGTAAGTGGGAGAAGGGAGCGATGGAAATACTGCATCATACTGACCATCAGCCAAAGTATTCTTTAATTGAAATTCAAAGAAATGCAATGGCCATTTGCCTTCTCTGCTCTTTTTCTCCTGAAAACTGAGACCACTTTAAAAAATTTTAAATTTTTAACAGGAAGATAGTGACATTTTGGACCTGACAAAGGCCTTCTCAATCCACTTAAGTGTGTACCAGCTTGGAATGAAAAGCAGTCGCACGAAAAGAATAGATGAATAGCAGTTTTGTTTTTTTTTTTAAATTCACTTTTAAAGGGTTTTTTTTTGTTAACTGATTTGCGTTAATACCTAATTGAAAGGGGATTTATAGGCATTCATAGGTGGTGAACAGCTATTCGAAGCAAGCCTTACTTGGAATGTAACTGCAAATTTTCCCAGCATTCATTGTTTGCTTTCCATTTCCTCAAGAATAGCCCCAAATTTATAGTGAAAAAGTGTAAACAAAGTCCACATTAATGAGGAAGCAGTCATTACTCAGTTTCTTTTATTAATGATGGGGGAGTGAGAGGAACTGGCATTGCATTGTGAAATGAAGTAACGGGTTTTGCCATTCTAAATAGGCCTTTCCATCTTTAGGTGTAACAACTCGCACACTGACCAATCATGGGGAGAGAACCGGATACTGAATCACGGCAGCCACTCGGTACAACAGAAACGAGCAAACCGTCACACATGATTGAATGATCAAAATTAGCCCCACATAAGTCGGTAGGAGTTGATTGGTTTCTGATTAAGAGGTGTCCATACCTGACAGTTCCGTCCACGACAGACACAGTCGGACACACAGGTGGTCGTGCACATCTGTTATCAATCAAGTAGGTTTCCAAGACTGTCTCTTCCAGTAAATTTTGTATCGATTCCGTCAGCAACCTTGACTAGCTTTCACAAGCAATGCATGTCATCCTTGAAGTCTACATCATATCCTAATGACATATTCTTAGGCATGTTTTGAATACCGGTAAAAACCAAATCAGGCTTTTACTACAAAGTCTAGTGGACTTAAAAGACTGTTCTCATTAAAACAGCTTCGGAGCTCTACCAACTTTGGACTTAGATGATCATACCAAGAATAATCTTTTGTACGCTTTAACACACTTTAATGCACCTCAATGTACTGTTAAGTCATCTACACTTAAAATGTGATAATTAGTTGTAAGGCAGTTGCTTTGCCTCCATGGGAAGACATTCCAAAGTAAATGTCAACACTTTTCAAGAGGATGGTGTCAAAACAGACAAAGGTTGAGTGCATTTTGCTGGTCTCTGTGAGTCACAGAAAGCATTTGCAGCAAGCCATGTCGAAAGTCGCTTAAGCGCTTACTTATTTCCCTCCTACCGATGGGAGAAATCAATGTGTTAAAATGCATGTCCCATGAAGCATATGGGCGTGTCAACCAGGTCATAGGATGTCGACCAAACCTAGTGAACGTGCTTTTAGCTTGTCTTCCCAATATGCGAGGTTTAACCCGGGTCCCAGAGTTCAGAAAATCTGCCCTTAAAGGAAGATTGGCATACAGCAGTTTGGATGATTCTAACGAAGGATATAGACTTATGGTTTGCTGTTGACACTAAAAATCGAGATGGAATTGACGAAGACCAGACCTCCCTAATGATTAACGTGGGTGATGGGGCAATTCGTTTACCCCTGCACCAACCGAGAATGGCGTGGAAACACGGCAAAATGGGTTCAAAATGCATTAACTACCAGCGAGTGATTCGCTATCCGTCTATAAATCAGACCAGAGAATAGAATGGACATAATGTATGCTCAATGCACCTTTTTTTGCTTAAAAACTTTTAATAAATTTCGATTTTGCAAAAATGTGTTCATTTTTTCCCCAAAGTCAAAGAAAAGTTGTCGTTGAGATTCTAAAATAGTCAAGAATTTCACTGTTTGTATCAGCAAAATAACTTGTAGCAAGAAGCAGAATTTGTCATTTCTTCAGCCAATTTGTTGTTGGAATTGTGGGCTAACGATAAAATCCTTGAAGCGCAGTTTTTTCGGAGATTGTGGCAAAGTCCTCAACCGTCCACAACACCTGTTTAATGGAGAATTTCCGACAAAAGCAATTACCAAACCAATCCTCCCAATTAGGTGATGAGACTTGGACGGTTTTTGCGAGGATGTCCCAACTTAGTGAAGGCTTTTTGAAAATCCCTAAAACCTAGTCCCAATTAAGGTGAACCGGGACGGACTAAAAAGGAACTAAGTACTGCTAACTGGAGATTTTCTTTTTTCACATCAAAGAGAAGGAGCGTTGCCACTTGTTTTGTGTTTCCGAGGAGATCGCCTCGTGATTTTTATTGTCAGCCCGGAATAGCACTAAAAGCATAGCCTATTAGTGGCATAAGGCGCGTCCTCTTCTTCTCTCCGACTTCTCTGGGGCACAGAAAAATTGGCACATTTTAATTTTTGACCAGCTGATTAGAAAAAAAGAAAAATTAAAATTAAACTGTTTTATTCTTTTTAGCAGCTCGTTTTTAGAGTCATCAATGGGAGTTTGTCCCCTTTTTCCTCCTCACAAAACTCACAAAAATCAGATAAAATCACAAGAGTATTATCAAATTTAAAACTTTTCCTCTTGCATTAAATTAACCTTCGAGACGTTTTGATAAATTGATCTTATTTTTATTTTTTTATTAAGAAGTCTCCTATTTCCTTAATTTTAGATATTAGTGAAAAGGAAGAAAGGGAAGAAGGTTGTCTCTCTCAGTAATAAGGGAGCACTTAGTGATCCTGGGGCCTGAGAGAGAACGATTCTTGGCGCCAACAGTAGTGAGGAGTGAGCCTTTTAGCTTCACCAAGTGCCAAACATGCATGTTCCTTTCCCTCTCGGAATTTTAAATTGTAATTTCTTGTTATTACGCCTTCTCACTTTACCCTTTTGCCGTTTCCCCGATCTTCTGTCATTGTGATATCCTTTTCTCTTAAACTAATTTTCCTTAAAACATTCAGGCTACCTCCTGCATCTGCTAGAAAAAACAGTCGAGAGTTTGCAGTAATGTTTCTTACCGGGACTGCTTTAAAAGGAATCAAAGGGGACTTTAACTTTGTCGAACTTATGGTTGAAGCCCAACCCAATTCCCCTCTGTTAACTGCTAGTGATTAGTCATCCCACAGCCCTTCATGCCATCCCCACATGCTTTGCCCTAGGCTATGCTGGTCCTTTCCTACGGACACAAATCGTTGCTGCTGCCACAACTCTCGGCCAGCATTGAGGCAAATATTTTTATGAATTCGGTGGTGTCGGATTCGATCGTTCTTTAGGTATTATTTCCCTTTCCGCATCGTCACCTTGCTAGTCAACGAACCCAAATTGTTTTACTCCGTGATAGCCCAGTTGAATTTCATTATTATCACTACCTAATTTACTTGCGATGACACCTCTGTCAACGGTGAGTTGGCTTCATTTAGTCGCTTAGATCGTAGAAGGCAGCCACCCACTATTGCCAAGTTTCTTTAAAACTAAGATCAGCCTCTTACATCTGTTTTTTTTTATTGTAAAATCAGCTTTTCTATAAACCGAGTTGATGCATTCCGTCCCACAGATCACGTGCCTAAAAATATCTTAAACAGCAACACTGAATTAGTCCTTATTCGGGGAAGTGCTCCGTTTTAAGTTGAGTGAGGAAAGTGTGAAAGCCCTCGGTTTTTATGTTTGAGAATAAAAAATTGTTTTCCTCATCAGAGTTAGTTAGTAAACGTTGAAAAATACCACCATTCCTTCCCACTCTCCGAAAAGAAGCTTGAGTGCTTTTGAAGAGAACAAGAGTTATATTTGCTCCCAAACGTTGTTTCATTTAATAGGGTTTTTTCTAATTAACTTATCAATTAGACGGTCATATATCTCGTAAGATTTTCGGCACTGCCAACTGTAATGACTGAGTAAAACTTTTGGAGACTCATGGATTACGACTTTTGCATGTGTTATAGAGTATGAGAGTGCTTCACCCTATTCGGACTCCTTACTAGTGGCCTCTGCTTTACTCCCGATAAGTGAATTCCTCATAAAATAACTCATGTACCTGAGAAATTTAAAGCGTCTCTGCTTTATCTTGCTGGACTTTGCTCGATCCCACAAAAGGTGCATTCCATAAAAACAAAACTTATTGTAGATGCTAATCGTCATGGCAGGTCGTATCGCCTAGATCTGTGTGACGTTCAATCACTCGTTGGTAGATGCTTGACTCCTTCCACAGCCTGATGGCAGCAAAGAATAGAGTAGAAAAATGGCTGTTTTCCACTTTATCATCCTTCTTTGGGAGGCCACTATTATGGAGACGACAGCATTGAGTCCAGTCGAGGTAAGTAATTACTAAGCGTGTTTTTCGACAGTGCCTTTACCACTGCTTTCCAATCTAGATTTAGCAAAAATTTTATACTTTCATCAAAGAATATCCTGGAAAAACTCAATACAAAACAGGCAGGTACTAAGGTGTCCTCAAAATGCATTCAACTGTAATTTTTGCGAGCGCTGGGAACAGCGAATGTGGACGATCTGACTGAACTCACTAAGTCAGGCTGTAGTCAACGTGGAATCTTCAATCTTTGAAGGCATCTGTCATCACCTCAGTACCGTGGTGCACTGCTTTGGCCACTTCGGTTGGCAACCCTCAATTGAATTCCAGAATGGAAGTCGGATGTCCTAGTGAACAATTTCAAAGTGAAAACATGGTGGCAATGCAGAACTGATACGATAGACAAGCCCTGAAAAGCCATGTCTTGATATACGACATTCAAAATGTCTTTAATGAATGGTAAGAATCCCGTACTTCAAAAGAAGGCAGAAGCTCTACCTCAAACAAAATCAGTACGATGCACCAAAGCCCGAATAAATATCTGCTTTTTTGCTGCTAAATCATCTCGATTTGAGGCCTAGTTTGAACTTCTTTATTTTTTTTGGATAACTTTTTAAATAGAAGCAAAATTGGATTGCACTGGAAATGAGATTAAAGCGCAAATGTGTAACTTACTTTTGTTTACTTGAATATGTAAAATCGTCATCAAGTCTATCTCAACAACCACTTTCATTAATCATGTAAAGAATAGCAAATGGACTTTAAACTTGTCAAAATGGACCAAACCCATTTCAAATGGAAACTAATTTCTACCCGAGGAGTAGCTTCCACCTTAATTTCCTGTCAATCACAGATTTCCGAGTTCTTCGTAGACTGGAGATAAGCCACACCAAGATAGCATAAAGATGAGGAAGTTGGTAAGAAGAGTGGGAGCCAAAGACATGGTTAGACAAATCCCAATTCACCACTCGATCCGCATCTTCTCCACAGCATCCCTCTTAGATATTCTCCTGTCTCGTCCTCCTTTAAACTGCCAAAACTGGCTATTGTGTACGACTTGACTTTGACGAGTAGCAAAAGTCAAATTACAAGGATTGGGTTGCCTCCCCCGTTATGAGTCTCCTTACTTATATCATCACCCACAAGTTATGAAAAACATGCGACCACGAACACTGCACCTCGAATCATTGAGATACACCGAAACCGAAGGGTGGTCTAATAATGCCACAGCTATCTGGACTTGCCATCTAAAACGAAGGGAGTAGAAATCGTAGAGATGGAATGGTCTGCATGGTCATTTATGCCGCAACACGTTAACTGTTCATTGAGCTCACCGTTTTGGTAATGAGCTGATTAAAATGTGTGGCCTCCGAGCCATGGCAGCAGCTCCTCAGCCCTTCTGTACCTCGAGAGAGCATATACGGTGCAAACAGTGTGTCTTCTTTAGCCTCCAGAGATGTCTTTAGAATGCTGCATCTGCATTTTAGCCAGAGCCCATTAAAATAAACTGTGGAATTCAAGAACACTCTTACAGCCATTTGTCTCTCTTATGCTTAATTCAAAGTGAATGTCTGCCGCTAAATCGAATAATGACATAAAAGTTAATGCCCGGGAATCAGTTTAATCAAGAAATGTGGGAGAATGAACATTCATTGGGGAATTTGATCACCAGGCCAACGCCAAGTTCGGTTCGAGAATACGTGACTATGGAAAGTGGAATGCCATTTGCAATGTGTAAGCAATTTAAGTGGATCCGATTCTGGGCCGTCCCCCATTAAATTCTGCTTTTTCTTTCTCACACTTAAAATACAAAGTGCCATTGTGCTTCGCTGTGATTGGTGGGAGTTTTAAAGTACCTCTAAATTACAATTTGCTTACAAGCTTGAACTAATGCTGGACATTCTTCTCCACTCTACTTTCCAGTGAAATAACACTTTTAATACTTGAAAACAAGCTCATACTGACTGTGCAATCTGAAAGCTAGCGTCAAGAGCAACTATGGAACAGACGTGTTATGTCCCGATTCTTAAGTCTGTCTTGGTTCTTTCAGCTAATAGAGAGGTGGAGGTGGTATTTTCTGCTCACATAATTGAAAGCTCCACATATGTACTGTAGACAGCATCTCAATGAACTCTTCCAGATGATTCACAGCCCCGTCTAGTGTCACTTCAGTGGTTGATAGCCTTCCTGTAGAACACGGGACTGGGGTGGATGCTGAAGGTAGACGTCGTCTTTAATCCTCCTGCATGGGGAATCAGAATAGCTGCCTTACGTATCGGGTTCCCTTTTTGCGCCACCTATGAAGAGTTGCGAGTCTTTCTTAAGGTCGAAAAACATAGCAACAGGTAGGGTGTGCATTATTGGCCTACAGAGGGACTGCGGTTTGGTAGCTATGCTGCCCAAATTTCAGCTCTCATGTCCTCTTTGTCTTTGAATGGTGCCATGTGAAGGCAATGATAATCAACGGGATAATGGATTTTCGGTATGAGCTTTTATGTTGTCTTGTACAAAGAAGGAGAAGACTTTCTTCCCACCGATTCAGTGGCCTTAATTGATTTTTAGGAGGAGGTCTTTCTTGGATAGCCTATCGAGGGGCCTGAACTCAGTCGTTGTCGTCTGTCTGTAATCCACCATACACAAGGTAGGCGGAGTGATTTGTGCATGAAGTCCTGCGGGGCATAGCAGCATTGGGGATCCACAATGAAGCGTTTGCCATCTCATTGTAGCTGCACAGGACTCCTTTCTTTCCCAAATTTAGTCAGTACAAAAATAGTCCAAAATGCGCTCGTCTTTTAATGAGATGGAAAAAATCCAAATTGCCATGTATGAACGGGAAAAACTAAGGAGGGTGAATAAGGAAAAGGGAAGGACCAGAGAGACAGTGTTGACCTCGGCATTCCCCTTAAGCATCCTTCTGCTGCATCGTTCTACAGGTTACAATCAGGGTCAAAAAGAGATACCATGACTTGATGGTATAAGTAATTTGACTTAGAATTTCTGAGCATTGGGTACTCCTCAGGGCAAACTGCCTAGATGAAGGAATGGCTTAGGTTAGGTGGTGCAGGAGTTTGAACTTTATTCTTCAATGACACTTCGTTCGCCAATCACTAAACAGCAACATCGAATACTTTAAGTCTAATTTGGATTTGTTAGGACCCTCATCCGCTTCAGCTCTAATCTTTCCGGAGATCTCGACTTTGTTTTTTTGAAAAACCCAAGTTAGAAGGATGGGTTGCCCTTCTGGAGTCAGCCTCTTCCTTCCAAACTCACCCATCTACAACCTATGTAACTATAAATAACCGAGTTTCTCTATTACTCGCATTGCTGTGGCACCTCTAACCACTGAGACACACTGAAACCGAAAGTGGTCTGCTGATGGCTTTCTTGACTTGTTGCAAGATGCAGGTGGAGGGAAGGAATTGTGAAGACCGGCGAGCCTGGAAGGTTCGATGAATGATTGAGTTGGATGGCATTCACGAACAAACTTACCACTGGTTTCCAATGAGGTAACCTAATTATTGACACTGGAAAAAGAATCTCTCACATACTTTATTCAAACCAAAAAATTTGCACCACTGAAAATGATAACACGGGTAGTAAAAGCTGGTGCTACGGAATTTTTTTAACCAAAGAGTGCGGTAAAAATGAACTCACGATTATGCATATGACCAACTGGCCCGGGAGTACGTGTCTGTGGAAAGTAAAATGTCATTTGCAGGATGTGCTTACACTAAGTGGACTGAATGGTGAGTGATTCCCAATTGAATCCCTCCTTTGCCATGGTTGAAGTACAAAGTGTCACTCTACTTCTTTGTAATTAGTAAGCGGTTCAAAAAAGCTTCATAAATTAAGACAAACCTTCTTAGTTATCACTTTATTTGAACGTTTAAACAAGCTCAAGTTGATTTTCACGGCGGGAAGTTGAAAAAAAAAATTTGCAAGCCATAAAAGCGTCAGAAAGACCGATCTACTAGACATTTTGTTGCTCTCTGAGTCAGTCCTGAAGTCTGAGTTAATCCAGGTAGTAGAGGGGTGGAGGAGGTGCCGCGTGTTCACTTCATTGGCACCTTCATACAGGCATTCATGACACCTCTGTACCAAACTTCTCCAGATGGCTAGCGACTAGTGTCGTTCTGGCTGTGGAATACGGAACTGAAATAATTGCCAACGGGGGTTGTCACCTATTGCCCCACTTACATCATAATGTTCATCTGTCACATCGAGCTTTACTTTTCAGTAGTAGAAATCAGAGTAATTTTCCTTCAGGATTGGTTTATTTTTTGTGCTACTGCAAAAAGGAGCGCTGTGAGACTTTTCCAAAGAAGAAAGGAGTTGTACTGCTAGGACAGAACAGGTTCCACGGAACTAGAGCAGAGCCCACAAGTCATGCCGCCCAACAGAAGCGCAAAGGCGGAGCCTTAATTGCCCGAGTAATATAACGAGGGATTTGACAAAAGGTTACTGCAATTACGTCTTTCAATCGTGGCAAATAAAAATCAGGCAAAACCTTCTCCTCACTAATATATCACATACCGCAAAAAAAGGAAGAGCACTTACTATTTGACTGCATTCTTCCACTAGTCGATTCGCAATATCCCCAACCCCAATGCAAGGGCACGAGACGATGTTCACGGGTGTATGTCCAGGCTTGTAATCTCCACATTATGTCAGCGGCAGCTTCGGTTCTACACTTTTGTGTCGTCGGTATATTTACTTTGCACCGCGTGAGATAATTTATAAAATTCATCTTTTGACCAGCTGTACACGAAACAATTCCCTATTCCTTATTTGAAAAACCTAAGAGAGAGTATGAAACACCTCTGGCCTGGGAAAGTAGGTCTTAAGGATGACCTTAAGGGTTCAGGGTCACCTACACAACAAGAATAGCCCAAAATTAATAGATAGACAAAAAATTAGAATGTGACAGTAAGCTAAGGAACAATGCCAGAACATACCATGTCATATCACTAGCATTGACCACAAAGATCATTCTAACGACGCTGTCGTTTCGGTGACGAGTGGCAAGGGGATTAATTGCTAGGACAACCAGAAAAATTCTTTCTGGCACACTTGTTAAAGAACGAAAATTGGTCCTAATAGGTGGTTATATGGTTTGAGAATGGAGTGAGATCACTCAGACAAGTGCTCCTTCAGTCCATATTACAAATTCCTGTCAGGACCCATTCAATAAGCTCCACCTGGTCAAAGGCGTCAAGGATTATTTCCCTCTGTGCTGCACCTTCATCAAAGCATCATTTATGCAGCCTCCCGCGTACTCTCAATCCATCCACTTTTGCAGGGATGAAGCTCAAGTTATGCTGGATTGGGCATGCCTAACGTCACACTGTTATCAACTCTTTTAGCCTCTTCTTCAACGCCGCATAAAATTTGATGCCTCACATCAAAGTGCACACCTTCTAGTTCTATAATTTCTTAATGTTTGACCCATCTGCGGCATTATTTGGAATGCTTTGGAAATTTTCGTGTTAATATACCTAAATGCAACTTACATTCTAGTTGGAAGGTTCAAAAAGTTTGTCATGTCATTTTAGAGAAACAGTGGATCTCTCTATTGTATGCCTCGATGGTTTTCTAAAAGATGGGAAGTGAAGGCGTCCAAAAGTATCCGGTTTTGACCAAGATCTATTCATTCACAAACCGTCATGTCTTGTAAATTTGTCAGAAGTACTTTTTTCAAAACCAGTGATTGATAAATAGCATATCTCGAAAAAGAAAACAGAGAACATGGGATCTTAATAAGGTTTATTCTTAATAAAAACGAAATAGCTGCAGAGGACCAATTTAGCAGTTCATCCTTTTGAATTCGTCACCATTACATTCTGTCATTTTAACCCCAATAAAACGAGTTGGCTGCCAGCACACTTTTCCCTAACCATGGCCCTAATCACCCCCTGTTCAGCTGGCTAGTCTACTTCGAATTTGATCGCATGATGCCCAAGTAAGGGTGATGACCATCATCTCGATCTCCCTCCCTTCATGAGTGAGTGTTGAGGTGTGAGACCTTGTGCCATCCTGTAAGAAGGCAAAGAAGAGGAGGAGAAAGCCTTTCTTCCCAAGTGGAGGTCATTCCCGTAAACGTTTGAGCTGTGCTACAATACTTTGAAGGATCGTATCTCAGTCGCATTGGCTTGTCAGTAGTTATCACGCAAACAAAGTAGGCGGTGAATTTCTGTGTGGCCTAGCAGTGTCGGGAACGCACAATGACACGGATATCTGCTCAATACCCAATACACGAGTTCCTTCTCTTCCCAGCTCAGTTAGTCCGCTAAAAGCAAATCGGCATATGACCTTTGCTAACGCACTTCATCAGGACCCCCATGAATGTAAGTCACCATTGGGCGATTCACTAGCACCGTTTCTGAGTGATTAGCTCTTCTTTCGCTGCACTCCGTACCCTCCTCGACTGCCTTGCAAGTGGTGGGAGCAGCTCCTGCTACTCTGGAGTCGAAGAAAATTTGTTAAGTAGACATCTTGAGTTTACATCCACCCCAAGTGGCACTTTATGGTTTGAGAGATCAAAACAACGGAAAAACAGGAGTGAACATGATAAAGGTGCTGATACCGACAGGCTGACGCATTTGAAAAGCCCCTTCAGAGTGTAGGAAGTCGATACAGCGAACCACATCAAGAACAGCAAAACACAATTTTCAGATAAGTGAAAATAAGTCGCCTATCCTACATTTCAAGTCAATTCATTTTTGATATCGAAACCCTTTAAGGAAAACCAAATTTAAACGAACGACATCAGGCAATTAAAAGAGATTACGCCCTTTTTTGCCTTTCACCAAATGCATGTTTCAAGTGGGCGAGGAAGCAGAAGGGGGAGGAGGAAGGTAGAGGCAGACTCCTACAAATTGCAACTGTGAAGCTGAAAAGGGGTGAATTCTGTGGGTAGGACAATCAGAGACGGAGAGGGTGTAATCAAGGACGAGCAGCACCATGATTAATTAATTATCACTGAACTGCCCATCCTGCCACGTCCAGCTCTGGTTTCCCTCGTAGGACTTCTCTAGCCTTCGAAGCTGCGCCATGCGTGGGGGCACAGTGTCCATCAACAATTCTGTAGACGATGGGTGATTTTTGAAGCTCTCTGGCGGTTCGATTAGACTCTCGAAAGACGCAGAGACGGCGGCCTGGGGATCTTCTACCTCCTGTTCCACCAAAAGATGATTGGAGGCTTCTACGGAGGTAACTGGACTCTCGTCATATCCTACCCATAGCTGTTGCTGTTGCTGTGTTGTTTGAAGTTGATTCTGCCTCCGGAGACTCCGTGGAGAGAGGTGAGCAGCCCCGGAAGATGGATATAGGGGTTGAAAGGAAGAGGGATGACTGCTGGCTTGACCGGAAAAACGATCACTTTCCGTGGAGAGACTGGAGTTCACCGCTGGTGAGCACATTCTCGGGGCTACCGCGAAACTCTCCGTTGGGGCACAAGTATGCGGGACTGCGAAGGGGAGAAGGCGATTGGCCGAGCGGTCCATGGTGGTGGTGCTGCTCTGGTGGCTATACACAAGCCCGCTATTCTGCGAGTTGGAGACCTAGGCAAGGGTAACACCCAAAAGATCGTGTTATCTCACGCAAATCGTCCTTAAGTCCGTCTCTATAATACTTGCCGAACCTCGTTTGCTAAGTGGAAAATAAGCCGTCTGTGGCATAATTCCACAAATAATATTATCACATACTGCATTTGTTTTCTTGATTTAAACACCTTAAAGTGCTGGGTTTTAGATCAGACATACCTATGAATTTTTTGTGTTTGCAGAAAATGAGCCGAAGGCATACTTGGAAAGGAGCAACTTGAGATTTGTGCATTTATTTTATCAAGCTGTCTTCCACCATTTCCACGCAGAGACCTGTGTGACAAAATTCATTACAGTCCACTGGTTTATATTTCACACTTTTATTGGCTTCTAAATTATGAATGACCCAGCGCTAGAAGACGTTCAGTAGGCTTATGCTAGGCCAGCTTCCAAACCGGTCAAGTTAGCCAACTTCGTGTGGCAATGAGTTTTTCTGGTGTGGCAATCACTGTTGACTATCTTACGGTACTCACAGGAAGCTGCACATATCCGTGTGATCCCGAATCCCTTCCCAGATGTGGAAATGCAACTCCCGGTGCCTCATCGGTGAAGTAATTGCTTCCCGGCGGTACTGGCTGCAGTCCAGCAGGCCAACAGGTCTCCGTTGCAAATATGGCATGCGGCAGGTAAGTTGAAGCAATGCCACCGCCAGCACCACTATCGCTGCTCTGTTGATAGCCGTAGCTATTCGCACTGCTCGCTTGTTGTGTCAGAGAAGGTACAGATTGATGTTGCTGCTGTTGCTGTATCTGTTGTTGCTGCTGTATTTTATCAGCTTCTGGGAAGGTTGTCTCTGTATTGGCCTGATCAGAAAGGGCCTTTCGACGTGCGTATGCAGCCCTTTGACGACGGGTTCGAAAACCCAGGGCAATGAGAAGGAGGATGAGGAGAATGAGAACTGCCAGGCCGACTAGGACACCCAGCACTAGAGGAAACATAGAGACGTTGGTGGGCAGAAGTTGGGTAGGCGCTGGAGCATCTAGGTAAGTGATACGAGTATTAGAGGCGTGTTTACTAATTCTAAATAAGTAGGCGATCTTATTTACCGGTTGGAACCGTTGCCCTCGAAAGTAGGGTCTCCTCCATAAATGCGGAGTAGGCGGCCCTGTCAAATTCGTTATGTGATGGATTTGGAAAAACACCCGAGTCTCTTTGTTCTTGTTGGTAGAGTGGAAGAATTGGACCACGAACTGAGTGGACTGAGTTTTGTTCCCTACGATTCTTTTTCTGATAGGCTTTTTGAGAGAATACGAAAAATGCAGATTATTTGTTTTGAAACCTTAGTGAATTAACTCACCAATACTGCGAGATGTACTTATAGGAAACAGACATTGGTGTAAACCTTCCCAAAATGATTCCAGGAGTTGGAAATTTTATGCAACACTATCTTGCAACAAGTGAATAAATTCTAAGAACTATCGAAGTTCCTCATCAGCTTTTATGACTTTCAGCGATTGAAAATCATCAGGTCCCCTCGTGGTCAGAAAGGAACCTATGGCAAGTGCAACACTATCTTGCAACAAGTGAATAAATTCTAAGTACTATCGAAGTTCCTCATCAGCTTTTATGACTTTCAGCGATTGAAAATCATCAGGTCCCCTCGTGGTCAGAAAGGAACCTATGGCAAGTGCAACTGTACACAAAAAGACATAGCGGACCTTTAGATATCCTAAGGTAAAAAAGAGCTATCTTACATACTGCTAATTACGTTCGGGATCAAAAACCGCCAGCATTTAGCTGTCGAGCACTTCCGGTTCGCGGCGGTGGAATCGCCAGCTCTGAAACGTTTGTCGAGAGGATTGCTATGCATCATGATCACTGTATTTTCATTTCTCGATACCAACTTTTAAATTCGCGCATTTTCAAATGCAGTTTAGATAACTTCAGAAGACTTCTCAATTATCACTAACATTTGAAATCATTGCAGTGCGAGAAACAAGCTTGTCAATTTTACTTCCAGTGAGCGTTTTGTCTCCTAAATAAATTCCCTCGGCCCCAGCCATCTCCATTTTTTATTCCAATTCTATTTTTGAGCTGTCTATTGCAAATGCAATCACGCAATGCCAAGAAAAGTTGTTGATTGTCACCCCAAGAAACGTCGTCAACGTGACGTGGATGATAAGTGTAGGCATTATATTTTTCCATCCTAGAGTGAGATAATGGAGCCCTCCCGCGAAAACAGAACTCCTCCCCCCAACTGATTTGTGAGTTGGGATTGCTTTCAACACTGGATTTTATCTTATATTTCTCCCAGTTGTGTTGTTTCAAGCAAATCCTAACTATAGCTGCTCGGACATTGGCAGGAAATTTCCAGTAGAAAATTTCATTTGAAGTTAGCTATGCACAAGCCAAGCAGATCCTTCCGAGGATGAAGCGGTACATGTCTTAGAAGTGTGAGATCGGCAGCGAGTGAACGGCATGAAGGATAACCAACGGCATACTTTTCCTTCAGAATTGGGTCACAGTTCGTTGGTGTTTCGTATTGTGTGACACAAGGCGCTTGCTGGCATAATTCAGCCAAAGACTGGCAAATTTAACTTAAATCAGCGACAAGATTAATTTAGTTTCAGAGCAGACAGATTCAAACTACGGCCATTAGGTTCAATAGAAATCTCATGGTACAACGATTCTAAATGTCAAAAGCACAATAGAGTGCCGTCTCCGTAGACCGGTGTACATTTATTCCTTAAAAGGCATGCAAAAAAATGTGCCGTCGACGTCTCGCCCATGCACCCAAACAATTGCATCGACCATGTCAAAAAGGCAAATTCAAAGTCCAATGTAGGATCCCACTGAGAATCGCCTTGGAAAATCACGAAAAATGCCTTTCATTCCACAAGAATTCTAGGTACAGTTCCGCAGGGACAGTTGTGAAAATTGACCACGTAAGAGTCGTTCTAAAATCCACCTTAGACATCCAGTTCGCCGTGCAGTTTTTTTGGGGGATAAATTAATCAACCCACCAATTAGCAAATGTGGACGTCGTTTCTACGCCTCCATTGATGAATCGTTGGTTTAGGGTAATTAACTTGCTACTAGTGCCAAAATTGTTGCATTATAAATCATGCGTTATCCTCATTTGTGCAAGAGCCATCAGAATCGCGAATAGTAAAACCTTTCAAGTAAAGCATTCGTGAACATATTGCTTAAATAAAATAAGTAGAATACCCCAAATATAGCTGTTCTAAGTAGGATATTTTATTTTCGACTTCTGTCGGATTAGCTTTCCAAATGCCTTTTGGCTGAGTTGGATTAAAACGGGCATTATAGACACTTCCACCTCATTGATTGCCATTGCGTGGAATGACATTTTTCGGCTTGATTGTTGAAAAATTCATAACTTGCCAACTTCCACACCTAATCCTCCTTATTACACTGCATTTAAAAGCATTGAGCTTTACCACTCCTAAGCGAACAAGCTATCGTCTTCTCCATTGTCCCAAAACATGACGACTTTTACTCCGTGTTCATTTGTGAAATCTATAAATGGTTATAATGATTTTGTTGGTTATTTGAAACACTGCTTGCTATCGTGGTCAACGCCGTTGATGTACTGGCTAGGTAAATGAAACCGATTCGCACAAGTACCCTGGACCACTGCTTTGGTGAGACTTTTGCAAAATTAAATGTTCCTTACGTTGTCGTGGTTTCGACTGGCGCGGCAAATGCTTCCCCATTACCTTCCAAGCACTTTCCATCACGCCAGGAGGCACTAAAGGGAACGAAAGTAAACCGTTATTTCAACTTGTTATCTCGCTATAATGAGAAATGTTTGAGTCTAGAGCAAAAGGGACGCTTGACACATTGACGTGAAATCACTTCTTCTGCACATCAATTTAAAAATAACTTACTTCATTCCAACGACACATAGCAATATTTGTCAATTCCTCCCACCTGGACCGTAAAAAATCTTCACATGTGCTCTGGGAACGATCACTTAACTGTCCCAGTGACAGCCAATGGATCTCAAACTGCTCCCATTTTAAACGTGGATGAAGTAGAATTTTCTTTATATCAGTTGGTAACTCAAAAAATTGAAAGTTTCGGGAATCATTCCCAAATGCCGTAAACTGTTGCAGTAAAAAAATTGACAAGAAATTGTGCATATAAGTAGGTCCTCTACTAAATAGGCCATTAATCGCAAAAGGTGTAGACTGGAAAGACCGACCAGAGATAATTCATTTAAAATTAAAACAAAAAGAAGATCATTTTACTTCCTCATTCTGTAAATTGTTCATTTTTCACAACTACGTATGTGTTTACTTTGTAAGTGGACAAAAAAACGGCAGGAAAGGTTGGTTCGCAGCAGACCAGACCTCGAAGCACACTCACGCCAGTTTGCCTCCATGGGACTATGGAATTGATAGGTTAGTTAGAACTTGACATTTTTAGAGCAGCAAAAGTACCATTTTCGGGATTCGAAAAAGAATGTGGGCAACGCCTTATTGAGTTTCCAGGTAGCTGTTCTACTTGTTATCACCGTCCGTTTGCAATTACTCTATGAGCATTTACCAATTGAAAGTCTAATCAGATCACTTGTTTCTGTAAATACCTTAGTAATGAAAGCAAAAATTAACTTTTCTGGAGTCTAGAGGTAACTGGTGTGGGGACTGTGGCAGCAAGGTGACATCGCGGCAGGCTCCAGGAGTGCACACGTCATCGGGTCACGTTAGCAAATCATAATCACTGTCACTTCATCGTCGTTGGCTGAAACAGAGGTGCATGTTAAGTTGGATCTCTGTAGCGCTGCAAACACACTCGTCTGACTTGTAAAGGAGGTCGTGACCTCAAAGTAACTACTAGAGAATGACGTTCCACCCGTGCGTGTTTGTGTGTGACAGTTGCACAGAGCGTGTCGGGTAAAAATTAACCGCCCATTTCGGCGTTTGGACCCCCATGCGATGGAAAATCTAAACACTGAAAAGCAATTTGACCAGCTGCATTAAAACATTCGTTACCGGAGCCTCTCAAGGCAAAATACCAACCGCCTCAGTAGCCTAAATATCTTCTTTTTTGCTACAACTTGACATCACTTAACTCTTAATTTGTTTCTCCTTTTCAGTCTGATTCATTTTGCTTCAAGCAAACGGTCCACACATGGGTGGTGCTGAAGATTAGATGAAAAATCAGGGCGTCATACACATAGTATGGGCGAAAACTCGTTAAGGAATGCTACCTTCGTAGAACCCTATGTTTGGTATTTCAGGATACCTTTTTCTTTTGTGAAAGTTAGGTCTAACTCAGCGACCCCAAGGGACTAATTAACACAATGAATTTTTTAAAATCCCTGACAGACTTTAGTTGAAACGGTGTAAAAGGGAAGAGACAACAGCGAATCTACCACTTGTCACGTTGCAAGATTTTATCAGCATCCATGAAGATCTCTGCGCCATAGCTATGTAAACACCAAGTCTGATAACCAACGAACCCAAAATAAAATGTGCGCTAGAACGGTCAGATACAAAGGGAAACGGGGAACTATGTGAAATAATGAGAGGAACTCCTTGTAGTGATTGCGAGTGAACAAGTTTAAAACATGTTGGTCAAGTCAAGACCAATCCATTAAACTTCTTATGCACTTTTAAAGTGTTTACTCACAATTACAATAATTAATTTCAAGCTATTTTTTAACCAGTGAATTAGAAAAGTTGTGCACTTGCATTTTACCTGCTTAACTTAGTGTCCGATGCCTATTCTAAACAGCAAATACCATGAGTCGTTAAGTTGCGTAATAAAAAAACAATCTACGATGCAAGTAAATGAGCCTTAGAGGCTTAATCATCATCGAAAGGAGAGGAAAAAGCGCCTAACTCACTAAATGAATAAAACTGCGATAACGGTTACGCTGACAGCACGCAGTTCCTCCAGGGAATACGTGCCCGAACGGGTAGCTAATAACGCCTGGGATCAGGTTTCAAAACCTCGCGCATCTAACCAGCGCTGGGTTGTCATGGACGACATCGAGCACTCTCCTGGCTCAAATAAACCGCTTATACGTTGTGCCAAAACTCAACGAAAGCAACCCAGACAAATTTATTTACCTACACATTGACTTCGGTGCATTGGCTGTTTTTACCATGAGAATGTTCCATTTCGCGAACTCGTTCCAATAAAATAACCGAATCTGTTTGGGTGAAACAAATCTGCCCAGCACATTATAGTGGTGACGAGGCTAAAACGTTAAAACGTGGGGGGTGTCACTGCATGTGAGAATGACCTTACCTCCAAGGTCTATTGTCACCAACTTTCCACCCTGCATTTAAAAAGGAAAAAATTTTTTGTACTTGTTATTGGTTTATTTTTAACCTAAATGACTAAAAAGCACACCTTCCTTATTTCATAATAATTTCACCATTTCGTCCAAGAGTTGTCTAAGTTAGCTTTTGCCATCGTTTGGAACTCTCAAATGACCAAAAAAGTTTGTGAAGTTTTGGATGAGACCCACTCTAGCGACTTCTTGTAACTCGTGGGACTTTGTTGAATTCCCGCAATTCTTTGTGTGTATGCATTACAAAGTATATATCCATCAGCGTGGGACCCTTTACCTTGGCAGATCTTGAACCTTTGTGGCATAACATTTCGGTTGAGTCCGATGAGTGTGGTTCAAATTCGCCTGTTTTGCGAACGAAGTTTAGCTTCATCCCACACTTGCAAAAGGCCAGCTTCTTTACAAACTTGTTGAGCGACATTTGGAAAAGGCGCAGTAGCACAAAGTCCCGCTCAGGTTGATCAAAAATAAGGCCTTCTTCAGCAGGACTCTCTATTCTTGGTCAGGAGGAAGCATATGCATTTTCGACTAAAATAATGCAGGATAACGTGCCAGAAAAAAACTTATAATACCATGACACAATTTGTCTATTTAAAGAAGCTTTCAAGCTTGTTTATTTTTTACTATCTGGAATCCCACGAGCTTCTGTGGTCGTTTAATGCTCAACACAATTTACATTATGACTGGATTGCCAAGAGAATGTTTTGGTAACTAAATAAAATGATTTCCCATTTTATTACCTTACCTCCTGTCATTCCTTTTGAAACCTATGCCTGGAAGGCAAAACCCGCTGGTAACTAGCGACAGGTCTTTTCCTGGCTCTGGATGATAGGAAAAATGCATTTTCCTCCAAGCATACAAAAAATATTTCATTGAAAGCCATTTTAAACTGTACCACAGTGAAGGTGGAGTTGCTGGGTGGCTCAACAACTCAGCATGAAATTGGGCGGATGCAAAGTGTTTATTGTGACCAAACTGGGTCAGGTAGACCCGGATGACAAGAGAGGAAGCAAACAGTTCACACATCACGGGGGTGTGTTTTTAGTGGTTCTCAGTTCAACTTATTAAAAGGATTATTTTATTCACAATTTTTGTTTCTGGAACGGGCGGCGGTATTAGCAAAGGAACAAATGGTACTTTCTCTTCAGAGCGATTTGCTGCAGTGAGATAGTTGCCCACACCTATTGCTCACAGGGATGGAAGAGCTAAGAGAACCCTCTTAACCAAAAGTATATTTCAGGGTTGATTAGAACGCCTTTGCCTGTACAAAATTTATAGCTATCTCTTTTCCAGGGTTTATCTGGCCTATCAGTGAGCATGATTATCCAACCAGGGTATAGAATAGGTTCTCAGGTAAGGTGCGAGACATTACTTCCCGTATTCATTTTCGCTTTCAGAATTTTCGATTAAAGTAGACGTATGATCCATCATCTTGAGTGTGTAAAACAATGAAATGAACCAGTTTTCCGAATGTCCATTACAATTTCACTCGAAATACAAACCCAGTCAGACCTCCCTGTTTTAAGGAATACTCCTCAGATGACGACTAACAGGGCTGATATTGTTTGCACCGCACTACCAATTCACTTCTTCGACTGGTATTTGGAGAAGGCGGTTTCCTCATAGTGCATTTTGCAAGGCTAAAGTCGGAGAGTTGCCTCAGATCGCAAAAACGGCAAGAAATTCCACCTGTTTGTCAATTGTAGTAGAAGAGGAAGATGATATAAGAAGAGGGTCTGTCCGAAAACATATTATTCTTTCCCTCAAAACAGTGATGTTTATCCATATTAGCGATTGAACAGCCCCTTAAAACGGACACCTGGAAAGGAAGTGGGTTTTCGATATATTGTCAGCTAGACTATCCTTAAAGAACAAAAAATATATTGGGTGTGAAATGACAGGTGAATGATATATAAATCGGACAGATAGCCGATTCAATCTCCAAAATGCCATTTCCTATTTATTCACAAAGTACGGATACCCTAGGGAGTGATCAATGGCAGGATATGATAAAAAATGAGCAAAAAAAAACCGAAATTTAATTTCTAAGGCTTCTCTCGTGCTCATCAGTCAGACCAGCACACTGGAAGGAACAGAGATTCAAAAAAATTGAAGAGTCTAGGAGGCAATAAGAGAAGTGGCAAGTAAAAAGGCAGGTAGCTGCCCACATAACAAACACCTATGCCTATTTCCTGACTGGTCACCTGTAGTTATTCACGTCTGTAAACCTGTTGTTCATGCAAGTTGATAAGTCTTTGAGATAAACAAACGGCCCAAGAGGCGAAAATTTGCTTATGAGTTTATTCTTGCTTTTTGTTGGCACAATTTGTTCAAGTGGCAGAAGAATAGAGAACGCAGAATGCAGGAGTAGCTGCCATTGCTGTAGTTGTTGGGTAGCTGGAATAACTTTGGTGAATGACCCTGTCAAGGTATCGCGTACCTCGGAGAAAGAGGTCAACGAACAATTTGAAATTTCTACCAACACAGGTGATCAATCGCATGCGCTTCCAGCCCGTCTTTGTTTTAAAACTAAGGCGGTTAACTAAATTACGCGGGATGGATCTCCAAGACGCTACTGAATTTAGGTATTTCAAAAGATGAGAGAACCACAGCGGACATAATTAAGATGTGGGTGGTCTCTTGTGGCGAAGCATGTGCTTTGGACCTTTACGCAGAACTCTGAGAGAAGGAGAAGAATCAGGTAAATTAGATACTGAAGGTCAGAAATATATGGAATTCACCACTGAACAAAAAACTAGTGTTTTCCCCCCTGGCCTCCTCTCTCCAAATCTTATTTCAGACGAATGTCAGGAATTCTCCAAATGTTCAAAAGATAAAGTTGTATAAGGAGCGAAATCCAAAAAAGCACTCCTAATGCTTGATGTCAAATCTTCTTCGACCAGAAGATTTGCAAGACAAAAAGAGATTTATGGTGTCTAAGTCCTACTGCTAATTCGAATAAGGTAGCAACACAATGCAATTATTGAAGGTGACAATCTAAAACTGAAAACTTGTCAGCAAGGTGGCTGATGTATACCAATGATTTCCTGGAGGTCTAATGCTAAGTCCCCAGTGCATTACGAAAGTGCAAAAGGAAGCAAAATCACCTTCAGGACTCAGTTCTAGCTTCCCTTTTCTGAAACACTAGGGTGGGAGAAGGACAAAATAGGAAATAACACTGGAGGAGGGCCTCACCGCAAGCGTAGCTGAGCCTTAAATGTCGACGAGCACAGAGTGAAGGGTAGCCGGGTGGCAGCATACTGGCGTCGGGCATAACTGAACAAGTACGCTCCCTGCCACACATCTCCATCAGTCCTCCTGTCACATCCAGTCGACTTGGGCACACGCCCGCTGAACTCGGTGGTTCTGAAGACATTAACAAAAGAATGGGCAGTGTGAACTTCAAAAGAGAATCAAGCTCTGCTATGCATCCTCTCATACTTTGTGAAATTAAAGATATGAATTAATCTGATTCGTTATCACAAGTTGGTAATTCTGATGTCCCGCTACCAATGGCGAGGAGTTCGATGGATGCAAAGGTAACCATCAATCCCACTTTGCGTTGCATCCTCGTAGAGCTCATTGCATTATTTCTGGTTAAGAATTATTGAATAAGACATAAATATGTTGGCCCTTTGGTGTTTAATGTTTGGGCTTAAGGTCGCGGTATGTAAAATTCTATGGGTCCAAAACCCAAGCAGTTAGTGAAGCAGCTCCCTAAACCGCATAAGTGGATACGGAAATTTCCTTTTGCTGTCTTCCAAACAACCATGCGCTTATGCCCTTCGTGTAATTTTGTTAACTCTCTAACAAAAAGCATCTCATACAAAAAAAGTTCTATCGACAATAAATAGTCTCAATCAAAGGTTAGGGAAACTACGAGGTACGACTTCGGTGTGATAATTACAGGCCATGCTTTTTGCTCCTTCAAAGCTATTACTTGGATTTGGAAGGTTTCCAAGGTTCCTTTGAAATTAGCCCAAACTTTGACTGAATGTCAAGAGTGGCTGACTCGCAACGTGAAGTGGCCTGAAAAATTTCGACATTTTGGCAATCAGATTGCCCTTTCAAGCGGGGATTAAACACCTGCTGGCAAGGATAAAAAATTACCTCAGCGCAAGTGTTCTGTGTTTCATTAAACATAAACTTAGAAATGCAACTTCTTTGAATTAATTATCGGATATTTTTCTTCACGGAAGACCTGCTACGGAGACACTGAAGGACGCACTTTAGAACACCTTCTTTAGGGTATACGCATGCTTACTTCTAAAAAGGTACACCCCATTTCCAACTTATTTAATTTTTCTAGATGAGATTTTTAATTTCAAAGCTTGACAGACTTCGTGGGTGGACCACAGTGATAAATAAACGTCAAATTTCATTTAATCTTCGTCACCTTTGGTACGCTGAGAGCAACTATCTTTGGTCATTTTTCTTGCCAGTTGTCTGCTACCTGATCAAATTATGAGTGTTTTCTTGTGAATCCAGGAGCTGTGGGTAAAACTAAGCAAAGTCGCTGCTGCTGTCTGTAGGCAATAAATGTGAATCCCGGCAAACCGTAGTCAATGAAGGTTCGTCAGAGTCAACATTTTTTGCAGAGAGGAAAGTGCATTTCTAGATAACTACTTTAAATTACTAGAACTTTGTGAGCAGTTTTGGGGTGTATTGGGAATCAATTAACTGAGGGATTGACACTGACAAATATCTTTTGTTATAAGACTTACCCAATAGCAAGCGCTAAAATGTTCAAAATACTGATTTGTTCCTTGATCATTCGAAGCAATAGCTACTTAATTGGGGCTGAATTGTAGAGGCAAGTTCCAATAAGTAGCCAAGCGACAGGTCAGAGCTATACAGTGTTACAGATTGTAAGTGACGTAGGGACTGCGAAATACCTGACGCCTTCGTCATTCAAGGCACTTCAGGCCAACAACACAGTTCAGATGAGTTTTAGTTACATTGTTTGCTATTCAAAACGTGGAAGGATGTGACTTAATCTCCGACCCAAAACTGGATTTCGTACATTCAAAGTCTTTAGTATTGTAGTATTAGTTGTTTTTCAATTTTGACTAAGAAATGGCTCAATGCTGACGTTGCTACTCATGACTAAAATAAGTAGCCTGCTCTCACCAACAATCGGGGGGCAAACCTTGGTGTCCACCTGCATAACAAGTTGGGCGTCCAGCACCACGATGGATTCCTCAGGTCCGTAAGTGCTGCATTTGATTTCCATGTAGGTATCCCGACATATCACCAGCGACTGAACCATCTGTGGGCCTAGAAAAAGCCGATTTTGCAGTGTTATTGATACTGGATAAGAATGGAAGCAGGTTAGCCCTCCTTAAATACATTAACCCACTCCAACCATTATTTCAACCATTTGTACCTGTTTTTATAACCAAGTTCTTCAAAATGGCAGTCAATTTGGATACAGAGGATCTTTCTCATGCAAAATCCAGACCCTATGGTGTGTATTAATCCCTGTTTCTACTATCTTTAGCGTTTCTGTCACCTCTGTTTTAGAGCACCCAATTCATTCCTCTGATGCAGGTCTGTAACTATTTTCAAATGCATTAATCTCTCCTAGACGTCTCCACGAGTGGTGATGACTTTGCTTTTGTAATAAACCCTAATAGGGGTGACTCTTCGCCCTATCCCTCTCATTGATAAAATTTGCGTGCGAGCTTAGCAGCCATTTTCGACCCAGGACGACAAATCTTAAACCGTGCTCCAAGGACAGACGATTCGCCAGACAGTAATCATCAGTAAAAGCTCCTATATTTTAATACGTCGTTTATCAGCAATTACACAGAATTGGGAAATCGGCTCAAGGTTTGAAAAATGGTCGAGATGTCTGTGTTGCAGCTCTACAGTTCGGTAGCTAAAGACGAATCAGAAGCATACGATACCGAAAACGCCTGCATTCATCAGTATTATCCTTCACTTGTAAGTTGTGTGGACGTTGCATATTCAATCGTTTTATTGGCAAATTTTGAAGCGTCAAGCTTTTTTGTCATCTAAATGGTACTATCGTTTGGAGTCAACTACCACAAGCAATCAAAGAACTCCGGAACCATGGAAAATAAAACATCTTCTTACTGCATAAAATGTACAGAAACCACTGCCTGGAGTGACTTTTGGTCAAGGATTCAATTGTAAAATAAGAGGCTGCATAGGCCAACAGTACATAATGTTACATAAATCTCATCTTGTATGAATTTGTGGTCTACTTGTAAGTCCTGTGTGACATAAAAAATGCTTTGGATAGCGACATAAAAAGTACAATTCTTTCCCCAAACCAATGGTGGTAATGTGGGCAGCCCAGTTTGATGTCAGTTAGTTAGAGTGATTTTCATCACGTGAAACAGAATTAATTGATGTCTTGCACGCAAATTGAGTTGGTGAAACAAGAGCCTCCAACCTGTAAGACACAGCTCCTGCAGCTTTTCAACAGGCTTACCAAACATCAACCAGCTGTTTGGCATAAAAAGTGGAGGGAAAGTAATTTTTTTCTTCTGAAAGCCAGTTGTCATGGAAGCTCAAGAATTCAATCTTCTCAAAGGCGTCATAAAATAGTTGTCGCCCTGGAAGCGACATTCGGTTCGATTGGCCAAATAAGGAAATTCGCTGCCTCAGCCACCTTCAACACATTTAGACAATCCCTTGAGAACCAAGTGAATCAGAGGTCTGATGAGACTTACCAGGCTCACAGCGATAGGCAACGAGCATCTCACTGGAGACACCTAGACAGAGGGTCTGGTTTGTAGCGAATTGGTCGGGCGAGACGTCACAGTTGGGTTTGCCCTCACAAAGCTGTTTAAGTGGCTAAAAATCCACAATAGATATTCGTTTACTCAAGTGTATAAGCCCAAATTTCTTTCGATGATCCAAGTTCCTGTAAGGTTACAGAACTCTGGACGATTAAAGCCGAAGAACTGAAGTGCTTTTTCACTCAGTTTCAAGCATATTTTTACCGGCAAAATCATCTGCTTATTGGACAATTTGTCTGTGAAAAAAAGTGAGTAATGAGGCGCTGTGGAGACAAATGAATAATTAGATATGGTTTACTCTGACCAGTCGGTGTAAACACTTCGCGCGTGCGCATAGTAAACATACTCCGAGATAGCACCAGCCTGCGGAGTAAATTATTTATATCCGGCACACACTCTCAAAGAAAAAGTTAGTTGAACCCAAAAAAGGCGATAATGGTTTGCGTGATTAATGGAAGTCTGCTCTTGAAGGAGTAGATTATTTGCTGAGAAAAGGTCACTCGAAGACAAGTAACGTTGCTAATGAATGCATATGGTGCAGCCTTCGACATTGAAACATGCCTTTTGCAACCTTATTTTGAATTCATTTATTGATCATGAAGACATATTAAGGCAACTCTGCAAATGTCTTCGAGCATGGCTTGCAATGAAATCGCCACGCAGTAATGTGCGGTGTGAGACACCGAACGAGCCAGACGGAAGAACACACGGCACATTACTGCAACTGCTCTACGATTCCCTTTTTTATTTAAAACTCAAAAATTAGTCCCGTGAGGTGAGGTGCAAGCGTGTGGCGTGAGATTGCACATTTGTGCACCAAGCAAAGGTGGAAATGACTTCCATGCGAGTAGATTGAATAGCTTTAGAATAAAAATCGCTTTTTACTTTATGCGGGGTGAAAACCTAGTAAAAGTCAAGTGCTTTCACGGGAGCTCTTTTTAGCTACCAGCTCTTGTCTTTTTTGAACTGCTTTGGAATTTCAATAATGTGTCGAAACCGATTGAACTTCCAAGCTAAATTATTCAACAAACTTACGAACGATCTAGTTTACCATAAGGCATCCTAAGGTTTGTTAGCAGTTACACATAAATGGCACGGACACCATCAACAGTAGTCATATTACAAGCAAGATTTAGACTTCGAAGTATTCTGTCCTTCGATTCGTTCTTGAGTCATCTGGATCGGTAAAAAAATCATATTTTACAAGCTGTGAAAGAGCTACCAACTCAGTACTCTCCCAGTGCCCTGGTTTTCTCATTTCATTCAAAAAGGCAGAGACGCATATTTGTGACAAACCCTCCCCTTCGCCTGTCATTCGGCCTCCACACCAACGGTATAGAGTTGAAGTTGCAAACAATCCAGGAAAGCGGCCTAGTGATTTTGAAGTGGCAGGAGAAGGAAGATAAATGGCGCTAGGCGGAAAAGTTTTGCGACCAAATATTTTGCGGCACAGCGCTTAATGGAGGTCATGAGAAGAGGACGAAAAAAATAAACTTCACCGAAATCAACGGGATTTAATGCAGTCGTTGAATAGGGAAACTTTTCACTGCGATGGGAAATCATCCAAACGACGGCGGAAAGAAGTAAATAGGGCAATAAATCAGGATAGTGTGTATTTTGCTAATCACTCGCCTCCTTTGCAAGGTTGTGGCAAAGTCACCTTCATGGGCCTTCAGACATCGTACTTTAATTACTGAATTAAAATAATGCACTATAATAAGTCGCAAAAGTATTCCTTATTTGATGGCCCGATAAAAGGGCACCTGAACTCCGTAAGCGCACCTAGACGTGTGTGGAATCAAGCCGGGCAAAACCTCTCTCCATCGTCAGCATCAAGGACAGTAGCAGAATTGGAGGAATAAGTGACACGAGAGGGGTCATGTGGAAGGGAAGAGCATTTGGTGGAGTTTTATGGCACTGTCGGATGGTGGCAGCGGCGGTGGTTCATTACACCTCTACTGCTAACCTCGCCGCCTTCACCACCCCGCACATCGCAATTTTACTTAAAGTACCACCAAAATTACCTGCAGTAGGGGAAGATGGACTTGTAGCATTTTTGATTACTTTTCTACCACCGCACAACAAAATGGGTGTGATAAAGTTGGGACGGAGTGAGTCTAATCCTGAAAAACCTCAGAAGGACTGTCAGTCGAACAACATGGATATGGATTGGGTTAGGTTGTTTACGAAGTAATTTCATGGACAAATAGCGGGGAAGTTGTGACCCAAAGGGATCAAGAAGTAGATTCCATTCAGCACTGGTAGCCACAAACGATCCTAGTGATATGAGTTCCTGGTCTTAATTCATTGAACTGATTAGCCGTTGCTTTTCTCTGTGACCTTAGATGACTGACTATTCGCCGTGTTAGCTCCTTTTTCATAAATTCACCTCAAGAAAACATTCGAAGAGTTGGCGAAATGCTTTTAGTTTGGATTGGTATTTTTTCCCCTTTAGCTTAAATAAATGCTTTGGATCGTGTAAGTCCGTCGGTGAAGATAGCGATTTTTTTTGCCCTTGGGTAAATCGTCCAAATGTCCAGCGCTAATATTTACAAATAGCAGAGAGCTTTCCGCACCTCTAAGTGCCGTGTTAGTTAACGCGGTGCGTCCACGCCCCATCAGGCCTTCCAAGATGATAATGAACAGAGGTATTGAGCACCGTGGTTTACTCAATTGGGTGGATAAGGAGTGCCAAGAATTCGCCTTCCATTTGACCCTAACACAAGACCATAACAATTCTCTGCAACTGAGTGAATTTTAATTTCTTTAGTTTTGGTACAATGATAGAATGTGTTTTTAAAGACAACTACGTTTATAAATCCTTAAAACAGAAGACGATGATTGAAAATTGTCGCTAACGAACCAGCAAATTTATTTATGGGTAAATAAGTCCGCGCTTATCTCAAATTTTGTTAAATTTGTACCAATTTACTTCTCAAACAGTTCTGCTAGTTGGTGAGCCATCAGGTGAGCAAAGAGGTTGGTGGCGTTCATGGTAGAGCCTGCTGCGGTAACTTCTTGCAATTCGCAGGGATCCGTAAAATGCATGTGATTGCTTGCTTGCACATATTACAAAGCACAGATAAAAGTAGCAATCTCAGCATTGGGCCCTCTTCCATTTCCTTCGTACTGTGAACTTCCACTGCTTGAAATACCGCTTGATCTGTCTGTCCAATGAACTCCAACCTAATAGTGGTATTTCAGTATGGATTTCAGCCATGACCAGTTCTAACTTCTAGGTTCTTTTACAGCGCAATTTTTTGCACGGATGCATCATGAAGCATCGATAGAGTTCACCATTCTTCCTTGCGCTCTGCCAGAAAATTTCAGTTGAATTTAATGGGTGTAATTCAAGCTCGTCTTTTTTACTAACCAAGCTTAACTCAGATCCAAGGTTGCGACAACGGAAGTTTCACCTATAGTCTCCTTTATACTACTTGAATAGGGGGCAGTAGATGACAGTAACCAACTCTAAGGTAGACGTCCCGCACTCAAGAAGGCTCCTTATCCCTCGTCAAGTTAAATTCAAATTAAAATGTTAAGGAGCGTGTTAAAATGCCCACTCAAGGAAATGAAGCGATCTGTTCACATTAACAACAGTAAGCCAAAGAAATGGGGCCCAAATCGCCATGCTCTGAGAGATGATAAGCTTCAGAGACTACCCACTTCATTAGGAAGGCGTGTTTGTTGACCAACTTCACCGTGATGATAGATGGTTTTCGTCCCATCAGTTTTACCCCCAATCTGTCTGAGCACTCATCTTCTATTTATAGGGTGGCCGCAAGCCCACTCAGTCTAGACCATGCATTTTGTGCAGTGTACTACAGATGTACTTTTCACCATCTACTCAATGCCAAGCGATGCAACTCTGACGTATGCGATGAATAGTATTTTAAAAACACTCATGAAAAAGAAAGGACTCTCACCTCATATTGGAGCAAAATTATCCCTAAGACAACCATGCTCCACACTATACTTGGGGTAGGTCTCCTCATTAGCAACGTCCATAATTTCCTGACGATATATCATCAAGTAATGATAACCGCGTTATCAGTGAAAGTTCACTTGTAAATCGAATAAGTGGCTGTCAAATTGGTCCATGGGCTGGGATTGAATTGAAAGAGACCAAATTTCCTACAGCTAAACCTAACCACAAAAGTTACTTCCATTGGAGAACCAAGTACCCAAAAGGATGGAACAAATTTTCCTTAGACAAATACAATTGGTTACACTTGACTTTTGTATTCTTGAATGAGAAGTGGGACAAAGTATCTGTCAATATTTCTGTGACTAAAATGGTGTTCTCTACGTGCAACTGTTCACGTGTGGCTCAAGGAGGGAATGGCCAAACCTTTAGGCTCCTCGGAAAAGAAAGACCCATCTTCGTCAGTTTGATAGGAGAAAGCAAAATAGTTTTTCAATGGGTATTTCTTGTTTCTCAGGAATTCTGCAACTTGCTTCCCGATGGAAGAGTAATTAGTTTGACCTAATGCAAACGCATTTTAGCAAACAAATTTATTTTCCTCTGTAACTACAGACATTTCCACAACTTCCATCAGTGGTCGCTTGTCCACAAAGTAGCTGGTACTCCAGCCCAACCGGCATAAGTTGCATTTCCAAAGTCTTCTCACTGCTACACCTAACCCAACGCTACTCAAAGGTAAATGTACCGCGGCCTGTTCATTGTCTTCTTTCAAATTGTGGTTACGATTGTGCAAAACCCCATAGTTTTTTATTGCAGGAATGATATTTCAGAGTTTGAGCGATGCGTGAAAACTCAAATGCTTGAAGTGACTCTTTTACAAAGTTACTTTCAATTATGAAATTGTCTTGAGTCCAATTTTCTATTACGAATTTTAAATGTAAAATTTAAGTATAGAAAGCTCGACTTTTCACCGACATCCATCACGCATAGAACCTGATGCACGTGGATTTATTAGTTATATGCACAGCAACCTTTTTCGAGATTCAAAAAAAAACAGGAGAAAGTAAAAATCACTCACCTTAGTGACATCCTTGGCCATGAGACAGAAGGATGGGGTAAGTTCATTGACCACAACCGAAGACGGTGATGGGGCGGAAAGGGGGAGGGGGTGGCATGGCACCACTCCCTCAGGAAGGGTGCCTCTAGTCTGGATGAGAGCGGCTTGAGGCCCATGGAATGCTGAGATAATGTAAATATGCATGCCAGAGGGACAGAGAAATGTCTGTTGGGCTGGTCGATGTGCTGAACAGACAAGGCTCTCCTGAACCCTAAAGACCGACGTCTCTGCTTGAGCTCCTGAAATTCAATATGGAAGAAATTTCGTTAAAATTGTAAGTGTTTGTTAACCAAAGACTTTAAAAATAGGGATTCAAAGTGAGATCCTACAATAAACCACAAATTTTCAGACTAAGTATTACGTGAATGTATAATGTTGATTGGCTTTTTATTCTCATATGCTACCATTTGGAAATTTGTAGGGACATAACTCGATGGGCTCCTGTCTATGGTACCAGGCCATCGGCTTTTATCAATTCTCTCTGAATTTAATGAGATGCCCACTATAGCGTACTTCAGCTATTTTCATTGCAAGGAAATAAACTCCCTCAAACTTGTTATTCAGTCCTTCATCTGTCTACATCACCGCGATTTCAGCTAGATCGGACGTTCATTTTAGCTCCAAAATCCCTCGTGTCCGCTTTTTACCTTCCGATTAAAAAGCGAAAAAAGTCTTAGAAGCAATGTAGCTAAAAAGTCTAACTGATGGAAATTTTGGTGCCTAGAGACAGAGAATGGATTACTGTTTCAGCGTACCAATCTCCAAACTACCCTTAACTCAGCCAGTCTCATTGGACACTTGGCGGTAGCATCAACTAACAGTGAATGAGTTTCAATGGATCGCATATGGGCTGGAATTCTTCGTTCATCTAGGGGAGGTTATTTTGAGATCAGTATAGGAATAACTTCGACTTCATCCCGTGATGCAGTTTTTTGTGGGAGAGGGAGAGTTAAAAAATGCAAACACAAAGGCCTCCAGCACACCGATCTGGAACATGGCACCTTTACACGTCATCAATGTGGCTAAATCTGGTTAATCTAAAGCATTTATTTTCTAAGTACAAGCGATAACAAAGTGTTCCATTTACGCGAACTTTCAAAAGGCTTGCATCTATGTTGATAATTTTGGGAATTTTCTCAAGGGCGGAATAAACTGGCCATATGAAACGCCCATAAACTTTCTACTAGTCAGGGTTCACTTGCGTGGTAAACCAGCTTTGGGACATTGTCTATCGAGATATTGTAGTATCATCAAACTGTGATCTCCTGTGGTTGTAAATGTGTCAAAAATGCTAATGTTCAGGCACCTCGAACGCGACATGATCACACGGGGCAATTATCATGCCGACCCAAATGCTATGCAAAATACAGAACGCCTGCACTTGACATGATGGTTGTCAAGACATCAAAAATAGGTAGTTTAGAGTTCACCTGAGCTGTTATCTATAAACACTTGCCTTGTGCATCCTTGGACTTTCCAAGTCTACATTCCATTTCTTATTTCTCTTTAATCCTTCCGAATTGTCCTTTGTGAAATCCTAAACAGTCTAACCATCAGCATTGTTTCTGACTAAACCCGAGTCGAGCATTCCAGAAGACAATTGTATCCTGAATAGGTAATGATTAGGTGGAAGCTGTTTTAACGGAAGGAGGGAATACATCTAAAGATCGGAAGTGGCTATTATTACCACAACTTGTGCCAATCTTTGCCCATTGCATGCAATGATCCACTCAATTCTTACCCCGACTGATAACAAAAAGCGCTTTTTTGTCCATCCTGTAAAACAGTGGAAACTCCTTACCTTCAGCTGACTAGAAAATTATGCAAAAGTTGTTTGACATTGTCAAGCCTGAGTGATTTTAAAAAGGGGACATGGGAGTTAGTGCGAACTTGGCCAGATGGTTCAATTTGCATTCTGGATGCGGACCTGACAGGGGGAGGGCGAAGAATACACTCCTGTCGGCATTTCAAAATACGTGCTTGTGGGATTCTGACAATCACTGTGCATTGTATTCGTCAAGTATTCGAAGATCAGAAGTTTTGAAAAATCGCACTATCAAAAGAAGTCTTTTTCTTGTCGCTTTTCTACCACAAAGAGATGTCACGATATGCGAGACATTCTTTTTAGGCAATCATTTCATTTGTTAACACTTCACCTGGCCAACCACCTCCTCGGTTGATTTTCTCAGGATAATGCGAAGATTCACTGCGATCGCGAGCACGATTGGAGGGATGTCAGCTTCTTTGGCAAAGCCTGCCGCATTTTCATCAGACCACTTGAGGGGTAAAATCTTTTATAGTATCGTGATTTGTTAGTATCTCAAGTTGTCGTTATCATGAGCATAGCAATTTCAAGGTAGCATACGGTTCAGAAAACATATCTAATCCATCACAAAAGATTCGTTTCAAGATATTGAAAACAAGAATATGACTTATGCTCGAGAAAACAAAATTATCCAAACCTTTATTAAAGAAAACCGAATGATGAAAGTCTAGTAACTAGGATAAGCTAAACCCATAGTCGCTTGGAATGTAGAATCATTGACATCAGGATAGGATCAAACCAATCCAATTATTGAAAATTACGACTGTTCACTCTAATTTTGAGGGTCATTATCAATGGAACTGAGTTGAACAGAACGAGTTGAAACAACAGGTTCCTCATAACGTGATTTAAAAATGATCGAAGAATGGGATCCCAACTCTCGTATAACAGATGCTTCCCAGTGCTATGGTTTTCCTGAAGGTTTCAAAATACCCTCTCCCTTTATCGCGTCTTCAGTGTAGTCGAAAGACGTAGCTCCCATTTAAAACACGTTTTGGATGCTCTATCTCATCATATGGTTATGCAATTTCTCCACCCAAATTGTTTGATTAGCAGCCTTTGTATGAGATTGATAGAGTCCTGTAAAAAAGGCGAAGCTCAAGAAAGGATTCGGGTCTCCTTTGAATAAAGGAAGGAAACCATCTGCGAAACAACAATTGTCTATGAAAGTCCCTATAAACGGGATTGGGACACTCTGTGATTTAAGAAAGCCTGGTTTTAAATCCCGTGACTGTCTAAAAAAGTCTGGTGCACTAAATCACCAATTCCTACTAAAAAGTGTTGACTTTGATATTGCGTACATTGTTTGACTTTTGTCGCCTTGGTTGACATTTCTATTCGCAGAGAGAGCCACTCTTCAAAATTCTTTTAAGTATGAGGCTAAAAATGTGTCCTTTACTAATTCAATTTTACAACGTAACAAATGTTCTACATTCTCTACCCGTATTCACGAAAAACAAAGGTCTTTCGAGAGATGAGATCTTTGCACTAAACCACCACTGAAGTTAGCGTAAATACGCCGATGTACATTTAAGGTGTGCACCTTTAAGAGGAACCGATAGTTGGCGAAAAGATTATCATCGCATTAATGCACCGTTACCTCGTTTACTCTTCTCCCGCAACTTCACAGATGCCATTTGATTTTGGATTGACTGAAAGGACCAAATGCACTTTAATTGTTGACACGTAACCAAGCAGTCAGCTGTTACAAATTATCTGGGTGTTCAGAAGCTGGTTGGCATGCTCCTTGGCACAACATCCTCGGATTGAAAAAGATGGCAGATAGCCGCCACTTAGCCGAGGTAATGCGATTACAGAATAGGAACACATCTAATTACTTGCAAACAAATTGTGCTAATGTGGATGAGTAAGCAAAGGATATTGAATTTGGTCTAAGTGGAAAGTTGGGAAAAAAGAAAGAACAAACTTGATACAAACACGGACCTCTCATAGGTTACCCACTCAATTCGAAACGCTTCAAAGAAACACCACTCTGATAATCTGTGGAAAGCCAGCATCGACTGTAGGAGTGTATGGGCTAAAATCACCTAAAAATACTCCGTCCAATTCACTTCTTTTGATGCCATAAGGTATGGGACGGAATTTTTCAAACCAAAAAAAACACATTGAAATGTTTGTCTTTTATGAGAGTAAATGCGTATTTGGCTGGCATAGCCACTTTTGGGATTAAGATACGCCTACTAGATGAGGCTTCTTTGAAGCAAATAGGATAAGAAGTAAGTCCCGACATTAAGTAATCCTTTGAACATGGACTGAGGCCATAGTACTTTTTATAATCCACGAGTAATGCTTTCCTATTTGGCAATCAAAGTGGAGAATTTTCCCTGCCATTTGGTTGGGCGCAAAAGGCAAACGCAGTGGGTCACCACATCCCTTGTTAGTAAATACGGAAGCTTTTATGGTTTAGGCAGAAATTCTTTGACGATTATTTACGGACTACTTGGCTTAAAAGATGATTGCTGGATTATAAAAAAGGAAAATCTAACTTCAGCTACCTTTGCCACTTATTAAACTGGTGTGACGCTGACCTGAGCCTACACATCTTGGAGGTGTCGTAGTTAATCAAGTATAGGCAACAGGGAACAACCGATATCATGTTGAAGCAGTAAACCGGTTGTTTCGCGGTATTCTTCTTAAATATTGTCAGGTTAGTCGGGAAGAAATGTTTGCTTGTCAAGGTGATTCGATACTTCAACAATGGACCACACGACCGTGTTCAAATTTTCGAATTTATCCATTAGATAACTAGTATGGGAAGATATCGTACCAGAATGGATGATGAGACTATTCACACTCGACACAACCTGAAACCAAGCGACCCAGAGGATCGAACTTCCATTACTGTACTTATTCCAACCCGGAATCTCCCTGGCTCCCCAGAGTTGAACCCCATAGATAATTGTGCTCGAGGCTTCATTGCAAAGTCTAACCGAAGGCAAGTTCGCAAGACTATGACTTTGTCGATGTTTACTACTGAGGCCGTCATGGCAAGTTGTGCCAAGCCCTCCAGTAGGACAAATGCAGGCACTTTAGAAGCAGGATTGAGGCAATTGGAAGCTAGTTGTGGAATTTTATAAACACGAAGCTCTTCCTCGGCTCTTTTCTCCTTAGTTTTTTTATACAATCTCCAAGGTGTCGCAATTTCAGAACAATACCTGCGGTACCGATTCTGTCGGACTAAAAAATGCTTATCTCAAGGAATCGTTCGCTCTTCTTATTAAAAAAGCAATGGCTTACGAACCTTAATATAAGACTTGTGCATAGCAGCACGACCCTCACGACTTACTTGAATGATGACAATTCAGAAAGTGGGGAGGAATTACTCAGGTAAGCTATTTTATAATTGGAGAATATTTACGGGTCGCTTTTGTGGAAAACTCAAATCCCTCTCTCTTGGCGATTGGGCGAAAGGAAAGTTTTGCCCACTGCTAAGAAAACCTTGGATTTTTAACCTACTTTGAAATTATTATAATTTTCCCGATTTCAAGCAATGTCCCTGAGGTCCTAATTATCTTCCCACATAACTTCTACCTAGCGCAAATAGTATTTTGGCATAATTTACTTTGATAACTTTTAATCTCTTGATATTCATGGGGGAAGTCATATCATTACCAAAAGAACTATAAACGCTTGAATGTGTCTAGCAAAAGTGGGAACCGGGTTCTCAGGTAAAAGAACTAACAGGAATACTGAGACCCTATAACAAAGACCCATTATAATTTACCGCATAAAAGCCCATTTAAAATGGGTGTCCAACCATTACGTGTCACATCAGTTCTGTGATCCATAAAACGTTGAAATCACATAAAATGGATATCAATTTCATTCAAGGAATCGTTGATAGAACTATGAAGATGCCTTTCATGGCCGCAGCGATGAACTTGGGCAAACGAACATTCGCATCTGATGCCAAAAGATGCTGACAAAAGCTTTTATTGTTGGCTGAATAATTTGATGGGAACTCTACTGTAGCGTGCGCCTATACGCTCGCGACCTTTCGGAGCCTTAAAGTACACACAGGTCACTATTCAATCCTACTTTCCCCCGGGCGCGTCTACTGTGCCATAAAGCGGAGTTAAGCGTACCATCAAAATTTTCTGCCACTTCAGGTCTGTTATTTGCAACATCTGTATTCATTTGGTGAGAAAACGCGGTCAAGTGGCAAGCAGACCGCAGTACTTCAATAAAGGGCAGCTGGACTCTACCATAGAACACAGAAGGGGATAAGCTCCTTGCTTCCCCTCGCCCCCTCTTGAGTGATGCGCCACTTGGAGGAACCTATTAGCAAGAGTAATGGACGAAAAAGAAAGCGAGGAATTCGTTGAATTAATGCGGAATAAAGCCGTTCATCATTAACGACTTTTTACCAAGTGTGCATTAATTAAGTGCTAATTGTTTCAAGTCATCACTGTGGAGAGGATTCTCCGATGGGGTCAAAATCAAGTCAGGTTGGGGAATCAAGGGTATGGTTTTTAAGACGGCGTATGTTTTGAATAGTTTCTGTGAAGTGTTGCATTTAGGGGCATTGTTGATTTGCGTACTGTCTTAAGACAAGAAAGCCACAGGTCGTCGATCATGTTATCCATTTTTGGGAAAAAGACCTCACGGAAATTCCAGGATGCTTAGCATCAAAATCAAAAACACTTCTTAATTAGTGGTATGACGCTACGCATCATTTACGCGCCTCTTTAGAATAAGAGAGTTCCAGAGTTTGGAATATCCTCGGAATGGAAGCAAAAACCAGATTATCCGAAACAGGAGGAAATTTGCTGGATAAATAGAACTCTGGAAATTGGGCGATCTTATGGGTGTTCACATTGATTCTTTGAAAACACGGTTTCAAGCGTATGATGGGACAAACGAACGGTTCAGGGATAAATGTACGAATAAAAAGCTGTTAGAACAGGTGGGTGGAACGATGGTTTTATGAGTTAGTGAATAGCCAAGAAATTGGGAAATTTATCGAATAGCTGATAATTACGAAGATAAAACGAACATGGACAAACGTCAAGAAACCGAATAAAAGGGTTAGAGGGACGAATGAACAGTGAGGGCATAACCAGACCGCTTAGCTAGGTGAGCAAGTGAATAGACAGACAGGTGAATAGATTAATAAATGAATGAGTGGAGGAGTAAATGATTGCTTTAATGAAAGGAACGAGCAGGCACCAGTACCGGTTGCCTTCGTACACCCAAACAGACGGTTGGTGACTCGAATACATGGCATTCCCAGAGTGACTGCCCTGTTCATCCGCCCTGTGCGTTACTTACTGATGAACCAGGGCTGAGTAATATCTTGCAAATTGCTAATGATGCATTCGGGGCTGACACGTGCCAGCCGGTTGCTAAGATGACGAGTGTGTGCATGTACGTGTGCGCATCTATTTGCTTCTTTGCCATTCACTCTCATCCATTGTGTTCAAGAGTAATTGCCACGCCAACTTTTTGTGATGATGAACAGAAGAAGGATCGCATCATGGTTGAAAGGAAATTACTGCCTGCAATACACTACCGAGTCAGCAGTCTTTGTGACCTATTACATTATGCGAGAAATGGAGTTCGCACTTAATTGTAGCTCTTCACAGATTCCCAAAGCGCCCTTCTGTAACACTTGTAGTGACGCAAGAAGAAATTTGGGGGTGGGATATTTACATGTGCAAAAGTGCAACTCCCAATCGTCAAGTTAGGCTGCTTATTTAGGGATGAGCGAAGTGATTAAAACAAGACCAAGAATAACCGACGAAGCTACAGGATGATCATTTGAACCTGCTTAGACTGTAGAGCTTCACTTAATGGAAGTTACTCAGAGCCGAGATCTAGGCTTTTAACTCACCGAAACACCGGGGCATTCAAATAAGGGGAGCCTGCAACAATTGCTTTTTACGAAAATAACTCCTCACCATAAAACTGTCCGACGAAATTGGCAAGTGTAGAAGAAAAGTGGGACGAACTTCAGTTATCCACGAAAGAAAGCATAAAAAGCAGTTGACCTAAAGAACTACAGCATACTTCTACAAACACGGAGTTCTATTTTCATAAGGGCTAGTGATAGTTTACGATACACTGACTACGGGTTGTGTTTTGCCTCGCTTGTCCCTGTACTGGAGTAGGATAATAACCCTGAAAAGGACAGCCAGATAATGACAATTGTGGACTGCAGCAACAGAGAATGCATTTAGCTGAGATGCATGTGCAATATTGTTTCCTGAGAGATGTCTGACCGCACTCCGCCCATTTGCTGAAGGTCGACGGATAAACATGCTTAATGCCTAGATAGATTTCGTCTCTTGACAATTCCAATTCTAAATGCATTTTAATAGGTAAGCAACCTGTCAATGATAGAGCGTTTAAACTCTTGTGACAGCTTCCGGTCCTACTAATGCAATTTGGCAAGTGTTTTCATGTGACCACCGGGAGCAAAGAAAGCAGGTTGTTGCACCAGGTTTCAAGTGCCAGCAGATGCTTTCTTTTTGAGGCTGGAGGAAGGAGAGCCTGGGAATAAGTTTTAAAGATGTTTAAGAAATCTTGTCATTAATCCAGGTGAATGGCCTTACTCACTCACTCACCCACTCACTCACCACTCATCAAAATTGTTTATTTACCTCTCTAACTGAAGAAGCATCGTAGAGAGGCTGCATTTTTACATCTTTTGTCTTCACTAATCACCTGAAGGGCACTTGTCTCCCTTGGCGTGCAGTCGTTTCGACATGAAAATCCTAAAATTGCTACCCCATTCCACACATTTCCAAATCAGCTTATGGTTTTGGGTTGTTAAGAGTCTCTGCATCACTCGCTTAGGGGTGGAAACTCACTCTCGATATTAAAAGAAGGGTCGCAGATACTAAAACAAATGCGAAGCAGATTTGTGTTGACACTTTTGCTCCGGCATTTTCGTTGATTGCCTGGAGGAAGTTAGTGAATTCGGGAGGCCTAACTTAATCGTAGCATAAAGTGCGCGGAGCCATTCTAGAGCCCTGCTTTTTTAGGAAAACCTGTCCCAGGTATGACTGTGTGTAGTGCAATGTGATTTCGAGGTACTCCTCAAAATGTGACTGAACAGAATCCTCTATGCCTTTATTAGTCAGCGAAAAGACGCCAGCTTTTCCGATATCACGATGCATGCGGATGCAAATAAGAAAAGGGGGAACCGTCGTGGCACTAGCATTGCCACCACCTGCAAAATGGCAGACGAAGCCCCATTAATCAGGCATCCACGGCCCCCTTCGCCCCACCTTCCCCTTAGCGTGGTATCGCGCGTGTGGGAAGGTTTGTGGGAGAAAAACTTTTATCCCTCAACGGCTGATTGTCGTGGCGATGAATGATGAAAGCCTTGTTTGATAGGTAGAGCTAACACCTGTCGGATGTCTCCATCGTCCGCTTTAAGTCAAAAATGGATCCCTATGATCACGGCAGCCATTGCGGAATTTATCAATCCTCAATATTGTTACCACTGGCCTCTGAAACACCGACGGTGTTTGTCATGGGTGGCGGAGATGCATGGAGCAGATGTCAAGTTCAACCAGAGTGACAAGAAATTTGTAAGCATTGACATGACTCATCTCGACGAGGACCGTATGAAAATAATAACTGATACCGACTGTCAACTAACAATTTTCATTCAGTGGAAAGGGTTACCATACACTTGTTTTTCACCATCGATAAATAAAATTGTCTCACGCAACCCAACAAAAGGTTGATTGCGAGGTTCTCTTTAAAATAAAAGATGAGATCCAAGACGGACTCCCATTCAAATTATATCTTTTTGAGGGAAATAGAAGGGTGTTACATACCGAAAACAAATCCATAGCTGATACATCCCAGTAGGGTAAGAAGAGGAGCGTAGGTTCGCAGCATGACGAATCGATAAATCGATATAGCCCCCGCGAGACCCTTAAGCTGAGCTCAGTTAGACCGGTGAATTAATTTTGGCCACCCATTAATAGGGCGTTGTGGCCGCGTGCTTATCGGTGGTGTGCGCAGCGCGCGCAAACGTGCAGGCCAGACAATTGGACCAATCCACGTGCGATGGATGTGCCATCACGTTCTCATTGGCTGATTGGCATTCGAATTTGATTGAATGAGTCTGATAGAGAGCACTGACGCGGCGCTGGAAGGGATATCAATTTGCTAAAGGAATCAGCAGTTTCTCAATGCTGGCTTTTTTGGCCTTTGTTGAAGGATTTTAAGAAGTACCAAATCTAGTTCATGTACTCTCGTGTTCAAAGTATATTCCTTTAAAATAGTCAGGACACCTGTAGAGGTTTTTATTTTCCCTTTTCTAATCAGAAGTGTTCCTTTTGCGATTTTCTAAATCTTAAGGAGGTCTGTACTAAGGTTTCTACCTCTTCGTTTAGAGTTCGCAAAGCGCAGAAATCAATTATTGCTATGCTCCGAGTAAAGTGCCTCCTTTTTGCGTCAGTGCCACCATAGGGCCATAGGGCCATTTATCGAGGTGGTCCTTACACCTGTATGATGCCGCGGTTGTTTAATGAGGAGTTTTGGCCCGTATTTTTACTGCTCTTCTGCCTCTTTTACAATGGTTTTATGCGCCATCTTGCCGACTAGTTTCATGCTAAATCTTTGGAATGCCAGTGATACCACTCATATTCTTCTCTTGGGTTAGATTGTGGCACGTACGCCTCGCTGCGCTAATACCACTGTTGTGCTTTACTTATTAGGTCCATTTGTGAGTGACCAAAAAGGCTTGCGGAATATTGTGCATAAATAAAGCAAATTCTCTTCCCTTACATTGCAACACCTAGTCGTGGTTACATTATGGCCCAAACAGATTATTCAATCTTGCCGAATGACAGATTTGTTCACAAGAGTTAAGTTCTCAATAAGGTAGTTCCTCCACTCGGTCAGGTGGGATCGAGGCCTACCACTCAAGCATCATCTACCTTACGATTTGTCCCACTACATCCGCTCTATTTGACTGGACGGTGCTTATGATTCCTTCCAAATGGCTGCCTACTTGGTGAATATTTGACTTTAAGCTGCATCCAACAGCTGTCGACCATTTATCTCACAAAGCGGTTTCAGCTTTTCTAGCTCATCCAGCAGTCCACCTCCTTTGGCCGTATTAAAACGGTTAATGCCACAACCACATCCGACCTTGGCGATAACTAAAACAAAGGTTGCGAGAAATTCGATTATTTACTTTTGGTTTTTTTATTAGACATCCCGCTTGAAGCATTAAAATCACCATTCAGAGCGGAACTTTCAAAAACACCAAATGGAATTGAAGCCACCGTATTGCCCCACACATCATAGCAGTAAAATATCGTGAAGGTACTTCTAATTGTTCTAATGTGGCACTAAGTGATTCCAACTTAGTTCACTCCCCTTTAATTAAGTATGTCACGGATGCGTGACGTGTGGGTTCAGGCGTAATACTCAGGACAGCATATGCCTGCTACACACTGATTAAACTATTCATATTTCAATTAGCCGGAAGTAGGCGCTGCTTGGAATTGAATTTTGAGATTATGCCAACTTGTGCAAATTCACACCTTTTAAGACAATTAGAGGAACACGGTGGTGATTTAATGAGGTTTAGGCTGTACAGCTTTTGGGTATGCAGTTTACGCAGTAGTAAACAATGCTGGCTCCATTTCAATGCCGGCTTTCTGTCACCTGCTTGTTTTTCGTCGAATTTCCGAGTGAAATTTCCAAGCGCATTAGGACGACCTAGGGCCAGACAATGAGTAGACATCAATTATTGATAACTTATGTAGTGCAAGTTCAGGTCTCGGTATTCACCAATCCAAGTGCCTCAAGGCTGTTTTGATAGACAGCTAGACAGACAGAGCAGGAAACTCTCAATTTTAGCGCCTAATTAATAGGTTGGCCTCACCCAATTCATGCGAATAGTTTGTTGGGTAGAGGTGATTTGCATATCCAGGGAAGAACACATTTTGTAAGCTCTGTCAAATCAAGATAAATTGACAGAGAATGCTGTGAAAATTGGAGTCTATGCAAATGGCTAAAGTTGGTTCGACTGTATCGCCTTGAGACTGCTATGGCGACGAAGGAAGGCATAATACTTGGGCAGAATATGTGTTGTCGAGGGGCCACTGGCATGGCTTAGAGATCGGGCAACCCGATGGGGGTGCATTGGCGGAACCCTAGGTGGCCCGTTGTCAAAGTAGAGAGATGAAAAAAACTACCAACTTAGTACATAACTGTAGGCCATGTTTTGAGATTCAGCCTACTTTGAATTGGGCATTTCAGAACAATTAATCTAGAGCGTACAACTCATCTTTGAACCTAACGACGTGGAGTTGCTGGGTCATATTACGTCTTACTTTTGTTCACCAACCTTGTCTTTCAGGAAATGTCCAGATGTTTTGGTATTTGATAATATTGTGCAATTTGTAATAGCTAAGCTAATTATGACCTGACCCTAACCTCTTGAACTTTTGATGATTTTGCAGAATGTAGTTGGATTTTAAGTCCCAATTGAAAGGAACTTTTATCATTCACCCTTAATGATAGTGACAGTGACAAATTTTGCTTATTCAAATCTATTGTTCCCTGTAAAAAGAAGCAGCAAGAAGAATAGGAAACAAGAAAGTAATTGGGTACAATGGCGGCTTGTTGAATTTGGATGTAAATTTTTGGGTAAAAGTGTACACCAATTTTTGCTCTCACAATCAGAAGGTGAAATGTATTTCGTGTGAGTCACATCACTCGTGATGCAGAAATTGGGATTAGATTGGATTGGATTGGATTGGATTGGAAGGGGGTTTGGGATTGAATAGAATGGGACGGGAGGAGATTAAGCGAAGGCGACACACACTGGCCGCGTAGACGACAGGCGCGGTGTCCCGTGTTCCGCGTCTAACGGGTTTTACACAGCCTATCGGCGCCTCTGAAGGGGTCTGTGCCTTATCCTTTCCGATGTAAACAATTGGGGAACCCACTTCAGCACTTAACAATGCAGAGAAGAGCATTTTTTGCAGTCCAAGTGTGCCCTCAAATCTCCTCCACAGATATCGTAAGGCTTGTGGATATGAGCGTAGCATTTTCTTAACCCTACGGAAAGGGAGGGGACTTTTGACTACGGCGTGGATGCAGCTGCATAACGCCATCGTTGAGATGGAACCTAGAAAGACTGCTGCCTAGTACCCATCACGTATTCAGCATGCCCTACAAGACTCCCTGTAATTGGCCTTTTGCGCCGAAAACCGAACATGACAGGAGTGCAGATGGTAACATTGATGCAGTTTCTATGAGAGCCGGAATTGATTTGCAGGATTATTTACTCTTCTTACAAAGTGAGACTAAAGAAAGTAGTAGTTGTTAAGTGGCTGCGTATTTCTGACGTTGGCAAATTTATCTCTTCTTTGGTGCTCTAGACGCATCCCATGGGAAAATAGAAAATGTGATGGATAAGAAAAAAATGGTCCTGTTTTTCTCGAGGACTTGTGCTTACAAATTAATTGAAATTTTAGCATCCTGAGTCCTCTCCGAAGTCGCAACAAGCTAAAGTACTGTGGAAAAACACATATTACTAATGTACAGAAGAACTATAAGGCTCCTGGTGTGAAAGTGAAGCGCCCGCGTAGTCCAACACACAGTTAAACAAAGTATCGAACCATTACCTGGACACTAGCCTTTTTTGAGCATCGTCTCTGGTGTTTCCATCGCTCAACCTCTCGTGCCCACTTTCACAACGTAGCCAATGCGAACCGGAGTTGTTAGTCATAAGGCGATGGACTTGATAGCAGAGGCTTGATAAAAGAAAAGTCTCACCAGAGCTTCCAAGAGCTTACGTAGAGGGCCAATTTACTCCTTACCACTTTGCTCTCACTTCAGTGCTTCTCAGTTGTCTGTCCACCTGGATTCCAATCACCCAGTCATCTACATATAGATGCCGTGGTCAACACCATAATGAACTTTTTCAAATTGTTCAAGTCTGATTTTGCTTCATTTCGTAATAGTCTTCATGCAAAATGCGGATTTGAAGTAACTGTTAGGGATAAAAGGCTTTTTAACCCTCGTTGTTAGGAAGCTTCGCAGATTTGCTCACCCACTATATCAACCCTTCTGCAGTGTCATAAAGTCTTTTAATTCACTTGTTGAAGTGAGGCTATTTGTCCTTTTGGATCAAATTTGTTTGCCACTACCACCAGTGTTACGTACCGACTCGTTCGTGAAGTCGCAATAAACCAAATCGCTATGAAAGGGCCTGCACAGCTAGCTTTTAGGAGAGCTGAGAGGCTGCTGCCATGACGCAGAGTGGAAGTCCCACCTGTAGAGACTAAAATGTCTGCATTGTACGACAAAGTTAAAACGATTATCAGATCACTTGAGCACCAGTACTCTCGACTAAGTGCCAGAGTTACTTCCGCGAACGTCATAATACACATGGATGGATTGGCAGACGAGCTGCATGCGCTGAACATCATAGCACTACCGTGGAGGTCGAGTGTTGGGAGATTGAAAGGGTCTGCGTAACTTTGTGTGCAGTTCAAGTAAAGGTCACCCTGCTACAACATTGGTTTTATGTGTACAGGAATAGCTTCTGGCCGGCCAGACGGAAAATCACAACTTTTTTTTGAGTTTGTTTTTTCTCATCGACAAAAACCTCAAGTGGTCGCAGCATTTTGCCCAGCTGGGGAGTCTGCCTGTGAGTCGCAGTAATTGCACCTTTGCATTACTACAATTGACTTCTCAGGAATCTGACCTTTAGCAACGCTAAGCAAAAAGGTTTTTCGTTATGGCTGGGAAATCTATTTGTCTCCAATAGTCTGTTTTGCAGTATAAAATATGGCTGTTTTATAGGTGGTCTACTTCCTGTAATTAGACTGCCACCGTCCCAGCGATTCCTACTACAATGGTTAATTCTTCGCCTTTTTAAGTGCCACACACATTTCCTCAAGCAAAGAGACGGGCTGGCAAAAACTTCAGATCTATTTAATTATGGCTTTTTAATGGAGACAGAATAAGGTAATACGAAGGTAATGCCCCCATTGGGAAAATTCTGTTCCATTAAATAAACGGCTTTTTCAGACTCTTCCAAGCGGAAACTAACCTCTCAAAAGTAACATCGACGCACATAAATTGCATTTGAGATTCACTTTGCAATGGCAAGTTTTGACACGCCTATTGCGTGGTTAATACAAAGCTTTGGCAAAGAATAATGCTGCCAAGGGAAGGTTGAACTGACTCTTAGCCTCGGCTGTCCTAATTCTTATCTATTCTTCTATGGCAAAACGAAGAAAAACGACAAGAGTCTGAAGGTCTGTTTTGCGGCCGCCTTTAGTGCAAATCTATTTACATAAATGGTCTCAATTCTGTGGTGTTTCGAAGGTGTGACTTTTGCATGATTTATGTGTAGCTTGACTTTGTCGTGTCTCTCCAAAGTGAATTTGAATTATACCAACTTTGTGGTTTTTTAGACGGAAATGTGACCATCCTCAAGTCGCTTCAAGTGCTTCTTATTTTTTTTGTCGGTTCACATGTGAATTTTAATTGCAGTGGTTTACTTCGAAAAAGAGATGAGAATATGGAATGCCACTGAGCTGTCTCCACTAATACAGAGTCAAAACACTCAGCCCATGCCAATAGCCACTCCTCTTCCTTGAGGACTGATACGTCTTCAGAGGTGATTCAAGATACTACTTAGATGACAGTGGTCAATAAATTGAGTACAAAAACACACAAACCTTGGTTTTTTTGACGGAAATTCACCCAGGTACATCACAGGCATGCCTCTGTTGTGGAACTCGAGTTAAACGACATTAAGTTCACATAGTAGTCAATAGTAAAACGGAACTAGATTCCATTGAATGCTTTCCAAGCAGAGCAATTTGTGCCTTAGCCTGACAGCATGGTATTCCCTTATTTCTCATTGTTTTTTTGGCTACTTTGTACGCCAATTATAATTGACACGGGAAATACACGTGTTGCAGAACCTCATTCAGCCTTCACTAGTATTCCTCAACTAAATCTTTTTCAATGCAATTCACCTGTAAAAGAATGGAGTAGCTAGGATTGGGTTATGACTAATGTAAGAGGCAGCATTCTTCATTCCTGCCCCAATTCATAGGAAGATTCATGGCAACTAAAACCAGAAGAATGCCCCGGGGAGTACTAAGAAGGGCAGTCAGAAGCTGAGGAACTGTGTTTTAGGAATACATTAATCTCGATGGCACATCTAATTGCTCGGACTCTTTAGTCCCTTGTGGTTCTACTATTAAAGTGGTGGCAAAAGACTTTCTGGCCAGTTGCTTCAGCCAATGCGAGAAGGCGTATGATCCCATTGTCAAAGGAGTGTCTCATCGGCTTCCATAAAATTACAGTTTTATCCTCTTTGTGAAAGGCACGTAAGGAATTTGCTGCTAGTGCGATCCACACGGCATTCCTTAATCGCAAAAAAATTTGACTTAAAGTAGAGTCGGATATTAGAATACGTGCTTTGAAGTGCTCATTTCTCCTCTTTTCACCTATTAAAAGCATGACGAGCCTGTTGTCATATAAATACAGCACTTTTGAGTCTCGTAACTGTCAGGACAAATATGGACACACTACAGAACGTAAGATTAGGGCAATAAATAAAGGTGGTTTCGTCTTCTGTTGGGAGTTTTCACTGTATCAACCATCCACAAAATCCATTTTCATCGTGGAAAGCTTAGGGTATGGCACGCATGCAATAAGATCGGAATTTTTGCCGAGGTGGTTCACTGTTCCCCATAGTAATAACATCTGTGCTTATGCAGATAAGAAGCACAGGAGCCTAGATAGAACATTATTGGAAATATTGGGGAGGATTGACAGCCCGCTAACGGAAATGGTGTTAAAAAACGTCGTACCACTTTGATTGCTGCTGCCATCGGAGTAGATTAAAGAGTTCGAGTGGAAAGGGATACTTCTGTAAGTTGAAGTAGTGCTATTGAACTGCAATAAAGTCGAATTTTGTTTCGAAACCGGGATACCAACTTCGCTACTATGTTACTGGACGCGATGGCCGAAATTCGTTGGTAGACACGAACCTCTTCCCCTTGTACTAATCACTTTTTACCACCCACATAACTTGGCATTGACACAATCTGCTGCTGAATGAAATAGAGGGTATTTCAATGGGCTAGGCCTTTCAAAAGTACCTTTTCTAAGTTGCATGACTAATTCTGCAACATCCAGAGCATTGATCATTTAAACTTGATGCGTTTTAAGGCTACCGTTCCCATGGGCTCAGAACTTCTCTTTTACTTAAATTTTTCTTCCCAGTGCTTTTGAAGGGTAAAAGATTTTGTACAAATGGTTAATCATGGCATTCTTTTCGCACTCTATGACTCTACTGACAAGTAGGTTTCGTCACATCAAATAAAGTATCAGACTTTCGTGATAGATCCAAGCACACCTTCTACGACCAAATATTTTATTTCTAATGCAGAAGTCGATTCTTTGTCTGTAGAATTTTAAGTCATGACACACAGGCAGTGCTGTTTCCCTTTAACAAAACCTTAATTCCTTAAGCACCTATAAATAAGATCGTTGTCTTTTAATTCTTCACCTTTACCTCCAAACTACTGGTGAATTTTTCTGTTAAATTTAAGCCGCAAAAGCAAGTTGGATTAAATTTCTTCTCCATTGCTGGAAGTCGGGTGTTCAAAATTTGGCCTGCGTTGTCACAGGAAATATGTGACTTTTGCATGCTCATGAGGCTTTTGAAAAAGCGAAAAGGTGTAGCGAAATACTCGAGTCATTACAAACTTTCGTTTGGCGGAGCTGGCAAAATGAATGCCATTGTCTAGAGTAAAGCCTTGTAAGACAAATTTGGATACATGCAGTGCTCTACATTACGGATCCGCATAGAATGAAGTGGCCATGTTCTAAAGCTTGCCTGCCTTCCGAATCCAATCTGCATAATCATCCTGTATAGTACCTGGAGAGAGTTTTGATGCGATAATATAAAGTACTACCCATGGAAAATTTAAACATGTTTCTGGTGACAAAATCACTCAAATACGACTGGATGCCATAGAGTAGGGAATGCCGAATCGCTGTAGGTCTAAATATTATGATAGGACTTGTTGAGAGCAGGCTTCATTATTATTGGGCACCCTCAGGCCCTTTATTCACTCTCCACCCAACGTACCCACGGACCCAATTCATCCCTACAAGACATCAAGATGTATGCGTGAGAGTGTGTCGGGTGTGCGCTAGATGCAAATGTTCATTAATAAATTGTTTAGTTACCGAAAGTCAAGCAATCGCGACTAAGATCCACCTACTCGACGCAACACGATACAACTCGAACGTGTGGACTGAAATGCTTTCTTCTCAGAAATAGTTAGGGCTGGTGATTCAGGCAAAAGAACTTCCTATTTCTATTCTCACAAGTCGGAACAAGACTTCATACCGCATACCGCACATTGCAGGTCGTGTACTGCTAACTCCAAGTCGCATACCGCATACCACATCTTACTTACGATAGGAAGGTGAAAATGTGATACAACCTCACCCCTATTCTTATCACCATCTCCATCCACATCCTGTTCACCATTTTACCTTGTTGATGATAATCACAAATTTTTTGGCAAAAGTGTCAAATAATCACTCATGTTGATATGGAATTGGCAATGGCAAGGGAAATGTAGATTAGTCAGAATTAGAGGTAGTTAAGGGCGAAGTATTCACAAAAGTGGAAAGCACTGCAAACTTGAGACTAGGTATGGAGGAATTGTTACATGGTTGCCCAACTGCTTTCTTTGGAAGTGTTTCGAGAAGTTATGGACTCAGTATCATCAGTATCATACCTTCGATGGAAAAGGTGTTCGAAGAAGCCTAAACGAATTCACGCTACCTATGACGTAATCTGCTTCACGTCCCGTCTCGAATTTTCTTGAATTAAAAAGACCATTCTTGGTTGCCTTGAGATTACATCAAGGCACTGGCATGCCAAACCTCAATCCACTTGTCAAGTTGTCAAAGCATTGGAATCTCTTGTCAATAACTACCTCCTTTACTCATCTCAATTCATCGTATGCACTGTGACAAGCTCGCCCAGTGGACTGACACTGCAAAGCAGGGCTCCAGTTTCCTTCCTTTTTTAGAACACTGAGGTCGGTTGCCACTGGTTGCAATCTAGATACATTTTTAGGCGGTTGATGTTTATTTGGTTAGGCACCACATACGGGGCTTATGAGACAGGATCCATTTTTTGTGGCATTAGATCTTTATCTTCCTTAAAAATTCATCGGATAAGTCCAAAGCATCGCCAATGCAATGGTGGCAAATTAATGACACCCTTTGGGGTAGGGCTCAATGTCTCAACGTCAAGTAGGCAAAATAGCAGAAAACAGTGTCAATGTTAAAAAAGGCAGAATCATTCCCTGAAGTTGCATCATCGTGTCACCTCGAACTTTCAAGCTTCCAGACCAATTCGTTTGGGAGGTCACCAAAGTGCATTAATATGACATTATGCTTTAGGAGCAGTTGGGGCACTTTTTGATCTCCACTAACTCCACATTTCCCAAGTTACTTAAACAGATTTTCTTTGTAGCAAGTTGGGGACTTATTTCCTGGAAAAAAAATATTACCGACCAGAATATGGCACTTTATGATGAGGATGTTGGCTATACTATCCATAATCATTAAATGCACAATCAGCAACATATGGCCCTCTTAGTCAGGTCCTGGAGCACATAAAAATGCCATTATTACGGTTTAATCGGTTTCTTTAGTCAACTTCGGTAGAGTCAAAATATGACGTCGTTACAGACACTATGATACTCCGAGGAATGTGCTAGCTTCTTGGCACATTCTCCACCAATGGAACATAAATGCATTTCCCTTACCTTCTGTCGTAAAGCCGAGGTCACAAATATGTGACATTGTATGATAGCTGATTGCATCAACTCGTGTAACAAACGCATTAATTGAAGTTAGGGCAAAGAAATTGGAAGTGGGATGGCCTTCATCCGTAAATTGCATTCTCTATAGCCTTTGACCAGCGGTAGAGATGTCTAAGCCGTGGTGGTTGATAGTCCCCCAAACCATGATAGGAACCAAGCTAAAATCTTCGGAACTAAATGGCAAGACAAATGTTTGTTCCCTTTTATGTGGAACCAAAAAACATTCTTGATTGTTCCCACGCTCATACAGTTTGAGATCTTCCCAGTTCACCAAATCTTTGACTGACATTTACGTATTTCTCACGTCTGAAAGGGCGCCACTTTTACCTGATTTTTGTTCGCCACAGCCACATAAAGCAGAGAGAGCAGACGAGGGTAGCGACATGTCAACTGTTATCTACCTCCTCTCCCATCTTCTTCCTCTACCTGCATTAGTCATGAATGTCACTGAGGCCTAAAAAGTCGTATATGGGGAGAGGAGAAGGGTACCCAAATGCCTGTGACACCATGTTGACTAACGTTTGTCGGAAAGTTGACAGCCGGTAGCGGACTTCATCTGCGAGGCACCTACCCTGCCCGACCTCTCAGTCTGTTAAGGATACATTAAAACGAGATTTTTTTGCAACGCCTATTTATCCACGTGGGCTCTTTTGCCTTCGCGACCTCTACTACCTCCCTGGCGGCATGGTCTCCGGCCCAAGCCTGTATCCTCGCAGCCTTTCCCTCCCCCACTACGTCATGCTGACATGGTGTATTATAATGGGTGACTCAGGAAGCTTGAGTTTTTAAGTGATGAGTGTAAAACTAGTCCAATTTCTGGAAGGTACAGTTGGTTTTATTTTGTTAACATACCCCCTTGTCCTCAAAATTGAAAGCTGAACGCATAGTCCTTTCCTCATTCTACCGTTCGTTACGGTAGACCACATGCTAGTCTCTATTAAGCCTACAATCCTACTTACAGAGGACCGAAACGTGCTATAAACTTTGTTGACAAAAGCTCCTAATAGTCGCAGTTGGTTGCTGCCAGTCCCAACAACCGGGTTCTGTTGGAGGAGTTCGTCAAACAGCATACCTACCACACAAAGTTGGCGCTCCATGCCGTGGAATTGATGGGAATGCCTATTACTAACCTCCACAGAATGTTTTGGTCTCACCAGTAGCGGTAGCATCATTATCATTATCTCTATCAATTCCCCACACAGCGCTCCATAATTCTTAAATGCTCATTTTTTGGTGTACAGGGATTCGTATTCCCACGATTGCTTTGCTTCCTAATGTCCGCCGTAAAATACATCGGGATGAAATTGTGTCATACTGCATTAGCCTGAGCTGTGCACCAGCTCTAAAACATGTCCTGTGCATGCGTCTTCCGGTGGTAGGAGCTCTATATCCCCACTGCTGTGAGGTCATGACCTCAGCAGTGTGTCACACCGTGACACGAAATTTATGACACAGTAAGCTTATGACTGAGAGGCAGAGGGGAGGCGAGATAGTCTGCCCTTCAAGGTTGCTCATATCATTGGGAGATCGGAACTTGCGTAATAAAGTTGTCACAAAAGTAACACGAAGTTCATCTACATGAATGAAAACGAGTTGAAGGCTCAGCTGTTGTGCAAGCTTTGTTGTGAACTCTGTTTATCTATGCCTTGGCGATTGTTCTCTGTGGTAAAAGGTAGACTGGCGCATATAGCGGAAGGTAGTGAAGAGCTATGGCACGATCCGCAGTGAAGACTCATGAGGTAAAGAGATACTTTCTTAGGTGTAGCACTCAAAATGCGAGGAGATCTTAACTATTCATATTTTGCAAACTTCTGTGATATCTTTACTTACTTTAGATTACCTTCAACAACCCAAACGCTGATTTAAGGTGTTATGACCATTGAATATGATGGCAAAATCAGTCATGCCCCTATCTCATCTAGCTTGTTTGCACTAGCAACAATAAATAGAATGTCTTCGTAGTCTCTCTGCAGATATGTCTTAAGAATAACAATTGGTTCTCCTGTTTACTTCTCCCAGGTCTAATTTACCCTCAAAAGGCATCAATTTCCCATCCCCTCCTCTTCCCTTAAACAAGCATTTTCTTTTACCTTCGATAAAAACTTCCCATCCCCTTGCGGTGCCAATGATGTTTAGAGGAGCAGAGAACTACTTAGTGTTGCTTCGATCTTTCCTCTCTTTCCTTGCCTGAAGCAGTAATCGACTTTTTGAACCTCATTTTCTCCTATATACCATAAACCAAAAAACGAGGCATTGCATACAATTACAGGTGCAACCTTTGTTGACTCAGTTTTCTGGGTTGAAAGATTGTAAAATTCACACACGGAAGCTGAGAGAGGACTTACGTATCATGAGGTCTCGTAAACTTCCTAAAAAGTTGCCAATTTTTTCGCTGTGAGCATGACCGCAAGCATAGGCCTGATGCGTGAGTCAGAAACTTTTCCCACCGGAAGAAAGTGCCAATGACAGCTCTAGAGTTTCAAGCCTGTAAATGTGTCGCTTTTAAAGAAAATTTACAATTATTTCATTACAATCAACGGATTCATCGGGTGGATAATGGGAATACACAGGTCCTCAGGTTACGGGTGGGCCTCAATTTACCCAAACAGTGAATTCCCCTTCATACAGCCCGAGTCAGTGCATTGGCAGGCTAATTGTAAACTTTGCGCAAATCTGATTAGCTAAACTAACTGTCAGTCTTTTCACGAATTTTTACTTAAATCTCCCGAAACTATGCATTAGTAAACATTACTGACAAGCTCTTCTTTAAGGGTTAGGAAGTGGGTACTTAGTTTATTCAGTTAGAAAGTTTTATTGCGGGTTTATATAGCAGAGTACTTCCCTAGTTAATTGGTTGTGTAACTGACCTACCATTTTCTGTATTTCGTGCATGTCTGAGTGTTCCTTATGGGTGAGTAGGTATGAAATCCGTCTTAGAGCGGATGCCAGTGACCCCTGAGGAAGAAACAACATCTGAGGCAATGTAACCCCCCTTGCCCCGAACACTCTTATGCCAGCTATTCAATTAGAGATATTCTACCCTGACCGATGCGCTCGTTTTATGAGTTTGAAGATGATGATGGAAGAGAGGAATAATGAACCTGTTATACTGTCACCCTTTTTAATTGAAGGCGCTTCCTTGCAGTTTTACGTGAATTATTTTGAACTTTGAAGTGTCGCTTGCCTTATTCCAAATGGCTGGAAGGGATGAAAATGACATTTTTTAAACCCCGAAGATGTGATTATGCATTTGGACACAACTCAAAATACTTCTTTAATAATCAAGTCTGACTATTTGTTTGTGAATCAAGGACAGTTCTTTAAACTTGCGCAGTTTTTTTGCAAACAAAGCGTTCTGTTTGAATTATTTACAGCCATTAGCTACTGTTTCGTGCTGTAGCAGTCGGACAAATTTATGCTAAGGATATGAGCAGTGGATGAATGCAACGTAATGTAGTCAGAAAATGGTAGATTTTCATGCTCACCTGGAAGTGCCGCTGCATAATTAAGCGAATGCAACTGCAAAGTACGAAAAATATTTTCTTACACTTTTTTCATTCTGCATTAGTGGGTGGATTCGAATGTATTAGGTAAGACATCTCCCTATCATGAGATGTTTTGGTGAATGCAGTGGAGCGTAATTATCAGGGCATTGAAAAAGTTTCTCAGGTTTTTGTTAGGCACCCCAAGAAGGCATAATAGGTGGGTAGAATGTGTATTGTCGATGTAGAAAAGAGTTTGAGGCTACTGGCATGACAGGGAGGCCAGACGTGGCTTAAAGTGGCCTTCAATCAAAACAGGGAGTTAAAAGGTCTGTTACAGTGTTGCATTGGTTGGCTGAAATACAGATAGTAACTCGAACGCACGGGGTATAAAGTGTAGGTGTGGATCAATCTGTCGGAACAGTGCCCTCTGTTGAGTTCATTGCTATTTCCCGCATCCTTTGAGTCCACACACCGTTTATGAGAATTTTCACTGCAGACTCAGCAATCACGACCACGATCTACCTGCTCTATGCATGATGACGCAACCTGAACGTAAGGAATAAAACGCTCTCTTCTCAGGAACGGTCGGGACTGGGGATTGTAGAAAAAAAGAGTTTCATCTTTCGATTCTTATAAGGTTAACCACGATTTCACTCTGTTTTATTGCATATCGCTTACCATATTTTTATTCTGTACCACTTCTCGTATGTCACATCTTAATTAGGGCAGGAGAGAGAAGGGAAGATACCACATCACCTGTGTCCTCCTCCTCATCCACCGTATTCTCCTGATGGTATTCCTCCAAGCGTTGATGATCCCACAGTCTTGGCGGAGAGTCCGACAAATCGCATTTGATGCCATGCAAAGGAAGCAGAATGAGCCGTCGAGGGGAAGTGAAGTTAAGACCGGGTCAGAAGCAGCCACAGGCAAAACATTGTGGGAGCAGAAAACGCTTGCAAATTTGTATCTCGTTTAGAAAAACTGGTGGATTGTAGTACTAGCTATTTTTCTCGTCGTTTTTTTGAACTAAGTCGTCAGAAGTTCTTGCTGATAATTAATTTAGTAAATTTTATTCCCCTAACTTTCATCTAAATGCAGACTTAACTTGAGTGGTCAAATAGATAAGCCTCTTGAAGCTCCAACAATAAAGCGTTTGTAAGTGGGTGGGTGCTATGGAATCGGTTCAATAGATGACAGCTTTCACTAGAGATGCAGCGGTTTCGTGGTCCTGGTAAAAAAAGGAGACAAATGTGCAACACCCTTTTCAAAAGGCTAAATACCCCACTGCCAAACGATAAATCGCAACAGCTCCAATATCTTCTTTGGCGCCTCTTTATCCCCACTTACTAACGTAGTATTTTGAACCGGTTAAAGCTTGTACTAACTGGTATGAATGAGAAGAGAGTCCTGCTAGAGGTGTCTGCAACTTTAGTAAGAGGAGGGCAGTGCTCTAGCTCAGTTCCACTTGAATGGCTTATCTCCTGCCGAGGCATCCTAGCTCCACTGATAAACGTTCGAAAATCACGACAAGGCCACTAGTTACCATAGCCAAGCGTAACTGGGGTCACCGACTTAGACGCGACCCCCACATCACAGAGGTCTTCATTACTTATCCGTTTGTAGCCTTAACAGGATCCAGGAGGCTCTAACACACAATATCGAGTTACAACACTTGACGGTCCAGTTTTTTATAGTTATCGACACACTGGACATCCAACTTACAACAGATCTTCAAATGCTCCATATTATCCTCCATTGGCAACATCGTGTATTAAATTGGCGAACATGTGTTTAGGATTTGGCCTGCTTCTTTGTTATTCTAAAATGTTGCCGGATAAGCCGCGTGAAGTGGTTATTGTAACTAGGCTCTCAAATCAACTATCCAAAATCATACTGCTCATTTTACTTCAAAAAAGCTATAATTCTCTTTTCACTGAAGACAGAAATTCATCCTCTTTGAAAACAGCAGTAGTTCTATTCAGAAACAAAGTTTTCGAAGTGAAAAAAATTGCTTGTCGTATTGCTTGTTATTAGAAGGTACAGTCAATTAAATTTAATTAACAAGATTTTGAGAATTCCAAAATCTTCCCGCTTCAGCACATTGTTACCACGATCTCTTTGAGCGGTCAAACACAAAAATTGCAGAAAGCTGTCTAAATCGTTTTTTTTGCAAAGCCACTCTTTCTCTGCCTTAAAATTGGATGTGTTTCCCGAAACAGTGGCTGAGATCTGGCTTTCTCCCAGCGAACAAAATAAGCTCTTGGGATTTTTGGTATGGCTCACTGCAGTGTCTTCTTCGCCCCTTTTGCGGTCCCGTACGATGCAAGTGATTAGCAGGGTGCCTGCATGACAGTGTGGGTAGATATGCATCAGTCTATCGGTGAGATATTGTCCCATCCACTACCTCTCTCCTACCGTGAATGCACTCCCACATCATAAAATGTCGGTTAGGATAATAATGTACAGCATGTCTGCCTTTTTAAAAAGCTTTGGGTGCAGAAGATCCTCGGGGTACGTTTAGAACATTTAAGAAGGCATTTGCTCCTTGTAATGAGTAATACGAGTGTTGTGTCACGCTCAGGAATGTCCAACCCCTTTGATCGAAGTATTGGTTGAGAACAAACTCTTCAAGAAAGGAAGTGATGAAGCAGTTTGTTTGAAGTTAAATTAATGGCCCACTTTTGGGTTTGAACGGTCAAATATGAAAATTTTGACTGCAATTTTGATGCAAATGACTTCTTCTTTTTCTTCATTTGGGCCACCAACGGGGGTTGAGCTCATTGAATAAAATTTATTTGTTCAAGGCGTGATGGCTTTAGCCCCTTCCCCCCTCGGATGACATCCCCTGGGGGTGTGTGATTCGATCGATGGCGCTGCGGTGGGTGAGACCTAGTGCCTGGTCCACAGTCAAGCTGACATCAGTACGCTTGATTGGCATCGACCAATTACAATAACCGCGAGTTGGCAATATGTAACTATCCAACTCTTCAACTCTCCACTCAATTAGGCACCGAAGTGTCAATAGCAGGCACATCGTCGTCCAGTTTTTCTCAGTAAACCGAAATGAAGCTGCTTGCATGAGTTTTTTGGTGTTTAAGCCTTGGAAGTTATTAGGATAGTAGAAAGGCAATTATTTTCTACGTAATTAAAAGGTCTTGGATAGTTTTAAGGTATTTGTGCAGACTCCATTCGTTTTAGTTTTACTAAAGGACTAGGAAATTACGGCTTCAAGTTGCGTGCAGATGTGACTAAAACGGTTCTGTAAAACACCATCTCCAATTTCAAAGATTTATTACTCTTGAACATGGCGCACTTCTTGGTTTGAGGTCACCCTTTTGCATCTGCAATAGCAGCAGAATTTAAGTGAAGGCTTGGAATGTGTAAATAACACTAACCCTTCCCTTTATCTGCTATTAAAGCAGCATTTTCTATGTTAAACCGCTTTTTGTAGATATACTTGCTAAAAATCAAACTTCCTTTGATTACTTCGATTTGCATTCCATTTGCAGTCCTCCTTTTCATTGCGTCCCTGCTTCAGTGCCGCCTTCGAATCGCCTTTTTGCCCCATTCGTACCTTCGTATAGTGCATAAATGTTCTTTACGTTTTTTCAGTCATATTATAGGTGCTGTTTTACTGTGGACTGTCTTGATTACTTTTCTTGGTATGTTGTTATGCTTTCCCATCAGGTATTTAACTTCCCATCAACCATCTGATTTAATTCAATGTAAGCCTTCCTTATCTAGTTAGTGAAATCGGCTGTATTATTGGTGGGGAGCAAAGCATGTCGGGTAGATCCAATCAGTGTCACCAATGGGACTTTTTATTTACTTCTCAAAGCTCTTCAGTGAGAATTGTCCAAAAGTATCATGCATAAGGGAAAGTCGAACTCTCTGACTAGTAAGATGTGGCAAAAGCTTACGACGGGTGGGTGTAAAAAGACATGCTACCAAGCGGCAATGCATGCAGTGGTCATTGACAAGTATGGCCTATTAATAATGTCTGTCAAACATGTCGTTGACTGCCCCACACACCATTATTCAATAATGAAACACGAAGCGTTTGATCCCCTGGCTATCTATTTTTATCTACAAAAGGCTTCAAACGCAAAATGGCACAAAGATGGATGGAGAGAATTGCTCTGAGGAAGCCATACGTCTGTCAGTGATGATTTTATCCATAATTCCCGACCTCAGCAATCGTTTGCGGCTATATGGACCACAGCAAAGGACGTCAATCTCGAAGTCGCACAAGGTACTAGCATTTGCATTGGGTACCATGGCAAGTAGGCTGTTCTAAGATGGCTTCGCCAATCTCACATTCCTCTATGCCAGTACATATAAGGTTCAAGAAATTCGTACTGCTCTTTCCTAAACTCAGAAGTTTACCTCCAACTTGAAACCTAATTGTCGATTTTGATTAATACGCGGAATGTGTGAGATAGTAATGGCAAAGGTTTCACTAGTAAAATTTGTACCTCTGGTACAGAGACCAAAGCATGGGAGTCTGGGAGGAATGAGCTGCTGCATAATTAAACCACTTTAAAATATAACAGATTAATTTCATCCAAAGTGAGTGCTAACATTCATTGAGTCGTTCAGACATGACCACATACAGAATGGTGAAATCCAGTGAAAAGCCGACCATCATAGACTGCAGAAGATGTGTTCGATGTCCTCCTGTCCATAGGTTAAGTGTAATTATCAGCATCAGGGGCATTACGTGTTTCCTTGGCTAAATCAGACTCAACCAATTTGTCTATGACACGATTCACTGAAACCACTCAGCCTAAAATGTAAAAGAAATCATATCGCAAAAATATATGTGATCCTGGTTGCAGAGAAGAGGTTAACCTTGGCGTTAATATGAAAACTCTTGTTATTGGACGGTTATTTAACCTTTATACAATTTTGGATTTGTGTGAAGGAAAAAAAGGTTACAAAGGGACATTGCCTTATCCGGGGAAAATGGAAAATGCGTCAGAGAGGTAGCATTTCTGCTGCAAACCTTTTCCGTCATCCATTCCTATAATCCTGCAAAATACATTAATTGACCAAAATAATCCTCCCAACGCTACATAAAGGTGGCTTTTGTTTTCACTACACAACAGAATTGTTGGTCACTTAATGGAATGATTCGGAAAAAGGAGGGACCTACCCAACGCCTGTAAATTAGCATCCTGTCCACCTACTGGAGAGGACAAATTCGAGTGCTTTTATGGCACTATTTCTAAGACAGGGCTAGCAAATTTAAATAAGCTGCATAAAATGATACTTAATGTTCCGGTAGTATAAGGTTGGTATTATGTAATACCGGGGTTGCTTAACGCTGTCCCTTCCTCCCCCCCCGCCCCCCCCAGCCCTACTGTACGTTGGCAACACAGTAATCTCGTCAGCAAGACGATTTTTTTCGACTTCAGTGAAGACTGAAGGCGTTACAAGCATTGCTGAATGACTAGACCACTTTGACGTGAGGTTTTTATCATGTTGACGGGCTGTGAGCCGATTGACCCAATTGATCGATCGGCAATCGATTAGGAAGGTTCGCTGATGACCTTGAAGGGTGCAACCTCTCTACCAGTCTCGGCATTCCACCAGCGCTCAACGCCGCACACAAGGCTTTAGCAAGAGCAGTAAGTAGGCAAGATTTCAGAGCGAAAAAGCATTAGGCAGGATAAAGAGATTAATCCATTGTACTACTCTTTTTGTCTCCGCTGGTGCTTCGAGGTGTGTTGGCCTTTCCTTTGCCAATAATGACTGCCTTTTTACTCCATTCTGGCACTGATTAATGAAGGGCAATTTTGAACGTAATGTGGATTTATGACCGACCAAAAGCCTCCGCAAACTGTCATCATTGAATGCGTGTACGAAAATGGTTGGAACACGTATGCATTACTCTACTCCCTTTCGGTTTTCTTAACGCGGATTCATTGTGAGTAACGTCGTTTATTAAAACACAAAATGCGTTTTTATTTATGCTAGAAATGGTGAATCGAAGTGAGTTGCAGATTGGTATTTATCTGACATGTTTTTGTAATTAACTTTGAGAAGTTAAACCACCATACAGCGCCAAAGCTCTCCCCGTACAAGCTTTGTGACTAAACCAAGGAAGCTGTCAGAAATTGATAATGCAAAGTACTTTCTTCACCTCTTGGGCATTTTAAGGCTGGCTAGCAGTCAGCTTAGATTATTCGCATCCTATTTTGACACGAGGAGATACCAGGCCTTGCATTTTGAGTAATTCACCCCACATGTCGTTCTATGACTTTCCTTGATTAGAAACTTCAAAATGATTTTTTTAGTAAGTAGCCACCCTCTTTGGTCCCGAATTTCCCGTTGCCAATTTTTGCAGATTTACCTGTTCAATGCGTATTTTTCCTTCTGCAGTATTTCAGTACAGTCACTAAGATGTAAACGATGCTTGTTTGAATGTATCATTTAGGGGAGAGGCAGTTGAGTAAATACGGACCTCGTAACGAAGTAGATGTATACGACTCTAAAGGAAGAGGAGGTAACATCTCCTAAACAAGCTCGACAGTGATAGCTCTGTACCCCTTTATCACCGTCTTATAAGGCATGTCCTCGTCCAACTCTATGCCTCGTTCCCAGGTTATGAAGGCTAAGGAGGGAGAGAAACGCCGAGCCTGTTACAGTAAGCTTCATAATGATTAGCAGTGATATCCACGAAATTCTCCACAGTGGTCGGAAACAAGTGAACATATCTTACGTTGTTGAAAAGAGAGGAGCCCTGTGCCACAGACTTTGGAAACCAGGAAAGTCGGAGTCACAGCACATCTAATTAAAAGAAAGGTTATTAGCTCTTGCGACCTTTTAATTTTGGGGTTACTTTTATCATCCTCATGCCGTAACAACTGAGCAAAAATGATGGATTGCTTAGAGACTTGAGAAGATTTACTTGCAGGCCATTTATCAAATAGGAATGTGAACATCATGCATCAAGCGATAATGTCCGGGAATTTCGAGTATCTTCTTCGACTTTGAACTTTGTTTCATTTCTTTAAAGAAGTTCAAAACTTACTTGACCCAACCATAGGTTAGTTTTTCTTTATCTCAGCCTGCCTTGCCGGTGAGGCAAACTTACGCATTCCCTTTTAGGCTTAACGTCTCTCCCAAAGTCAGCAGAAAGGGAAAGAGAGGGGAGGAAGACATGGGGTTTTTGAGAAATTGCGGAAATGCCAAAAGTCTACTGTCCACAGGTAAACGACTTTTGAAAATGAATAAACGAAATAATGGGGCTTTCGCTAACGAGGAAGACCAAAAGTTAGTTATGAAAATTTCTGCTGTTTTGCTCGTTTACCGAATGTGATTTATCCCCGAAATTGTGATGCATTAAGTTTGTACATTTGCAAAGGTCAAGAAAGTAGTTGGAGAGTTTTGGCTACTTGTCCTTCACACTTTAACTTTAAAACTGTCACGCATTGGGTCTTGGGGAGTTGGGCCACATGGCAATCTACTCAATGCCTTTGGATTAATCTAAAAATTTATGGAGAAGCAGCGTAGATGCGTTCCTGTTCTCGTTCTTTCTCCATTATCAAGGCTCCTGAGCACGTTTACGCCAGACGTCGCATGTGTCTCACGCCTCGATTCCCTAACTTTATCCCAATGTCCCAAGCACAGGGTTGCAAGAACTGATTGCAGTGGATTAATTGATTTTCATAATAATAGAATGCATGAATAACTTTCTTGGACCAAGTTTTCGGCGAAATAATTGAGCTTGTCAGTTCAGGTTGACCAGCGTTGACAATGAAGCCATGGGACTTCTAACCTGTTATGCTTATTCGCCGCTAAGACCCTAACAATAGACGCATCAAATGGTAGGATAAGATAAATTCTGCGTAATGTAACCATAAAAAGAGCGAAAGGCGGATGAATCGCTTCTACCCACGTGGGAGACCTGCGAGTTTGGTCTGGTTTCCTGACTGTTTTTGTTGTAGGTAGCTGGTAATGCTCACCCTTGCAAATCACAGCTCAAAAATTTTCCCCACCACTCACTTTTCCCCGGGGTAACGGCTTTAATCACCAAACCATTTGTCATCGTAATAGTGATCACATTCCCTCCTGTTAAAGAAAAAAATTATCCTTCTGTTTTACATTTATTTTTTTCGATAAAAACTAAGGAAAAACAGAAAAAGCAACTTTTAAAAGGGAGTGGTCACTACTTTAATGGATGAATTTTTATTCTTTTACGCCAAAGTGATTTTGTGGGTGACCAAGCTCTCATATATTTTATGTCAACCTTTGATGGGAGGAATGGTTTGGAAAATCAGCCTACCCAGTGTAGCTAATGATTCCCAGACACTCACCGATTTTAAGAAATACCATGGTGCTCGAAGAGCTTCATAGACTCAAGTGGCCAAGTGGCATTTACCCAAAACAATCGCCTCCACCTTCCGATGAAAATTAGAAAAATAAATGACCCCGGCATCAGTATCGATCTTCAGTCCAAGATATTGCCAGTTGATTATGTTTAGGAAAACGGCACCTTTTAAACTAACACTCATGCAAACAGTTACAGAGATAGGAGATAATTTTTGTTGTTTTCTCTGAAGCACGAGCGGGCTCAAATAGATAGTAATTGTAATACTTTGTTTGTTCGAACTGCCGGTTTCGGTCACTTGGGTGGCCATCTTATACTAGCCGGATGGACGGCCTTTGGGGCCGTGCCAACAGCCCCCAAGCCCTCTCTTTCCAGAATATATATTCTGCCCCAATACTATGCCTTCTTTTACCTTAAAGGGAGTCTCGGGACGCTACACTGGTAGCAGCGGGGAGCTGACCCGACTTTGATGGATTTTATCCTGCTCC